>QEPC01002197.1:43086-66517 GCA_003113815.1 Sphenodon punctatus | reverse complement strand
TTAGTGATTTAGTTTTAGTGTTTGTAGGAGTAGGTCTGTGTACTTATTAGATAATCCATTTACTTCATAGCATTTAGAATAGTTAATAGCAGTTAGATTTAGTGTAGACAGATATATATAATATTAGATTAAAAAAAATAAGAAAACCCCATATAAAAACCAAAAAAACCAAATAAAGAACAAAAGAAAACCCAATAAAAAACCAAAAAACCATATAAAAAACCAAAAAAACCCCATAACAACACTACCCGAACGGCCTAACGACCGAACCGAACAGCCGAACGGCCTAACCGAACGCCCTGTTCGGACGAACGAACCGAACAGCCGAGCCCGAACTCAGCGAACGAACCAAACGAACGAACCAAACGAATCCGAACCCAATCAACGAACCGAACGGACGAACTGAACGCAGCCGAACCAAATGGCCGAACCCGAACCGTGATCTGTTCGTCCATCCCTATGGCAAATACAAAAATATACATAAAATAAAATTCTGTAAATCAAACTTGAACTAGAAATATCTAGAATAATAAAGACAAGCTTATTACAAAATTTATCTTCCATAGCTATATCACTGCAAGCTGGGCAGAGTTAGGCAAAGGTTGGATAAACCAACAAGTCAAGTAAAAAAAACCTCATAACACATTAAAATTAAACTAGGAGGGACCACAAGGAATTCCCAACTATACCAACAGCCATCTCCTGTTTCACAGAAAACAAGAACCATTTTGATTGTCTTGGGGAAGATATTGTGGGATGGGCAAAATAGTATAAAAGACAAAGCAGTGCCTCTTCCCTCAAGTTCTAGACATACATAACTTCATAAGTAACACCGCGAACGTGCTAAGGTTTCTTGAGTTTTAATACACGGAATAGAAACCTAGCAGTGCTTGTTGAAATATCTGAATCACTATCTCCAAGGAGGTATACTTCCTTCTTCCTATCTGACTGATTAATTCCTCAGAATAGGGGGGCAATATACAACTGTCTCCAGAAGTTATATACGAGACAAACAAAAAGAATATGAGCCAGATTTTCAATCTGTGCCTGTCCTTTTGCATCTTTGCAACCCTGTTTGCAAATCCTCTCATTATACGGGATTCCTCTCCATCTGCCATCTGACCAGGTGAGTAAAAGGATCCCTCCTTCCCTCCCTCGCTCCCTCCCTCCTTTTTTTTTTTTTTTTGACAAATGTGCGGGAAGGGTTGTTCTTGATATTCTTGCCTTTTCTCAGCGAGAATCCAGGGAATTCCTGTCTCAGTGTCATTTGGCAGAATGAGTCAAGAACCCTGATTCTCACTGAGAAAAGTGAGACTAGCGATATCAAGTTTCAGCCCTATCCAGGAGTGTTATTTCCCAAGTTCACCTGTTGAGGAAGTAGCAACCTATTTTTTTTTAATCAGACTCAGACTTGGCCAAAATAATTCATGCCTTTGTAACCTCAAGGCTAGACTATTGCAATGTGCTCTATGAGGGACTTCCCTCAATGACTATTCAGAAGCTGCTGTTGGTGCAGACACAGCAACCTACCTTCTGTCCAGGTGGGTCACCATGAGCACATTACACTGGTGCTCCAGAGTGTGCACTGGCTACCAGTAACTTTACAGGCACAATTCAAGGTGCTGTTTTTTGACCTATAAAGCCCTAAGCAGCTTGGGTCCCAGGTATCTGAAAGAACTTCTCTTCCCTTATGTTACATCACACCTTTGAGGTCAGCCAAGGGCACCCTTTTGCAAGTAGCAACTGCCCATGAGGTTCGTACAACAAGGCAATGCAGAAAGGCATTCTCTGTGGCTGCCCCACAATTATGAAACTCTCTTTCCTTGGAACTCCGCCTAAGCCCGAGCTTGCTTACCTTTTGGAAGAGATTTAAGACCTTTTCGTTTGGCCATGTGATTGGTGGGTTGGGATCAGGTTGGGTGGGATTGGATGGAGGAGTTAGGGAAAGACTTGTTGTGTGGGGTTTTAGAGGTTTTTTAATTGCTCCTATATTGTATGTATATACATATATATGATCTAGGGTACACCAGAACTCAGGACCCCTGAAATAACAATCACAAAACATCTATCTAGCTTACTGGGAAGAATGCAGACTCCTTCTCCTGTTGCATTCATTCATTCATTCATTCATTCATTTGTTAATTCATTCAGATTTTACTCTATCCTTCCATCAAAAGCTCTGGCAGCTTACAATAGTATATATATTAGGTGTGGGACTCCGGGGGATTATCCGGTATCAGATTTATCGGTATCAGATCTCCCGATATCGGATTTATCAGTATAGGTAATATCTGATTTTTAACATTATTATTATTATTATTATTAAACATTTATAAAGCGCCAGTAACAACCTGGCGCTGTACAGAACATATAATCAGCTGCGGTCCCTACCTGTGGCTTACAATCTAAAAGACAAGGAGGGGGAGACAAGGAGAGGGGACAGCGGGAGAGACATGGGAGAAGACAAACAAACATTCAGGCGGATGCGAAGTCTCAGGTGCGTGTACTTGGCTTGGTTACAAGGTGGTCGGTAGCAGCAGTCAGCAGAGGAGGGCTGACAGTAAGAGCAAGGGGAAAGACTAGAGGGCATTGGGAAAGGCAGCATGGAAAAGGTGGGTCTTGAGGAGGGATTTGAAGGAGCGGAGGGAGGAGGCGAGGCGGACGTCGGCAGGGAGGGAGTTCCAGGCATGCGGGGCAGCGAGGGAGAAGGGACGAAGGCGGTTGGGCGAGCAGGAGAAGCGAGGGAGAGCGAGGGAGGGGACAGCGGAAGAGCGGAGAGCGCGCGCAGGAGCGCGTAGGGCGATTAGGTCCGAGAGGTAAGGGGGAGCTTGGTCATGGAGCGATTTGAACGTGAAAACCAGGAGTTTGAACAGGATACGTTCAGGAAGGGGGAGCCAGTGAAGGGAGAGGAGGAGAGGCGTCACATGGTCGAAGCGACGGGCAGAGTGAATGACCTTGGCGGCAGAGTTTTGGATCGCCACAAGGGGGGACAGGTGGGAGCGAGGGAGGCCAGCAAGGAGGAGGTTGCAGTAGTCGAGGCGAGAGATAACCATGGCATGAACAAGGATTTTGGCCGAGGAGACAGATAGAAAGGGGCGAATGCGGGCAATGTTGAGGAGAGCGAATCGGCAGGATTTGGCCACAGAGTCAATGTAAGGTTTAAAGGAGAGGTGCGTGTCAAAAATGAAGCCCAAGCTGCGGGCACGGAGAACAGGACGGATGGTGACCCCATCAATGCAGACGGTCAGGTCAGAGGGAGAGGAGGGGGAGGGAGGAAAAATGAGGAGTTCAGTCTTGGCCATGTTCAGTTTGAGTTGGCGTCGGGACATCCAGGCGGAGATATCAGAGAGGCAGTCGACGAGGCGTGAGCGGACAGAGGAGGAGAGAGAGGGGGTAGAGAGATAGAGTTGGGTGTCATCAGCATAGAGATGGTATTGGAACCCGTGGGAGGCAATAATTTCACCAAGGGACCGGGTGTAGATAGAGAAGAGGAGAGGGCCAAGGACAGAACCTTGGGGAACCCCAACCGAGAGGGGAAGGGAGGGGGAGGTCGACTCGGGGAGGGAGACATTAAAGGAGCGGTCAGAGAGGTAGGAGGAGAACCAGTCAAAGACAGAGCCACGGAAGCCCAAAGAGTAAAGCGAGTCCAAGAGGAGCGAGTGGTCGACAGTGTCAAAGGCAGCAGAGAGGTCAAGGAGGACAAGAACGGAGTAGTGGCGCTTCGATTTAGCGACAAGTAGATCATTGGTGATCTTGGCCAGGGCAGTTTCAGTAGAGTGGAGGGGGCGGAAGCCGGACTGGAGAGGGTCGAGGGAGGAGTTGGCAGAGAGGAGGTTCAGGCAGCGGGAGTAGACGACACGTTCCAGGAGCTTCGAAGCAAAGGGAAGGAGGGAGACCGGCCGGTAACTAGAGGGATCGAAAGGGTCCAGGGTAGGCTTTTTGAGGATGGGGGAGACAGTGGCATGTTTGAAGGCAGAGGGGAAAGAGCCTGTGGAAAGGGAGAGATTGACAACATGCAGAAGGGGGGGAGCGACAGTGGGAGCAATAGAGGTCAGGAGGCGGGAGGGGATCGGGTCAAGGGGGCAGGTGGAGGGGTTGGATGAAGAGAGAAGAGCAGAGATTTCCTGGAGAGAGGCAGGAGGGAAGGATGCGAGGAGGGAGGGGGGCGGGGGAGGGGGCGGGAGGGGAGCGGGGGGCGGAGGGGGGCGGGAGGCAATATCCCGACGGATCTTGTCAATCTTGGAGGTGAAGAACGACGCAAGATCCCGAGCAGCAAGGGAAGAGGGCGGGGGAGGGCAGGGGGGTTTGAGAAGGGAGTCGAAAGTAGAGAAAAGGCGGCGAGGGTGGCGGGAGAAAGATTCAATCCTAGAGGCATAATAGCGCTGCCTAGCTAGGGAGATAGCCGAGGAGAGGGATGTTTTAAAACATTGCTGGTTTTATCGGATCGTGAACACTGTGGCCGTTGTTAAATGGCATCAATATTAAAAATCCAATAAAACCAGCAATGTTAAAAATCTGGTATTGCCAATACCGACAATTATCGGTATCATTGGATTTATCTGATACCACCCATTATTAGTATTATTGGATTAATCTGACACCGATAGTCCCACCCCTAATATATATAATACTAATCCAATAATACTAATAATATTGATACCATTTAACAACGGCCACAGTGTTCACGATCCGATAAAACCAGCAATGTTAAAAATCAGATATTACCTATACTGATAAATCTGATATCAGGAGATCTGATACTGATAAATCTGATACCCGATAATCCCCCGGAGTCCCACACCTAATATATATTATACTATTGTAAGCTGCCAGAGCTTTTGATGGAAGGATAGGGTAAAATCTGAATGAATTAACAAATGAATGAATGAATGCAGCAGGAGAAGGAGTCTGCATTCTTCCCAGTAAGCTAGATAGATGTTTTGTGACTGTTATTTCAGGGGTCCTGAGTTCTGGTGTACCCTAGATCATTGCTTCTGTTCACTTCTTTAAAAAACAAATTTTAAAAAATGAAAGAGCAGCTCCTCAATTCTCAGTTCAGGGTGCAGTCCTCCATCTGTTAAAGTCAATGTGAGCTGAGCCTTCATGTTTTATTTGTATTTATTAGCAGAAGCTAACAGAGAGAAGGCACACTGGTACAAGACAGTCTTGAACCAAAGCCCCATTCATTTTAATGGAGCTTGTAAAGTGCTTTGAGTCAAATTGTCAGAATGACTTATTTTGTAGTTACTGGGAAAATATGGATTAGTGGAAACACTTATTATATAAAGGATAATGCCCAATACGTATTATAAGTGTATTCTTTATCTGTAATAGATGAGAGGAGAAACAAAGATACACATTCTAATGTGATGGTGGATGACAATATTAGTGCATTCTTTATAAAGTAGTCTTTTTGATACACGAAGGTGAAGGAAATCCCTGTTAGTATGCAGACAAAGAGAGAGACGAGGTGGAGAACAAATCCTTTTTCTGTTAAGTATTGTTTTCAACACATTCTAGTATATCATAGGGATGGACGAGCAGATCGCGGTTCAGGTTTGGCCGTTCGGTTTGGTCCAGTTCGTTTCGCCAGTTCAGTTCGCTCACCATGTTTCGGTTCGGCCGTTCAGTTCGGTCGTGTTCAGTTTGGGCATTCGGAAAAAGTATCGCAAGAGCCAGTGATCATGTCAGAAACTGGAAATTTGAGTGCTTGCGGAGCTTGTGTGGGTGAGAGTGTGTGTGTTGTGGCTGGCTGGGTGTTGGGTTGTGATTTGTGTGTTTTGGCTGTGTGGTGTGTGTTAATTTTGGTTTGGCTGGTTGGTGAGTGTTTGTGGGTGCTGTGTGTGTTGTGTTGGCTGTGTTGGGTGTGTGTTTAAAAAAAAATGGAGAAGAAGGTGACCACCAGTGCCACCACCATTAAATGCCAGGCCTGGGGGAAGGCCAAGGTGGTGGAACCGGTGATAGAGGAAGATGTTCCTCTGGTCGCTGCTGGACCTTCGGTGGTGGAGGAGGAGCCAGAGCTGGCAGGCACAGGAGGTGCTGCTGCCACTGCTGCCAGGTTTGTAAATGTTTTTTTACTTTGAGGAAAAAAAACCTAAGGCTCTATCCATTAGAATGAGCTCACTGGCGTGCGGGTGGGTGCATGGGTGGTGGGCATCAGTCAGGCACAAACAGTGGGCATCAGCAGGTAGCAGAGGATGTCTGCCACAGAGAGAGAGGGTACTGTAGTGTGGGGGGCTCTTCCAGCAGTCAGGCACAAGCATGAGCAGCACCCCCACCCAAACATGTGCCAGGCTAGCAAGGGTCTCCACTCTCCAGTTGCCATCCCATTCCCTATGCACCCCCAAATAAGGGCAGGATTTGCACATGCCAGCCACCAGGGTTTTTCCAGTTGCCATTCATAGCACCCAAAGGAGGGCAGGATTTACACATGCCAGCAAGGGTACTTCCAGTTGCCGCCGCTACTAGCACCCAAATAAGGGCAGGATTTGCACGTGCCAGCCAGGGTCTCATCCCTCCGCAGCACTCAAAGAAGAGCAGGATTTGCACGTGCCAGCCAGGGTCTCCCCTCTCCGCAGCACCCAAAGAAGGGCAGGATTTTCACGTGCCAGCCAGGATCTCATCCCTCTGCAGCACCCAAAGAAGGGCAGGATATGCACGAGTCAGCCAGCCAGGGTCTCCTCATTGCCATCCCAAGCACCCCAAGGAGGGCAGGGTTTGCACGTGCCAGCAAGGGTCTCATCCCTCTGCAGCACCCAAAGAAGGACAAGATTTGCACGTGCCCGCCACGGTCACATCTCCCATTGCCATAGCTACTAGCACCCCAAGGAGGGCAGGATTTGCACGTGCCAGCCAGGGTCACATCTCCCATTGCTATCCCTACTAGCACCCCAAGGAGGGCAGGATTTGATTGTGCCAGACAGGGTCTCTCCATTTCTATCCCAAGCACCCCAAGGAGGGAGGACTAGAGGCATCATCATAAATGCATGATATTACTTTGGTGTTCTTAATGTGTTCCCATTTCAGAGAGGAATCGGAAGCTGGACCCAGCGCTGGTGCCACTGCCAGGCCAAGGAGCACCCCTAGGCCAAGGTTGCCAGTGACACCCCCAGACATTCGGTGGACAAGGTCGGATGTCTGGAGGTTTTATGACAAGGACAACGGAATCGCCACATGCAAGGTAAGGCATGGGGACAGGAAGAACAGGGAATGAATTGCCCTATGACATGTTAGGAATGAAAGTCCCCTGCAGAGAGAGATTGGCCTCCCAGTCCACCCACTTGTGGAGACAGAATGCAGGCAGGGCTTGACAGCCCATTGGATTGACACAGTATGGAACTTCTTATGTTCCTATCTTTTTATGCTCATTTTAGATCTGCCATAAAAGATTCCAGCTGCAAAAAGAGGGGACCACATTGGGGCTCATTGCCCACATAGAGTGAACGCATGGTAGGAGAGTGAGGCAGCAGGATGAGGACTCTGGTGTGTCTGCTGTGGAATCTCAGCGCCAGAAGAAGGGGGGGAAGGCAACCTAAACAAGTCAGCATTTAACTCCTCCCCCCCTCCAGACCTTATGTGAAGACCCCCGGACCTCAGGAGACTGATGAGGTCAAGCCCTTTCGGGCCAAGTTTGAGAGGCCCACCTGGGACTTCATGGCCAGCCTGCAGCACACAGCAGCCACCATGGAGAACAGCCTGGTGGAGCAGTTCCAGGCATTCTACGTGGAGAAGAAGAAGGTGGAGGCGTACGACCAGTACATCTCCGCCAAGATGGAACGCCTGGAACTATACTACCAGGCACTCTCCAGGTGGCATTGGGGCGTGGAAGGGGCCATGAGGTTTGCCGTGGGCTATGGCTATGACCAACAAGAGTCCCGGGTGGCCGCCTCTCAGCCTTGTGCTGCGTCCCAATGGCTGTTGCCTTTCCCCAAAGTCTCGGGGGACAGAGACTAATAGTTTAATTTATAAGTTTCCTTTGAATATTTGCTTTTGTTTTCAGAATGTTGTTGCTGTGTTCTTCTTGTTGTTATTTAAATTGTTTTAATAAAAGTTGTATTTCTTGTTACAAGCTTTGTTTGACCTTTCCAATCATTTAGACCTATGTGCTGAAGTTCTGGCTGGCAGGTGGCAGAATCTCATACAGCTTGTCGATCCCTAACAGCAGCACCTGCCACCCCATGTAGCATAATTATTAACCCAAAGATGTGCTGTGCCAGCAGCAGGGTCTCAACTTGCAGACAGCCCCCCAGGAGGTGAAGGGCATGTGTTTGTGTGGCTGGGTGTGACAGATAGAAAGAGAGACAGGCTCCTTGGCAGTGGGCAGCAGGCAGCAGGAGCTGGTGGTCAGAGGGGCTTTTATTTCCAGCAGCTTCAGTGGGCATCCATGGGTGGGTGAGGAGGAGTAGACTGTTGGGTGGGGTGGGGGGGGTTGGCTGGCGTGAGGGCACCGGACTTCTGGATGCAGTGGAATGGAATGTGAACCCCAGTGACTGGAATGATGGTCCAAGAATCTAGTTGACGGTTCCTGGGATGGGCGGGCATGACTGACTCAGGAATAGTGGAATGACAGCCTAAAGCCTATCAGGCACACTTCATTCAATCATGTGATAGGTGGTAGCAGCAGGTACAGGAATGCACACAGGCAGGCAGGCAGGCAGGCACATATAATTCATTTTGTTATATTCCATGTCAGTATGATAGGTTTGCTGCATGCTGGATGTGGGCAATGGGCATTGGGCACATGAACACAGATGAGAGTTCTTCCTGGTTCTGGAAGGTAGCAGTCAGGGTAGCTGGATACACCTACCTCTCCCCCTCTGACCCCCATCTTTCTCGTTCTATCTGGGAACCTCTCTCTCTCTCTCCTCTCTCTCTGGCCATATAGTGCAAGTGAAAGTATGGGTGGGACCATGTCTTTCTCTTCTTCTAGCAGGGGGAGACTTTCTCTCTCTCTCTTATTTCTCTCTCTCTCTCTCTCTTGCCATGAACAGCAGGTTGCGTAAAGAAAAGTTGGAATGACAGCACCCTGTGAGTGGAATGACAGGGCACAAGAACCCTAAGGGTGGGTCCTGGGGCTGGAGTGGCAGCTTCTAGATATTGGCCACAGCCCTCCCTGCCAGTAACTTGGCCCCAGAACTCTGATTGTGGGTCCTGGGGCTGGAGTGGCTGTTTCTTGATGCGGTGGAAAGACATGCCTCTGTGTGAGGAATGATGGCCCTAGACCCATGATGGTGGGTCCTGGGGCTAGAGTGGCAGCATCTAGATACATAGCCACAGCCCTCCCTGACAGTAATGTAGGCCCCAGAACCTTGATGGTGGGTCCTGGGGCTGGAGTGGCTGTTTCTTGATGCAGTTGAAAATTGGCTCTCTGTGTGAAGAATGACAGGCCCCAGACCCATGATGGTGTGTCCTGGGGCTAGAGTGGCAGTTTAAGATATTTGCCACAGTCCTCCCTGCCTGTAACTTGGCCCCAGAACCCTGATGGTGCGTCCTGAGGCTGGAGTGGCTGTTTCTTGATGTGGTGGAATGACATCACCTCTGTGCGAGGAATGATGGCTCCAGACCCATGATGGTGGGGCCTGAGGCTAGAGTGGCAGCTTCTACATACATATTGGCCACAGCCATCCCTGCCCAGAATAGGCCCCAGAACCCTGACGGTGGGTCCTGGGACTGGAGTGGCTGTTTATATATATATATATATATATATATATATATATATATATATATACCCTAAATCTAACTGCTATTAACTATTCTAAAACCTATTGAAGTAAATGGCATATCCTAATAATTAACTACAAAGGCCTTATCCTACAAGCACAGTGTATCTCTGTCTATCTCTATGGGTGATTTCAGACATGACGCGGTGAGATTCACCACAATGAATCCCACCCCGGTGTCAATTGCTTCACCATGGGCCGTGGTGAGCCACGCGACCCCAACAGATATGACAGGGGCATCTCCACCCCTCGGGGCCAACCGGAGTGAACCCGGGCTGAGGTAACCCAACAGATATGACGTGGTGGCGAGAACCGCGGTGGGAGTCCCACAAGGCACCGGGGTCACGCGGACGCAAACATGGCTGCCTGTGGACAAACAAAGCCACAGACAGTGGAGGACCCCACCTATGCAAGGGAAACATGAAGGGAGAGGGGGAGGGAGCTGCAGCATGAGCAGATCTCGCAAATAGCGGCCGCACGGAAGGCGCGCAGACTTCAAAATGAGAAGCTCACACAAACAAACGACGTAGCACGCCCGCACAACAAAGGGGAGCCAAGCAGGGGAACAGAGGGAGGCACACACCAGGAGGGGACAGGGAACCCCACGGACGGTCGGATGCACAGGAGGTGGTGGTGGTGGTGAGGGGCTGGCATGGCCAGCCCAGCAGGAGGGGGAGGGACAGGAGCCCAGCAGGCAAGGGGAAGGGGACCCAGAAGCCCAAGGAGACAGGAGGCAACACAAGGCACACTGAAGCACAAGCGGCAATGGCCCGGCGGAGAGGCATACAGCTTGGGAGCACGAGGATAAATGGCACGGGAGAAGGGGAAGCAGCAAGGGGGGTGCGGGGCCCAGTCCGGGAGGGGGGGACCCAGCACAACGTCCTGACATGGAACAAGTGTCTGGAGAAGCACACCCAGTGCACGAGAGGCGGTACCGGACAAAGGCATGGATAACCCCCCCCCACCTGCCCACACAGGGGAAGAAGGGAAAGGGGGTCACCCAGACACACACGCTCCCCAAAGAAAACAGTGGGCAGGTGGAAGGACGTTCCACGGTCAAGGGCCACCAAGGCGAGGGAGCGGCCCCAGCCCCACAGAACCGGGGCCACCAGGCCAGGTGCAGGAGAGCATGGCGCAAGGCTGGGGGAGGCAGCTCACGGAGACAGAGGGCTGTCAGAGACAGGTCAGCAGGAGGCCACATGGAGGGTTTCAGGGTGGCGCCCGCAGATTCAAGATTAGAGGGCGACAGGTGGACGGAGGCGGGTCACAGGGGGTCCAGCAGTCCCAAGGAGACAGAAGGCGGTGGTGATGGCACCCAGGCCACAGGCGTAAGGAAGGCATTGAGGAGGCACCTGGATGCCAGATGAGGCCGGCGCGCCCTAGACCCAGCTGCCGGGGCTCCCATCAGCTGGAGGGGGCAGCAACAACAGCAGGTGCACATAAAGGGGCCATTGCCACAGACCCCAGCAGAAGCCGCGGGTGGCCATGTGGAAGAAGATTAGGGAGAAGACCTCAAATGGCTCCGCACAGCTCATGCCAAGTTCCACATCAGAGTGGCTGCACACCTCAGACACGGCCGCCAGCTCAGGTCCAGATGGGGGGAGGGGCATGCCATAATCAGCCGCAGGAGACCAGGGCAGATGGGACAGCTCCAGCAGATGGTAGTAGGCAGCCCCGTAGGAGCATGGAAACCCACGCGCACCCTGTACGCTGATGTATTAGGACACGGACACGGCAGGGTCACCCTCACTCAGGCAGGTCGCATATCCCAGGAAGGCACACACACACACAGGCCGGTGGCTGTATTGGCAGGACTCCATGCTGCAAGGCCCCCCAGAGTGGACAGTAGATGCCCCTCAGGGAAGGGGGCGACCCCCAGCTCCTCACTGTGCACGCGGCAGTTGCCAGCGGTCGTGAAATAGCTAAAGTGCAGCATACCAAAGCTCAGGCAATGATAGGCATCTGGCCAGGTGGGCAAGGAGCACAGGCAGTGCTGAACAATGGGCGAACGCCACAGGCCACAAAGAGTCATGCTCTTATGGGTGGCCCAGGCCCGGACGGGACCCCCGGAACCACCAAGCGGGATCTTGGGCTGAGATGCAGCTGCCATGGTACAGCTCCTGGAGGGTCTGAGCCACAGCGGCCATGGGGGCAGCATGGGATGCAGGGCAGGGGGGCTTCACAGGCAGACAGGGGCTGCCAAGGCTGACAGATAACGGCAGGATGGGAACAATGGGGCCACTGTGGAGGGAGGCTAAGGGAGTGGGTAGTGCACAGCTGCTGGCATGCAAGGCCGGACCACCCCACACATACACACTGCTATATGGATAGGAACATTAGCAAGTACACGCACAGGGAGACAAAGTGGCATGGGGGCCGATGCCCCAGGCCCGCGGGGGGAGGCAGGACAGGGTACCCCCAATGCGGCACCACAGCCGCTACTGGGGAAGCACCGTGGCACCCCGGTGTACCCCCACCCCCTCGCCACCATCACCAGCAAACCCCCCAATGTAGGGGGCTGAGCTCCTGGGCTACTAGCCCATCCAACAGGGGCTGTGCACCCATCGGTGCACACCCAATGCCTTGAGAGGGTGTAGTGGGGGGCGTGAAGGCATGCATATAGGCATGCATATATGCGGCATAGGTGCGTGGTCATGGGCAGTAGCGAGCACAAGTTCCCCCAGCCACGTATCAAACCAACAGTGCGGCCACACCCGCTGGGATGGATCGCATACATCTGGGAGCTCACCTGGCCCTGCTACAGGTGATTACGGAGGGGTTCCAGGAGCACGTGGCACTTCTGGGGCGCATCGCTGATGAACTGGACATGATGCAAGTGGACCATCGGTACCTGGCCAGGGTGGTGGCGCACACCCGTAACACTACTAGCTGGGCGGGACAGGTCCTAGCCCTGGGGATGGCATAGAGTCTAAGACTGACCTACAGCGGGCCGGTGCTAAGGGCAAACACCCTTCCAGCCGGAAGCAGGGCCCTGCTTTCCAGGGGCGCGTGGGAGAGGGCAGCCATGTACCTAGCACTGCAGCTTGCAATGCCCATCCAGAGGCACATATGGGCCGTGCCGAGGGTTCATCAGTAGTGGTAGAAGGTGCTAGCACGGTGGGACGATGTCACATGGGTCAGACACTTCAAAATGGACAGGCGTACCTTCATGCGACTGGCAGAGTGGCTGCGGGAGTGGCTCGAGCCCCTCAGGACCGATATGTGGGACCCCATTCCAGTGCCACAGAGGGTCGCCATTGCTGTGTGGGCCTTGGCCACCCCGGACTCCTGCCAGTCAGTTGCCCAGCACTTTGGGGTGGGGCTCACAACCGTGGCGTATATAGTGTGGGACTTCTGTGAGGCTGTGGAGGGGGTGCTAATGGAGCGTATTATTCAGCTGGCAGATCAGGACACCGTTATGGAGGGTTTCCTGGACCTGGGCTTCCCCAATTACCTGCGGGGAATCGATGGCACCCATATAGAGATCCTGAGGCCCCAGGACGATGATGAGGCCAAGTACATCAACCGGCACAGGTTCCACTCGCTACAACTCCAGGGCCTGGTGGACCATCGTGGGTGCTACACGGACATCTTCATCGGGCACTTGGGTCACAGCCACGACGCTCACATCCTCACCATCTCCCCGCAGTTTGCCCACATGTAAAGGGGGGACTTCGCGGACATGCGAATGACCCGCATTGAGGGGGTGATGATGCCCCCATGCATGATAGGCGACTGGGTCTATCCTCTGAAGTGATGGCTGATGAAGGCATTCCCTGTGGCCATCACCCCAGCTCAACAGTGTTACAACACCCACCTCAGCACTGCACACACTGTTGTCAAGAGGTCCTTCGGTGCCCTCAAGCAGCAATGGCGCTGCGTAGCTGGCCAGCTGGACTATATGGTGGAGACCTCCTCCCTTGTCATCAGAGCCTGCTGTGCCCTCCACAACATATGCAAGTCCAACGGGGCCACTCTTGACAACCCCCCCCCATACACCTCCTGCCCGGCCTGGTAGCTGTCAGGAGGCACCCCGCCCGTGCAGCCATAAACAGGCGGGCCGGCGTGCGCCCGCAATAAGCGGGCAAATACCTGAGCCGGCAGATGGTTGATCGGGCCGGCCATAAGGGGGCGGAGCTACGCCCCGTCCACGTCCTAAGGTGAAGCCCCGCCCAGACGCAGGGCATGCTAATTGAATCACCTGGATTGGAGGCGGGTGGGGGCCTCGTCCGGCACGCTACAGCTGGGTCTCGAGTAAGGGCCTATAAAGGTTACCGGCGGGGCCTGAAGCCTCTGCCGGTAATCGTGTTTGAGAGACTGGCCCCTGGTTTGCTTGGAGATCTTGATCTGTCCCTTGGATTTCAGAAAGAGTGATTGTGGTCGTGGCTGGACTCCCCGTGTAATTCCCCCCCCCCGTGTGATCGTCGTACGAATCCATGGAGAGAGTGGGTGAGTGTTTGGTTCTAAGAGAGTGCTTCGTGTCTCGTGTAGATTGCTTGTGAGTGTACCCCATTGACTCCCTGTCCCTCCTTCCTTTTCCTGATCTTGGGGTCCTAGTTAGCTTTATCCTCCACCAGCCTCCCTTGTAAAGTTGCCTGCTCCTACCCCTCACCTCCTGCTCCCCCGTGGTCCTTACCCCCTGTGCTTTCCCCTTTCCCCCTCCCCTGGCCCTGTTTCCCTTTCCCCCTCATCCCCTCACTGATATTCACGGTGTCCAGGGACCTGTGTATCTCCCAGAAAGAGTGACTATTTTGTCTATTGTCTTCCCTTTTCCCCCTGGGGAAATTGGTTGCTCTCGTAGTCCCTATGATGATTCGGGTTGCCTTCTGACTAAGAGGGAAAGCCCACATACCAACCTGAGGGACCGTTTTCCAACCCCAAGATACCCGCCTATACGAGACTGCCGCCCCTTTCCTGGGAGAGTGTACCTTGTTGTTCTCCCTCCCACACGTGCCTTCCCCTTCCTTCTGGTCCCTTTCCCCCCCCCCTTACTGTGACAGTAGCACTGTATGCTGATGTGCCCAACCCCCGTGAGTACCACTATACCAAGTGCATCAGGGCAGCGCTGGCTCATCACGTTGAGCTCCTGTCCTGTCCCTGAGGCCCTAGTCACCATGGACCCTCCCACCGGAGCCTGCACAGTGCCTGCAGCCACACTGTTACTGTAGCCCGGTACTAGCATGGAATAAAGCACTAGAACAGAATAAGGTGTGTCAATGCTTGTTTAATGTGCTCCCCCATTCCTGCCCAGACCCTGGTACACCCGTGCGCCCATTCACCCCACCCCCCCGGTAGTGTCGGGTGCCCCCTCCCTTCACCATCCCCTATGCTTCCCTGCCCCTGCCCTTCCCCCTGCCCTGCTGCCCCTTGACCATCCCCTCCCCCTACCAACCGGGACAGCCATTGCTACTGACCCCCCCTCGTCCAAGGTGGAGGAGGAGGTGCTGTTAGCCGCCAGACTCGGGGGCTCAGCCCCTGCCCCTGTACGCCCCCTCTCCCTCTTGCCCCCCCCCTGCACCGGCTGTGGCCATCTCAGGGCCTTTCAATCCAGCTGCTGGCATCAGTGCTGTGGGGGAATGGGTCCCCGGATTTGAGGTCCCATATACTCTTGGGGTTGCGGGGGTTGAGGTGCTGGCTGGGCCTGTGGTATGGCCAGTAGGGGTGGAGGGGGCAAGTGTTCAGGTGCTGGCATGGCCTCCGATGGGCTGCTGCCATTATGAAGGCACTCAGGGCCCCAGTCTGCAGAAGGAGGGATGTGCCCTGCTCTAGCGAGTGGTCCATTTTCCGTGCCAGCTCCTCAGACCAGAGGTCCTACTGGTTCGAGTGGGCCTGGAGTGCCTCCAGTTGTTTGTTCATGTCCCGCCACAGCAGCTGCCAGTCCTTTCTCATCTCCGCCACCAGCGCCCTGTCTCTCCCCTCCACCAGTTGTAGTGCCCTCGTTGTCCCCTCCTCCAGCTGGTTCACAGCCACCAGCATATCATCCATCTGCCTTGTGCTGGTTGACACGATCTCCTGGGCCAGATTCTCCCTCCGCCTGCGCGCCCGCGCATGGTGCTCCCACATCCTCTCTGCTGGTGGTACGGGCAGCCCCCGGCCTTGGCCCTCCTGTGCTTGGCATGGCTCTGTGGAGCGACGTCGGTGTCAGTGAATACTGTGGGGTGCCGTTCCCTGCCCCCCTCCTGTCTCCGTGCTCTGGGTGTTCCTTCCCCCTGGCATGGGCACCACCTGCCTCCTGAGCCGATCCCTCTGCCCGTGCCCCATCCCTGCCTTTGGGGCTGTGGGGGACTGTCATGACCCTTCCCCTCCCACCCCCTTGGCCAACCATCCCCTTGGGGTCTATGTGCATGTCCTGCCCTGACTGTACCTGCTCCCTCGGTGTTAGTTCCCTCCGATGCTGGTAGGTCACTGGGGCTGATGTCTGGCCGGTCTCCTGGTCTGCAGGCTGCTAGGGTCAGGGTGACTGTTTCCTCCTCCCCCTCCACATCCTCGGAGTCTGCCGGGGCGTGTGTGGCCTCGCCGGATGTCAGGCTGGGGGAGTGTCGGGTGCATGTGCACGAGGTGCCTGGCATCTCCTCCCTGGTGTCAATGGCCGGAGCCGGGGCTTTCATGGGGACCTCCAGCTGCAAGGGGGGTGTCCTCCTGTGCGGGCCGCTCCTACCGGGCGCCACCTCCTACCAGGTGCCGGGCCACTTTGGAACCCTTGCGGTGCAGCACCCGGCTAAGCACATCCATGTAGGGGGAGGCACGTGCCACCCGCCCAGAGAGCCAGTTGTCCGCTAAGTCCTTGAATCCCATTTTGAGTTCCTTAATTTTAGTTCAGCACTGTGTGGGCGTTTGGTCAAATCCGGCCTCCCCCATCTCCATGGCTATCTGGGTGAACACCTGCTCATTCCTGGCATTGACAGCCAGCTCTGCCTGCATTCTGGGTGTCGCCCAGATAGTGATTAGGTCATGGGTCTCCTGGAGTCCCCACTGAACTCCCCCTGTGGTACTGGCACCGGGGTGCTGTCCACTCCACTCTCTCCTCCTCTTCCGCACCCGCCGCCTATCCGTGGCTCCTTCTGGCCTCTGCCTCTTCCGTGGCATGTGCCTTCTTGCTCGTCTGTATGGGGGTACAGTGAGGGATGTTGGTTAGGCTCCTGTTGGCTGTGGTCCCTCCCTCGGTCCTGTGCCCCTCCCGTCCCCTGATCCAACCCACCCGCTCTCAGCTGCACCCCCTACCCTCTTCCGGGGTGGCCCCGTGTGCTGCTGGGTGTCATCCACTGGGCCGTGTTCCCCCTCATGCTGCTGCTGCTGCTGCAGCAGCAGCTGCTGCTGCACCTCCTCCTCGCCCTCTCACTCCATCCTCCATTCCGTGTCCTCCTCCCTCCCTTCCATCGCCTACTCCGCCATGGTTCCCTACTGCTGACTGCCCTTTAAATCTCCCTCCATGAGCCACTTGGTTGTCTAGCAGCAATGCTGCGTGCCATCACCATGTCCCGTGTAAATTTCCTTCCACCACGGCTGGGGGGTTCCCTTCAGAAGTTACTTTTCATTCACCCCTGCCGTGGCGGGCATTCACCACACATCTCGACCTCCTTCCGCCCCGACCTCACAAAGCATGGTTAGGTTCACCCCGGGCCACATTTGACTGTGGCAACCATCTAGATGCGAGCGAACAGACATGCATGGCTCTTTCACCACCCCCTGCATTTGACTGTGGTTGACTGTGGTGAATGCCGAAAACGTAATGTCTGAAATCACCCATGAACTAAGCTAACTACTATGTATATCTATTTAGTAACTAGCTATCTAATAACTTTCTATCTATATATACACAATATTACACAAGGGGAAACACAAAGAACACAGGGAGGAGTACAAAACTGAAATTAAAATCAATCTAATAATAATCCTACTCTAAATAAATCCAAAAATTAAAACAGCCAAGGGAATCAGGATGGAATAAGAGGGAGAGGGAAAGGATTCAATGGAAGGGGGAGGGAGGAAGGAAGATTGGAAGGAACACAGGGAGGGGTAAAAACAAAAAATAACACCTAAATCTATCTAAGCTAAGCTAAATAAATGATACTATGGAGGTAGATGGGTTGGATGGGTGAAATAGGAGGAGGATTGCAATGGATTGAGGAGAGCAAATCTGCTGGGAGAGGGAGCCTTCTGATACGCCTGCTGTTCAGGAACAGTGACTAGCTCAGAAGGTGTTGGAAAAGGGGGAGGCAATCAGTTTTGTTTCTTGCTGCGCCTGCTTCACTGCAAGCCCCATTGGCTCCGTGCAGCCTAGCCCGTGGCCAATTGCAGACTGCGAAGCCAGTGGTCTGAGGTGAAAAGGAATGGTGATTCGCCAGGCTGGCTGCTACTCCAAGTCTCTCCACCCTTGGTGCCTGGAAGTCTGATCCTCAGCTAACTCCCCCTCCTGTCACATTTTGCCTTCCAGTCACATGTTTTTGCCACCCGAACTCACCCGAATGCGATCCGAACTGACCGAACTGTTCGGTCATTTTGACATTCAGAATTGAGTTCGGTTCGGTCTGTTCATGTTCGGATTCAGATTCGGTCATCCGAACAGGCCGAGTTCGGGCCTTACTCCTAACTTCCGAATCGCGTTTGCCCATCTCTAGTATATCACATCCTACCCATCATTCTATTCAGTAAATATCAAAACCATATATAAATTAAGGTCAAGAGTGTTTTAAATAGCAAAAGACAAAACACCCAATACAAATTTCCTGAAAGTAGTATTTTTGTGAAGAACAATTAGTCAGTCTGATCTCAGTTGCAATGGGGTAATTTCAGTTTAATTCCATATCATTTATTGAAGTTAGTTTTGATTTACAGTTATTGTTTACAACTTAAAAGACAAGACAACCAAATAGACAGAGACAAACAACAAATAAACAATTTATCCCTGCAGTAAAGGTTTACATTTTGAATTCACCCTTCCTTTTTTAAGCAATTCATCCCTTAGCCCTTCCTTCTTTCTATTAGGTTTTATTAGGATCACTGATCACCCAATAACCACACCAATTGTATAGGTACAACTCTGTTTTATTGGATACTACATTAATAGTTGGACTTGGCAATATTACCAGTTAAGAACCCCAGTATACTAATCTATGTTGTTCTTACGTGTCTGGTGACCACAGTCAAATACGAGGTCTGGTTCTGAAGAAGATGAAGACGGGGCCCAGCGGGGTGGCCCTGAGGAATTGCTAGAGAGCGGGGAAGTGGGTCCATGTGTGTAAGGTCCGGAAGGGACACAAGCCACAACCTTCACTGCACAGCTAGTGACTTCAAAATTTGTACTGACATTCTGTTGGAAGGGAGCCTCTTTTATACATTTTAGGAACCATTCTGTCAGTGCGTTGAGGTATGCTGTTTTCCAATACACCTCTTTGTTTGGTCATATTGTTTATGATGCTTGTGATCATGCTATAAGAGTTCAGCTCCATTTGAATTCTTATCTGTTTGATCATTTGTTTGTGCTTTACGTCAGGTTAGCTGATGTCTTGATAGTCCTTGAATTGTATCACAATCATAACTTGCTGTCCTGTTCCAGAGACTACCTTCTTTGAAATGGAAGAGGTTGTTTGTAAATCCAGGGGCCCACTATGGACATAGGCTGACGTATCCAAACTCCAAGCATGCCTGTGATGCTGCCTTGTCCAGACTCCCAGAATCCAACTGTGGCTCATTTGGCCCTATATTCTGACCCTAACAGTCTCCCCTATGCTGTGGTGAAACCGTAGCACAATCAAAGCATACATAAAATTGGTATATGCCAAGTCCAGTGTGGATCCAAACAAAAAACAAAAAAATGTTTCAATACTTATAAACCTAACAATTCTCCATGATTCTATTTATTCAGATAATAATTTTAATCAAAAGGAATCTAGGATCTTTTCAGAGAGGAGCTAATTCTCTGCTGGAGCCATTGTTCCTAGGGCTAGGCCAATGGAATATTTATTTATTTATTTATTTATTTGTAAAAGATTTCTATCCCGCCCCTCCAGCCCACAGGGAAACTCAGGGCAGCAAACCACAACTCAAAACATTAAAACAATTCACAATAAAAAACCACATATACATTAAAAAAAAACAACCCTCCCCGAACCATCCCCACTACCCACCCCCCCTCACCAAAAGCCTGGCGGAACAGCCAGATCTTACACAAACGTTGAAACTACAGAAGGGTGGGGGCCAACTGAGCCTCCTCCGGGAGCGAGTTCCACAGCACAGGGGCAGCCACCGAAAAAGATCTCACATCAGTGGCCATCCATCTCATCTGGGGAACCTCCTAAAAGACCCCCTGGATGATCTCAGGGATCGCACGGGCACATGGGGAGTGAGGCAGATAAACCGCAGATAAGCAGGGCCCAGGCCGTGAAGGGCTTTAAAGGTCAGAACCAGCACCTTGAACCTGGCCTGGTGTTTTATAGGCAGCCAGTGCAGAGCCTGGAGCACAGGTGTCATGTGTTCCCTTCGACCCACCCCGGTAAAGAGGCGGGCCGCCAGCTGCCGCCTCCAGACCAGCTTCTTGGGCAGCCCTACGTAGAGTATGTTACAGTATATGGCCCATTGCTGGTAATGCAACGGATCATTTTACCCAACATGCAATAAAAATGACAACAATTCTTAATACTCCTTGTACAATCAGTAAAATTATCATATGGTGTAACATTAAATTTAAAATCCCAGAAGTGGTAGGAGACCAACCAAGAAAACTTTCCCAAAGTGAGTGCTTAGTATTCTGTTCAATGTTAGTGAGAATGTGGGTGATCTTATGCTCTTCTGCTTGTAATACTAAGGCAGTATGGCCTAGTGTTTTGCTAAGTGTCTGTAGTTTGGAATGGAAGGTTAGGGTGTTCAATAATGTTTGATGTATAGGTGCAGAGGAGTAAGCAAAGGTCATGTTACACAGCTGGAAGCTATCCTTATCCCATAGCTGCTTCCATTCTTTAGCATGTAATGTCCATACGTTTTTATTAATGGTAACCTTTGTGACATTGCACATCACTAAAAATCCACTTGATGGCATTGTCTTTTTACATACTCCATTCAATTTCACCGTGATATTGCGGAATGCTACTGTATAAAAGCATTTATGCCCTAGGTTATAGACCTGAGGTTCACTTACCATGCTAGTGTCCAACGTGCATGTGCAAGTCTTCTGATTGTACATACACATTTTATATTGCTTTAGTGGTAAGGGACAATAATACATGTCTGGCTTCCATACATTACGTGGCTCTTCCAAATCATAAATTTCCACTGAGGTTTTAGTTTTTCTTTTTCTTTTATAAACTCTTTATTCAATTTGGCATATTTACACATTAAAGGATCAAAATTTTCTTTCTTATTTTTCCACAGGTTTTGGTCAAACTTACAGTCGGAACTGCCAAACTCCCTTTGCCCCCAACCCTCCCTCCCTTCCCCCCAACAGACGTGATGCCTGAAACACCCGGATTGTTTGGTAAGTCTATATATTTCTTTCTTTTCTCTTCTTTGTATTTGTAGATAGTCTTTCTGCTATAACAAATATTCAAACAGCTATGAACGCTGATCCTCTGTCCTGTCCATGGCTTGCATTGCATCCATGCATAGAAACCACTTTGCATTGAAGTCCTTGGATGGTTTTAGTTTTTCGTTGCCATAATCCAGGTAGTGAAAACTTTAGTCACTGATTGTTCTGTATCCAGGGGTAGGCTTCCACTGTGCATGCCCCTGACAGGACTCCTTTTGGGGTGGCTACTTGGGATGGTCAGTACCAATGCAGTATTGGTAATAATGGCTATGTGATGTGCCAATACTTTAGTCCAATTAGAATTCACCTGTTCCCTGATTGTAGGGATGGATCATAAATGGTGATGTAATTTTTCTGCTTGAAGGCTTCCCAATATATTGTCCAACACACTTAAAGCTCTTTCCTGCCACTGAGTGCACAGGATTGTGATCTTGGTTGCATTTCCTACTTTGTTCATAGCTATTTCTGTTGAAGCCATTTGCTGCTTCATTAATTTATACCAGTTTGGCAAGGTGAGCCCCAGGTGTATAAAATCATCATGTAATACCTGATTGCTGTTTTCTAATGGTTTCTTTAAGGAAATGAGAAGTCCCCCCATAGATCCCAGTTTGTTTGCTAGTGTTTCTGCTGTTAAGGACAGTTCCAATCCACCCTGTTACATCACTCTTGGTTCTGCATGTGTTTTCTGTTTTTATTACTACCCCACAAGATTGTACCCAGGTGTCAAATAGAGATTCAATATATGGTGCATATTGGGGGTGTCCTTTGCCAATATTATATGATGCTATATGAATTCTAATATTTACAAACTGAATATACCCCTCCTGTATTTAAATATATTTATCCCACTGTGTCTGAACTGATGATGTGTTGTGGGGGTGTGGCTGCGAGGGATGTGTCCAGATCACGTATCCATTGACAAAATAAGTTCTGGATATAGCCTTATTATTAATATGTTTATAACCTGGATTCTGAATGCAAAAGGCAGGACTCCAGGGATCCTGAATTTGTGCATCATTTTTGTGTATTACCACGTGACCCTGTAAAAGGCACCTCCTTCCATTCAATATCATGGTCCCCTCCCAATGGACAGTGGTCCATGACCACAAAAGTTTGTACTTTATTGAAACAACATCCTATCATGTTCTGCATTGGAGTGTAATGTTTACCTCTACCTCCTCCCAGATATTATATGACACCTATGGAATGCAGGTGTCTATAACATCTTCTTTATGAGAACCATCAATGCAGGGATCGATAGGATGCACATAGTTATCAACATCAAAAGACCGATCCTTACTAACTTGCATTGTATAACATATGTGTTCAACAGAGTCCAGTAATACAAAGGCCACAAGACGTTGGAGAGTGGTCACAAGATATTTTTATTTATTTATTTATTACATTTATACCCTGCCCCTCCTGAAACAGCTCAGGATGGCTTACAATCATCTCTCTCTCTCTCTCTCTCTCTCTCTCTCTCTATATATATATATATATATATATATATATACACAACCATAAAATATTTAAAACACTCATAAAATACAACAATTAAAGCAGGACCAGGGAACATGGTAAATAATACAATAAAGGTGAAGGGGGATACAAAAAACCCTCCTAACCCACCCTCCACAAAGGCCTGGGCAAACAGCCAGGTTTTACAAATTCGCCGGAATGTTAAAAGGCTTGGGGCCAGGTGAACTTCCTGTTGGAAATGCAAGGACTGTGAGATCATTGCATCCATTTACCCAATGCAGAATTTACAGTGGAGTGTGAGTAGCTAACCATCAATAAGCAGGCAGGAAGCATACTTAAGCTTAAGTAGCTTTATTAGGAAATACATGTAGGATAGGAAAGACCTACATCTATACTAAGTCCTAAGACTAGGTGTGTTCAGGAAGGAAGAAGAAAGCTCTCTCAGACACAAAGAGATGAGAAACCTCCTGGGGGAGGAGATTGACCAATCAGGTCCTGGCAGGAGCAGGACAGATAGGATGGGGGAAGGGTTCCCTGATCTGTCTGTCTACTCCTGCTGTTTCTAGCAAACAAACAGGATGAGGTGCTTAGGGGGGATGCAACCAAAGGAATGTATTTCCAACACCCCTTCTCATCGTCCCGTGCACCGAATCATTTATGTGCACTGCTGACAATTCCCAATGCTTCTCGTAGCCTCTGGAAATTGTCTCTG
>QEPC01002197.1:25551-38063 GCA_003113815.1 Sphenodon punctatus | reverse complement strand
CACAGACCCCAAGACATCCACCGCATCGGCTGCCGTCACTTCCTGAAACTTCCCCCACAAAGATGGACCAGACGGGGCCTCCATCACCTTGCGCTTTCCACCTACTGCCCCTAATCCAGCATCAAAGTTTCTCTGAATCTGAGTGATCTTGTCTGTGAAGTATGTGACAAACTCCTCACAGCAGACCTGGGACACGTCCCCATCCAGGCAGAGGGAGGCCAGACTAATCAGCCCCTCACCACCCGAAACAGCTCCACCGGGTGTGACTTCACAGTCGCTATGAGGACATCAAGGAACTCCTTCCTTGCTGTCCTCACAGCCTCAACATAGGACCACAAATGGTCCCTATGGAGAAGTCAATCAGAGTTAGATCGAGTCCGACGCCAGCATCGCTCCAGCCTCCTGCCTACTCATTTCATACACTGCAGCCCCTCAGTAAACCAAGGGGCCCTGCAGTGCCGAGACTGAGGCAGAGGGCATCTAAGAGCCACCCTGTCAATGGCCTCCTCCAGCAAGCTGTTCCAATGCTGGACCAGCTCATCGACAGAATGACCATCCAGATCCAAGGTTAACTCTCTCAGGACCTCTTGGAACCACTGAGGTTCCATCAGCATCCAAGGGCGGACCATCCTAACTGGCCCATGAAGATGATAATCCCATTATCCATTGACAGGCATGGCCAGGTTGCAAAGACCAGAATTCTAATGAAAAGTTAACAACTTAATGTAGGAGGTGTTACCTGAGGTTCCAAGGGGGAGCAGTCAGGCTTGGTCCTGCATGGAGATTGCCAAAGTTTGGGATTGAGGATAGCAAGTAAAAACACCATCGTTGCACAAAATAAGTTCCAGTCCCAAGGTGCAGACATGAGTGTGCTTTTGCAGGGGGCAAACCGAACATCAGGGAAATTGTGGTTGCAGTTGGGGCTATAGCAGAAATACTGAAGCACCAGAAAAAGTGCTGGTGAAATTGGTCCTTCCCTTTTGCTGTATCGAATGGACTGGTACCAAAATAAGAGGGATGGAGGGTTAATAGGAAGCATGCTATAAGTCAGGTGGGCACCATGAGAGCCTAAGAAAGGAACAAAAAACATGACCTATCTCGGTCTAGATTAGTGCAGATCAATAAAAACTGTATTGCTGAGGTTTTAACGGGTTGCAGACTCATCTGCTTGAGCCGCCACATGATAGATAGGGCTGCTGGCTCGGAAATATCAAAGAAGATTGATTTCTCTGCCTTTTGTAGCACCCCAAGTGAGGATTTCATGCATGACTATTTTAGAAGGAATAAATGCAGCCGTCATAGACTGCAAGAATTGGGGATGCGGGTTTCTCTCATAAAAATGTGGGGGACTTTGGTAGCCCATGCAGGATTGAAATTACTTGAAATAGGTAAAGCACACCGGGTGCTCTGCAACTTCCCAAACCAAAATGCCCTCTGGGCCCCCACCTATGGAAACTAGCCCTGAAACGAAGCCTGTAACATTGAACAGGAAACAGGTTTCTCGATCCAAGGACAACCTGTAAACAATATCAACTGATATCAACGCCTCCCAGTATCGTTTGATAATTTTTATTTATTTCTACCATGGCATTGTCCTTGAAGCAGGTACAATGCCAGGTGAGAATTATATAGTCATCTGCTTGATTGCATTTCCAGCTGTTATTCAAACTCATCCATGGTTCTAGCTTCTCAATTTTCCCCACATTATACCAGCATTGGGAAATGCTTAGATATTTTTTCCTAATTGGAGGCCTTTTAAAATTGCCAACAGCTAAACTGAGATCAGAATGGCCCAATACAACTGGGTATGCCATTTAATTTCCTTTTAAACAGGTTTTTATCTTAAAGTGGTATTTCCCCCCACATAATGCTAAAACAAGGGATGGTATTCTGATGGGCACCAGAAAAAACAACAGGAAACAGGAGTGCAGGTTACAATGAGGTATCATTATATTAAATTTATATCCCACCCTTTCCCAAAAAGGACTCAGGGAACCTTACAAGAAATAATGTTTTTGTGTTTTTCTATTGTATTTTTAAAAAACTTCCACCCAGTATTAAGAATACAATTAAAACACCCCCAAAATCTACTTCCATCCCTTCCATTCAAATGCCTCTCACGCTTGAGAGTCTGCAATCCCCCACCTGTGCCCCTGTCCCTCACCTGGGACAAAACCCTTCCACCACCCCTAAGTCTATACCCTCCCCTGAGTCTCCTCTCACAGAGAGGGCATGGGAGTACCCTAGGGTGGCCACTGATGCGTCACCAGAATAGAGGACAAACATTTGCATAAAATTGCATGTGCTAATTTTTATGAATTTATGCAAAATTTGAATTACTATTAGATAAAATCATTATGGTCATTAGAAAGGCGATCATTAGAAAGGTGATCAGAGGAGATTCTCAGGGGCTCAGGCCATGCACACACTCCAACTCCACCACACAGTGCACCACTTGAGAGGAGAGTCATCAAGAGAACTAGGTTCCAGGGGGGAGAAACTGATCCAATGGGCCATTGGGCCAAGTTCCATGGGGAGAGAGCACCAACAAGAAGATCAGGTTCCAGGGGGATGGGGGAGAGAGCCAATAGGCCAACCTTATTTCCAAGGGAAGAGAACCCCAACAAGGGAGGGGATCAGATAATATCCCAACAATCAGGTTCCAGGGGGACCAAGGAGAAAGAGACCCAAGGGATTAGATAACACCCCAATAATCAGGTTCTAGGGGGACTAAGGAGAAAGAGACCCAAGGGATTACATAACACCCCAACAATCAGTTTCCAGGGGAGACCAAGGGGGGAGAGACCCAAGGGACCAGATAACACCCCAACAATCAGGTCTGGGGGGGGGATCAAAGGGAGAGAGCCCCAGCCCCAACAGGGGATAATTTTTCAGGAGAGAGAGGGAGAGACTCCCATCCCCATGAGGGAATCAGGTTCCAGGAGAGAGAGGGAGAGAACCAATGGTAGAGAACCCCAGTCCCAACAGGAGATCAGGTTCCAGGAGGAAGAGGGAGAGAACCAACCAAGGGGAGAGAGTTCCAAAGGGATAGGAGGATTGAACTGTGCCCTCAGGCTCCCAGATGGAAGCATCTTTCTCCCAACCCCTCCGCTCACTTGTTCCGTCCCCTACTCTTTCACCGCAGCATCTCCAGTGCTGCTTGGGGAACCTTTAGGCATCAGATGCCTCCCCTGGAAGCACCTAGACAGTCCTCACTGGAGCGGCATCGCAGATGGGGATGCAGCACTTGCAGAGCATTCCAAGGCAATGAGAAGTGGCTGCCACAGCCTGTATCCCTATGATTTCCTCCCCATTGGGGTGAAGCCACCTCCCCACATGGGTCATGACACCAAGGTGCCCCTCTCCAGACACCACAGCAATGTGGCTGGGCACAGATACCTTGAGCAAAGTTCTCTACACTCCCTGGATATGCACCTGATGCTGCTGCAGCCACCCCATGCCAAGTGTTCCCCCTGTCCCAGCAAGAGTACCTCCCTCATGGAGGCAGCAGCAAGTCCAACACCCACACCCCAGGAGAGGAGCAGCAGGGCACAGGCAACCCCCACTCACCCATGTCCTAGAGCCAGGGGCATGGACTCAGTTTCCCTGTGGGAACACCGCATCCCCAACGAGGGTAGCATATCAGCATGGTGGCACCATTGCCCAAGACTGCTCCCCCACTTGGTCGGTCTCAGGGGAGGGGAGTGCCTCACTGCTGTTTACACCCACTGAGTGCCATGGTCACATGCACCCCTTTTGCGCGCCAAAAACTTCCTGTCTGCTACTGCACACTGTGCACTATCATTGATAAGTTTCCCTGCCACCCTTTGACTGTGCACAGGTCCAAACAGAGGTGGACTAGGGAGAAGTGCGGTTCCACAGTGAGGGGAAAATTCTGGACAACAGTATGGTCCAGTTCCCATCCTATCTTGGACAGTCCAAGCTATCAAAAAGAGGACTGCTGGGATAATTCTAGACATATGGCCACCCTAGAGTACCCAGACCCTACCCCTAGGGTCACCATGTCTCCCATGGAAGAAACTATGTGAGTGCTAATTTGCATTACATTGCACATATGTAGTTTTATGCAAAATTAAAGGACCATTTATTTGGAGTTAATAAAAAAGACTGGGGCAGTAGGTAGGGAAAGGATAAATGGTATAGATGTTGGGATCCAAGGCATAGGGGTGCAAGGACAGATGGACAGCCCCATAGAGTACCCTTCTGTGAGCCTTTGGTGCTTGGCACAATGTCTATGCTGAGCTATGTCCCTCCCCTGGAGGCAACTGCCAAGGGGCCCTGGTGATAATGAGTGTTTTTGCCGAAGGTGTCCTGGGGTCCAGCAGCAACAGTCCAATATTGGATCTCTTTCCAGGTATAATGGTACCCATTACTCTGAACAGCCCTAGTGCATGGCTAGGTAGCCCACCCCACCCTCCCCCTCCTGACCCTGACTGGATTTTTACATGGAGGATACTGTACTGGACTCCAGCGAAATTGTAACCATGGCTTAGGGTTTTTGTTTTGTTTTTTTAAAATTCCTTTAATTGTAAGTAGGGCTGCACCAAATATTTTTTAAAAATGATTTGCAAGTATTCACTGAGTACTGGTCTGGTCTTGAGTGCTTGGGCTGCTCTGAGGACCCTCGGTGAATACTCAGGAATTTTGAGAGCAGGGCCCTAGAAGGGGTCCAAAGGGAGCTGGCGGGTGGAGGGAATAGGCCAGGGAATGGGAGTGGTGGCTAGGAGAGGCTAATGGGTGAAATACTCACCCTCTGGAGGGGTCCAGAGATGTATGGCTTCCTCTGGGCCGAGTAAGTTTTTTTTAAAAAGACCAAAAAAACACAACCTGGGCATGCTCAGAAGGGCCGAATGGCTCCTTCTGTTCATGCTCAGACCTTTCCAAGATGGCCCCACTTGTTAAGACCCCCACCCCCTTAAGCATCCCATTTCTGGGCCCCTGATAGACCCTCGCCCCCCCTTCTCTGGCCCCCACTGGCCTATTCCTTCCCTGGCAAGTGGGGGCCAGGGAAGAGGGATCAGAGACCTAGCTCTGGCCTCCAGCCTCCTTCCCTTCACTCAGCCGAGTATTTTCCATGTTCTAAAGTTTTGGGGGCCATTCCTCTAAATTTCAGAACTCGGAAAATTGAGTCGAGTACCTTGGTCCTCAGTGTTTTCTGAAGAAAACCAAGTACCACATTTTAGCACTAATTGTAAGCTAAAGGTACTTGCTAAACACGGAATCATTTCCATAACCTATGGACTAAAAAACCCCAAAGAGCCAGGCAATGTTAAGGGGGGGGAGGAATGAGGTGCAAAAACCAGCTGCGCATGTACTCAAGAGACACAACTCATCCCCCTTCACTTTATCTTTAGGAGATGACCCCTCCAAATTCATGGGAAGGCTTCTGCCAATCCCTCCAGGAGAACAGGGGAGGTAGATTATTATATGAGCCATTTTATTATTATTATTATTAACAAACATTTATATAGTGCCAGCAGTGTACCTGGCACTTTACAAAGTAATAAAATAGACATGGTCCCTGCCCCTAGGGCTTACAATCTGAGAGACAGGAGCTGGGGGAGAGACTTAGGAAGGGGAACAGAGGGAGAGACAAGGGGTATAACATTCATGAAGATGCGAGGTCTCAAGTGCACGTACTTGGCTTGGTTACGATGAGAATGACAGCAGGCAGGTCCATGTTGCAAGGATAAGGGTAAACCGATCGTAGGTATAGGAATAGTGGCTCAGCAGGATAAAGAGTCAGACAGAGCAGAGCGAAAGAGGTGAGTTTTAAGGAGAGATTTGAAGGTATGAAGGGAGGGGGCAAGGCGGATGTGGACAGGGAGGGAGTTCCAGGCATGGGGGGCAGCAAGTGAGAAGGGACGAAGGCGCTTAGGGGAGCAGGGAAGGCGTGGAAGGGTGAGAGAAGGGACAGAGGAGGAGCGAAGTGCACGGGCTGGAGTATGGAGGGCGATAAGTGCAGAGAGGTAGGGGGGAGCAAGGTTGTGAAGAGCTTTATAGGTGAAGACTAGGAGCTTGTGCAGGATTCGTTCAGGAAGGGGAAGCCAGTGTTCTCTTTTACCATGCAGAGAGGTCAGCATCAGTACCTGACTCACTGCCACTCTGCACAATTGCTGAGGGGACATTGTCCCATATTGGAAACACCACCATTGCTGGAAGCACACTATCCTCCCCTTGCAAGGTGACATAAATTGGTTTCCCCTCATTGGGACCAGGAGAGAATTGTTTGGAGCTATAAGTTTGGCTATAAGATTGGGGATTTTTTTTCCCTGACAGTACCTGCACCCTACATTTTTGGTGGTTGTGTTATCTATTGTGTATTTAAGCTTGGGTTGGAATTGTGTTGGTTTGTTGTTCATGATTTTTTTCTTGTTGAAACTGCAGAACTGACATGTCAGAGAGTGAGCCCCAGAGCAGTTATGGGCAGCAACAGAGAGAGGCATCTCCTTTATTTAATAACAGGAATAAGGAGAGCTGAAGAGGAGTGTCATGGCCTGCCCTGTACCTCTCTTCCGGACAGATATCCTGGCACATGTCAGGAGGGTGTGGAAGCAGTAAGGTTGGTTCGCCCCTGAAGGCTTATGGAACCTGAAAGGTTCCAAATACGCTCTAGGGGATGCTTCCGCTGACCTCGATGGCCGCTCGCTCGATGACCTCATGTCCAGGTGGAATACCGTACTAACGGAGGCCATTGACTGTGTGGCTCCAAGGTGTCCGCTCCCGAATTGCCGACAATGCAGCTCCCTGTGGTATACCGGGGAGCTGCAGCAGGAAGGGTGGTGGTTAGTGATGGTGGTATTATTCGTGTACTGAAGTTGACCAGTTGTGGCATAGAGTCTGGTTACGTACCTATGCCGTTGTGGTGTGGACAGCAAAGAAGGTCTTATTTGCTGCCCTCATTGCGTCTTCTAAGTCCCGTCCAGCTGCGCTGTTCCAGGTGGTGAGGGGGCAGGTCAGTCCGGTCTTCCTCCGCCTGGACGTAGAACCATTGAATGCTCACTGTGATTTGTTTGCGGTCTTTTTTGTGGATAAAATCGCTCAAATTCACCACAGTTTTGATGCAACTTTTTCATCAGGGAACGTATCAGAGGCAGTAGAAGCCCCCTCTTTTCCTGTTTTGTGGGATGAATTTCAGGTGGTGTCGCCCTCAGATGCGGGGGATGCTCTTGGGACTTTTCGAGCCACCTATTGTGAACTAGATCCTTGCCCATCCTGGCTGGTTAAAGCTAGCCAGGAGACATTGGGGCTGTTGCTGGTGGGGATAGTCAATACCTCCCTTGGTGTGGGCGGGGTGCCGAACTGTCTCAGGAAGGTGGTGGTGTGGACCCTGTTCAAGAAACCATCTGTGGATGTTTATGCCCTTGCCAGTTATTGGCCAGTCTCTAACCTTCCCTTTTTAGGGAAGGTTATTGAATGGGTGGTGGATCAGCAGCTTCAGTGGCATTTGGACCGGGTTAACTTTCTTGATCCCTCGCAGTTGGGCTTTCTTCCGGGTTATGGCATGGAGACTGTGCTTGTGACCTTGGCCAATGACCTCTCCAGTGAGTTGGACTGGGGTTGTTCAGCCCTGCTGATCCTATTAGATCTCTTGGCTAATGATGATCATGAGTTGTTGATGACTCGGCTGCGGGACCGGGCAGGAATTGGCGGAACTGTTCTTGAATGGGTCCGCTCTTTCCTGGCTGGGAGAACCCAGCGAGTGGTGCTGGGGGAGTTTTCATCTTCCCCCCGGGGCCTCATGTGTGGAGTACTGCAGGGTTCCATCTTATCCCCTCTCTTGTTCAATGTGTATATGCAGCCTCTGGGAGCGGTTGTTAGGGAGTATGGAGTGAGATGTCATCAATATGCTGATGACACCCAGCTATATCTCTCATTTTCCTCCGACTCAGGCCCGGCAGTCTCGGTGCTTACCCGGTGTTTGTCTGCTGTGGGGGATTGGATGAGGGCGAACTGCCTGAGGCTTAATCCTGACAAGATGGAGGTGATGGTTTTGGGGAGGTCCGAGGGAGTGGTGGCCCCCATCATTGATGGGGTCTGCCCTCCCCTGGTTTCTCAGGCCTGGAGTCTGGGTGTGCTCCTGGACCCACAGCTCCGCCTGGATGCCCAGGTGATGACTGTGACAAAGGGAGCATTTCGCCAGTTACACCTGGTGCGTCGACTTAGGCCATATTAGGCCAGACTCAGATTTGGCCACAGTCATCCATGCTTTTATTACCTCGAAACTGGATTACAGCAATGCACTCTACGTGGGGCTACCCTTGGTGTTGTTTTGGAAGCTGCAGCTGGTGCAGAATGTGGTGGCCCATCTCTTGACGGGGATGGACTGACGCGAGCATATGACACTGATTCTTCGCTTTCTGCATTGGTTGCCGGTAGGCTTCCAGGCCCAATTCAAGGTGTTTGTGCTAACCTTTAAAGCCCTAAATGGATTGGGCCTCACCTATCTGCAGGACCGTCTCACCCTCCGGGTCCTGGAGCGGCCCCTGCAGTCAGCTGGGGGTGCCCTCCTCAAGTTCCCCGGGTGTCCACTATGAGGAGGGCATTCTCTGTAGCTGTGCTGCAACTGTGGAACTCCCTCCCATCAAAGATCCACTTGTTGTCAGCCTCCCCTCTTTCTGCAGACAATGTAAGACGTGGCTATTCCGCCAGGCATTTCCCGAGGGAGATGGGGTGGGTGGGTTGGGTTAGGGTATGGTGGTGGTACGGGGTGATATTGTTTTTAATTGAGTTATCACTGTTTTAATGTTTTTAAATATTTGTAATATGCTGTGAGCCACCCCAAGATGCACTGAGGTAGGAGGGGGCTGCATAAAAATGTTAATATAAATAAAATAAAATAAATAAATAAATAAATACTCCTATCTTTTTCTTAGGGGAGAGGACCAGCTCATACCTGCAAAGTATTGAGCAGCCTAAGGACAGACATTGGTCATTTGAATTCTGAACATATTGCATCAAAATCCATTTCAAACATTTTGGATTTCTTTCTGGAAAGAATGATCTTCTGACACAAAGGGGAAAATCAATTGGTGTGGTGATCCAGTAGGCAGTTGTAGTAGTGACCATGGGGAAAGGCAAGGACTGGAGATGAGCTTGTGAGCCATGAAGCCATTAAGGCTGTTGAAAGGCTGTGGGTGTTGGAGAAAAGAGGGCTTAGTTTAAATGATTTAATATGAGTTGCAGCCTTAAATGTGCCAACTGTGATGTCCTTACATTATTACACACAGTACAATGGGAAAGGTGTGTTAGAGACTTTTCATACAAAAAGTTCTACATCTCAACTTGCTCTCCTGAGATATGTTTTACTTCTGGCTGGCCCCCACTCTGCTATTAAACACTTTTTGTCTTCCTTTTTATTTTTCACTTCTTGAAATATTATCGCAGAAGCTTGAAATTGAAATTAATTTTCCCATCCTTATCTCAAGCTTTTCAAAATGAAGGGAGTGAGCCTCTGTGCTCAATCTGTTCTAATAGGGATGCATTTGAAAATGATGATATACTGATGTATGTTGGAGATTTACTAATACCCACTAGAGAGACATCCTTTGTAATGGAAAATCCAGGGATTACATTTAAACAAAGCACCAAAATGATCAAATTGAGTACCTATTATGTGAATTATGAAATGTTTATGAGAATGATTATCATTTGTTGTCACTCATTTACAAAGCCATTTTTTCATGCTCTGCCTTTGCCTATATTTTTGAATAGCAACTATTCCTCTACAGTTGAGCAGTAATGTTCAATTTTCTATCACTGTGATCTTAATTAAATTCTCACTCACATTGCTTTGGTTGCTCTCACCTTCTTGCCGAAAGAATATTTCAGCATGGAGTTCGTCCACCCATTATATTTTTTTTCTTTGTCAGGTGGGAAATATTTGTTGAGGAAATGTCAGTTTTACTGATCTGGAAACTGTCATTTCTCTCTTCTAATTAATAGCACACCAAATACTGAAATGTTCTTTATTTTAAGTGGGGGAGGGGAATGCACAAATGGCTGTCACACATTTCTGAGCTAATCAAATATGCCATAAAAAAGATCATTGTCAGACACTGGTCAACCAAATATTTTGTATGCCCGTCAGTCATTTCAAGTATGTTTGTTTTCTTTCCGGGAAGAACAATATTGTGCCAGGAGGCCGGGGGTAGGGGTGGGTGGGTGTTAATTAATTTAGCTTAATTCAGCTAAATTAAGAATGGTGAATCAAGCCTAATTGTATATGTAATAAAATGAATATGGGTGTTTAATCCAGATAGCTTTGAATTTGTTTAGTGCTGAATATTTAACGTGGAACTACACAAAAGGAATGCTGAGATTCCATTTGTAAAATCAGAGGCTGTCTAGCATCAATAGTTTTCTGCATGGGAATGCTGCACAAGTATCTTTTTAAATGCCCATCCTGCTGTGTGTTAGAGATTTCATGTAACAAAATAGTGTTAGAATCAATGTAGATCTCAGCTTGCAAAACAATTTGAGGTAACAGCAGCTGTTTTTAATGGTAGGATCATTCCTCAATCTCTTCAAATATAATGCAGCTATGCATCTCCCCTTTACAAAATCAATACCTTCTCCAGTTACAACTAATGTGGTTCTCAAGACAGGCTATAAATGTCATGCAATTACATTCCAACACATTTCTTTTTCATGTGCTGGTATTTGCAGAAACATGGTAGTCAGACAGCACATGTTATGCTAGGACTATAATCTTATCTAATCGTTTAACACTCACCTGATATTCACTGTTAGTGAAACAATTTATACAAAAAGAAATTTCTACCAATTTCTACATTCATCCTTTTGCATATTTATGTGGGGTGTGTGTGTTAAATTAAGAATGCTATAGGGATGTGCGAACACTGGGGGGTTTGGTGTTCGGCCTGTTCGCGGTTCGGCTGAACCAGAAACCATTTGGTTCAGCCTGTTCAGCCCGAACGAATTCAGGGGGGCTGAACCGGTTTGGGTGGGGGGGCATTTTCCCCTACCCCGTCCCGGCTGCGCGGGTGGAAGGGGCACCGGGGAGCACCTCTCCCGCCCACCCTGCCCAGCCTGGTAAAAAAATAATTAACCCCCCCTACCCCAGGGATCACCCTACCTGGTTCTGCTGGGGCTCTGGGTCTGGCGGCGGCGGGTCCAGCAGCGGGTCCGGAGGCAGTGGCACTCCAGAGCACTTCAGGCCACTGCTAGGAATTCCGGGTCAAACTGAAGGCCTAGTAGAGGCCTGAAACACTCTGGAGTGCCGCTGCCACCGGACACCCACCCACCCACAGCCATCTCCACCCGCCTACACCCATGGAGTCTCCACCTACACCCATCCCCCCACCCACTGCCAGCTATATACATGGACACACACACACCCGCACACCTGCCTGAACACCGAGCATGGGGGAGGGGGCATCCATGTAAAAACTGTCACAGTATTTGAACTGTTTTCCCCCAAAGTAAAAGTACATCTGACCCTGTTACATCAAAATAGAAAATAATGAAGATTCTGAGGAGGCTCTTTGAAGTAGCTGGTTTTTTTCGATCAAAAGTTGATGTGACATTTAAATGCCAAAATAATAGCTATCTTGGACATGCTGTAGCAAGATTTGATATATTAGATAGATACTCAGACTCACTCTGGAGTGGGTAGTCAGTGGCAACAGGTTTTAAAACAGGTATTTTCATGATCTTAAAAAATACACAAGACACTATGACCCACAGCTTTTAAAATAGATATTTCCATGATCTTGAGAAAGGTTTAGAGTACTGCAGCCTACAGAAGAACATCTGCAAAGTGTGAAATGCTAACCCATTTTCCAATTACACTAAGGACAGCAGGACATATATTTGTATTCCTTCTTCCCCCTTTCATCTTCAAACTGTCAGGTCACTTGACATAACCATTTTTATTTGTTCCTGGTAAGGGAAAATGAAACTAGAATTGCCTTCCATTTAATGTCTCAGAGTTCTTAAGCCCACCCTGATGGCTTGCTCAAAACAGGGCTCTGCTCTCCAAGCTTACTGAAAGGTCACAATGATTTCTTTAATCCCCAACACTAGAGAAAGCAAAGGTTCAATGCACTAAATATTTTAATACTTTTTTGTGTAGATTGTCCTCTTGCCACCTGAGGTTCCTGAAGTGTCCTCTACCATAACAAAAAACAACTTAATGAGATAATTATCATTGGCATTCATGTTTTGTTTCCGTAAACATTATGAAATGTACTTAAGCATGCAAGGGAATTAACCAAGAGGAGATTATTAATTTTTTGCCAAAAAAACAACACAAAAACATTAAAAGGTATGGGTATTTGTGTGTGTGTGTGTGTGTGTGTGTGTGTGTGTGTTTTGTGTTAAACCCAAACAAGAAGTATCCATAAACCTGGAATAACCTTATGATAACTAGTTTTAACTGAGGGTATTTTCAGACATTACAAGATCACAGTGAACCACGGTGAATACCCAACTGTGGTCACTGTGATTCACACGTCTGTTTGGTGGCC
>QEPC01002197.1:10597-23039 GCA_003113815.1 Sphenodon punctatus | reverse complement strand
ATTTTGATAAAGGGACCCAATTATATAAGCAATTGATATTGTCCCTGTGAAGATCATTATTCAGATGAATATCAGCATATTCAGTGCCAGTCAGAGGCAGGCACCCTGCATGGCAGGGGGAGAGAGACTGTAGGAGAAAGGATGTGGAGCAACCCCAAAGACTGACAGACACATTCAATGGCCAAACACATTACTTCAAGCTTCTAGCTTTACAGGACCAATTGGTAGTGGCTTTAAGGTGGATACAGGGTGCGGCCCTGAGGCGGGCATAAGCAACATAACTCGGACTTCTGAGATAGCATCACAGCAGTCAGGAGACATAGTTTAAACACATCCAGGCTGGCCAATTGTCATCACAATCACATCCTGCAGCACTGAGACAGAGGACATAAGAGAATCACTATTGACTCTTTCCTAAACAGTTGCTTCTGACGTCCTAGAAACAAGTGGGGGAGATATGTTGGGATGGTCCCAGCACAGAATTAGGATATTTGGTTGACATTTCTGTTGGCATATTCGCATCACAAACCAATCTTATACCACAGTGACATAAAAGAATCCCAGGCATAGGCCCCTTCTCTTCATATATTGTACAGGCATATAAAATTGGGACACTTTATAAAATCTTTCTGATATTTGGCAGAGATAATCATGAAAGTATAATATATAGCCCTGCCAAATTTCATGTGCACTGGTTGGACTACAAAGATGTTATAGTCAGACATATATTTTTATGTTAATTGCTTATACCACCAAAACCCGTTGTCCAATCCTCCTGAAATTTGTCTAACTTACTAAATATTGGAAGTGATATAAACTGGAAAAGTATCACCTACATTAGATGTGAGACAAAGAAGTTACAGCTAAGAATGTATATGTAGAATATTGCAAAATACAATAATTCAACTGCTTCTAAGATCGGATTCCTTTATCCAATAGTTTTGAAATTTGGTACACATAATGCTTTCTATTGGAGGTATAGGCATTCCAGGTGTCAGCCACATAGCATACAAAACAAAAACGGTACAGCCAATAATGTGTTTTCCATTGATACCAATGGAAATTCAATTCTGAACTCACCGAACACATCCGAACTGAAGGTTTGAATTCGAGTTTGGTTTGCAAGTTTGGTTCAGTCAACCAAACTATTCGAGTTCAGTCCAAACTCCGAACTTCTGAACCGCGTTCATCCATCCCTAGATACAGGTAGAGGTGAGGGCCGTTCTCTCTATGCTCCTCTCTCCTGCCTCATTTTGGCAGTGGTTTTGACTCATAGTTCAGATTCAGAGGCTGCCTCCAGACTCCAACTCTGAGCGATGTTTCCAAGCTGCTGCCAAACTGAGGCAAGAGAGAGGGACTGGCCTGGGTGGACTGACTGATTAACTTTTGACTCCAGGCTCTGGTGAGCCTCCTTGGGGTCCTGATGAACCTCCTCAGGGCCCTGAGGATAGTGCACAAGGCTACGGAATAACAGTTTGTGATAAGATTCCTCCCTCCTCCCATCTGCCATATGTCCCAGGAAAGACACATCAGGCTTGCATTGCCTGAGGAATAATGACCCATCACAAGCACTTTGCAGGAAGGTGTCGGGCAGTAGGGCATTTGTTTCAAAAAAATCTCTGTCTACCATGAGCAATATTGAGCATTTTAAAGCTTGTCAGAACACTCAGAAAATGATCAGGGGCCCTGAGCAAACAGTTTTGCTCCAGATATGTATTTTGAAAGATACACCACTCCCTGTTTGAAAATTAGGGGTGTGCATGTTGTTTTGGTTATTACAATAACAATAATAGTGTTGTCATTTTTGTTATCTTTATTGCAATAATGAAAATGACAAATAATAAGAATGAAAATAAGAACAAACAATGACTTTTTGTTTTTGAAATAAAGGGGAAAAACTAAAAGATGCATTTCTGGCTATATCTTTTTTTATTATTATTCAATTCTTCTCCTTCTCCTTCTCCTTGTTATTGTTATTGTTACTGTTAGTATTTGTATAGCACCAGCTGTGTACCTGGCGCTTTACAGAACAATAAGATAGACGCGGTCCCTGTCTACGGCTTACAATCTAATAGACACGGATGGGGGAGACAAGGAGACTTAGGTAAACTTAGGGTGGTTGTACCCCCAATGGAGGACACTTTGTGTACCAGGTTTTGAAAAGATTAGATAAAGATAATTTTAGAAGCAATTGAATGTTGTGATTTTAAGAAAAGCTCCATACACATTCATGGCTACACCTTCTTTATCTTCCATCCAATATGCGATGGATGAAGATGAATGTGCAGGATATTCTTGTTGCTGAGCAAATTGGGTTTTGTGAGGAATGCTCAATCTTTGACCACTGTCTTCTTCTCTCCCATTTGGTCCAGAGGTATGCTTCGCCAAAGAATGCATTATATGTGGCATTTATAGATCTCCAAGGCGCTTTCGATCTGGTGCCCAAAGAACGGTTTTTGGGAAAATTATTTGCTCTCAATATGGACAGGCGGTTGCTTCATCTGATAAGGGAGCTCTATACAGATACTTCAATGAGGGTCAGGCTGAACTCACAGGGGGCCCTATCAAATAAAATCTTGACACAGGGTGTCTTCAGACGTTACGAGATCACGGTGAACCACGGTGAATACCCACCTGTGGTCACCGTGTCTCGGATGTCTGTTTGCGGCACGCCAGATGTTGGCCACGGTGAATCCCCACATGGGGTCCGTTTGAACCACGCTTCCCGGGCTAGCCGGGGGAAGGTCCCGGGAAGCGTGGTCAAACGGACCCCGGGCCGTGACCAACGAAAAATCACGTCTGGACGCGCGCCACGGCCCGGTATCCCCGGCGGGATCCTGGGCCGTGGCACATTCGGCCGGACGCGGTGGCTGCATTGGCCACGCCGCCCGCCCGTCTCCTCGGAGGGCGGGCGGCGGGGTGCGTGGAGGGGGAGGGGCCGTGCGGCCGCACGTTGCACCGTGCGGCCCCGGCCCCTCCCACTTTCCCCGCCGGGATCCCCCCGGCACGTCTGTTGTGCCGTTACGGGGTGACCCCGGCGGGGAACGAAGCCGGTGGTTCCGGTACGGGGCCAAAGGGCCCCGTATCGTCTGAAATCACCCACAGAGAGGGGTTAAACAGGGGTGTGTTTTGGCCCCTGTTCTCTTCAATCTTTATTTAAATGATTTGATCGGAGAATTCCCGGTGGTAAGATGCCACCCTCCTAGGGTACGGAATACCCATATCTTCTGCCTTTTATACGCAGATGACACGGTCCTCATGTCTCGTACACAGGTTGGCTTACGGCGTGCTCTGTAGCTGTTCGGAAACTATTGCCACAGAAATTTGGTTGAGATAAATTATACAAAGACTAAAGTGATGGTATTCTCAACCAGGTTTAAAAAACCTAGGTGGTTTATTGGTACCAATCAGCTTGAACAAGTTACGGTTTATAAATATTTGGGACTTTTTTTTCACTCTTCAGGTACGTGGTCGGTACATTCTTCACATGCCTGTTCTCAAGCTAAACAACTTTCAAAGTCCTTGTTGGCATTTTTCCGCTCGCATGGGGGGAAATTGGTAAAACCTGCTATAAGAGTATTTCTTCTTAAATGCAGACCCCAGTTACTGTATGGAGCCTGTCTTTGGACATTAGGCAAAATTAAGATCTTGGAACGCATACAGGCAGTTTTTTTGTGCACCTTAATAGTGGCACCGCCTGGTGTTAGCACTCTGGCTCTTTATTCGGAATGTGGAGTTATCCCTCTGGAAGAAAGGATCTGGAAGGGAGCACTCATTTTTTGGCTAAGGCTTCATTTTGGATTGGTAGCCCCGCTTACGCGTCTGGTGTCTACGGAAATAAGGCCAAATGGTTGGGTACAGCATGTGGGAAAGAAATTGTATCTGTTGGGCTTTTCCCCCGAGTCCCTTGCCCCTTTGGGGTTTAAAACTGCTAGGAACTTGGTTGCACAGAGACTGGCGGATGTTGGCCGACAAGAGAGAGGGATGGTTTTAACCGCTAGTATGGTCCATGGTAGTCTGAGGCATTTGCTAATAGAGTCGGGACAGTCAAGGGCATACCTTGATTATGGGTTGCTGACATTAAAGAGAAGGCTTTTTTTCTTGGCGCGGGTTAATTATTTCCCTTCAGCAGTAACTGCGGGGACATACCAGGGGACTCCTTTGGCTGAGTGCTTTTGTCAGTGCCCTTTGAACCAGGTTAGGTCCCTGAGCCATATTGTACTTAATTGCCCATACTATGAGGTCCCCCGTTGGAAATTAATATCACCACTGGTCAATGATATGATGAGCTGTCCTAGGGAGTCTATTATGATAAAATTGTTTGAGGATACCTGTATGGAGACTACAGGGAAGGTGTCACAATTTTTATTGTGTGTTCATAGTATTAAATTTAATTAGGGGAATTTTTTTTCCTTTCCTTAAAATGTTTACTGATTTTAGGTTAGAAACAAAAGGAATCATAATTCGTTTTGGAAATTTTTGGGATTATATTTATATTCAATTTTAGTTCTGTTAGTTTGTTTTGGAAATATTTGTGTTTTGATGTTGTCGGTGTGAAAATGTTGTTTACCATTATATTTATATTATGTCTGTTTAATGTTGGGTTTTGATTTATTTGGTCAGTTTTATTAACAATGATTATTTCCTGTGGGAATGTTATTTCTTCACTTTGTTTTCTAAAGCCCTCTCTCTTGGGGTTGCCCAAGTGAGATTATGTATAGCAGGGGTCAAGTGTGTCGCCGTAAGCCCTGAGAAGGGCAAGGCAATCTGTTATCTTCCCGAACTATTTTATAGCCTGTATTTCTCCGGACTTTATCATGGAGATGATATGCTTGCCCTTATTTATCTAAAAATGGGTCGGCAGCTTAGGGGGACTGTATACTCATAGAGGCCAAATGTGCCTCATAGAGGGCATGGTATTTGATATTCCTTATGTGGGGGGTTTTTTGGGGGTATTTAGGAGTATGGGGAGACCTGGGAGTATATTTCCCCACAGTGTGCCTGCTTTCCCCCAAATATCTTGAATCTAGGGTGTAATGTTATTGAGTTGAGAGGGGTTGATATGTGAGGGATGGTTTGATTAATCTAATATCCCCTAGAATTCTGGTGTTTTAATTATTTGTACACTATATGATTATTTGATTTTATAGTTGATTTTGTTTGTATTGTTCGTATTGTCAAGTATTGCTTTGTTTTATATTTTGTTATGGCCCATGGCTAAACGAATAAATTTTGTTGTTGTTGTTTACATCCAATATTAATGAAACCTATAAATATCATGTCCCTCCACGGGCTTAACACACCTGCCAATGCTCACGGATATTGGATGAAAGGTACTGGTGGTATAAGACATTAACTTGAAAATATATTTCCAGCTGTAACATTTGTATATTCCATCCTGTTTACAAGATATTTGGCAATAATGTATCACATACTTTTCCTGACATCTCTGNGGGGGAAGGTCCCGGGAAGCGTGGTCAAACGGACCCCGGGCCGTGACCAACGAAAAATCACGTCTGGACGCGCGCCACGGCCCGGTATCCCCGGCGGGATCCTGGGCCGTGGCACATTCGGCCGGACGCGGTGGCTGCATTGGCCACGCCGCCCGCCCGTCTCCTCGGAGGGCGGGCGGCGGGGTGCGTGGAGGGGGAGGGGCCGTGCGGCCGCACGTTGCACCGTGCGGCCCCGGCCCCTCCCACTTTCCCCGCCGGGATCCCCCCGGCACGTCTGTTGTGCCGTTACGGGGTGACCCCGGCGGGGAACGAAGCCGGTGGTTCCGGTACGGGGCCAAAGGGCCCCGTATCGTCTGAAATCACCCACAGAGAGGGGTTAAACAGGGGTGTGTTTTGGCCCCTGTTCTCTTCAATCTTTATTTAAATGATTTGATCGGAGAATTCCCGGTGGTAAGATGCCACCCTCCTAGGGTACGGAATACCCATATCTTCTGCCTTTTATACGCAGATGACACGGTCCTCATGTCTCGTACACAGGTTGGCTTACGGCGTGCTCTGTAGCTGTTCGGAAACTATTGCACAGAAATTTGGTTGAGATAAATTATACAAAGACTAAAGTGATGGTATTCTCAACCAGGTTTAAAAAACCTAGGTGGTTTATTGGTACCAATCAGCTTGAACAAGTTACGGTTTATAAATATTTGGGACTTTTTTTTCACTCTTCAGGTACGTGGTCGGTACATTCTTCACATGCCTGTTCTCAAGCTAAACAACTTTCAAAGTCCTTGTTGGCATTTTTCCGCTCGCATGGGGGGAAATTGGTAAAACCTGCTATAAGAGTATTTCTTCTTAAATGCAGACCCCAGTTACTGTATGGAGCCTGTCTTTGGACATTAGGCAAAATTAAGATCTTGGAACGCATACAGGCAGTTTTTTTGTGCACCTTAATAGTGGCGCCGCCTGGTGTTAGCACTCTGGCTCTTTATTCGGAATGTGGAGTTATCCCTCTGGAAGAAAGGATCTGGAAGGGAGCACTCATTTTTTGGCTAAGGCTTCATTTTGGATTGGTAGCCCCGCTTACGCGTCTGGTGTCTACGGAAATAAGGCCAAATGGTTGGGTACAGCATGTGGGAAAGAAATTGTATCTGTTGGGCTTTTCCCCCGAGTCCCTTGCCCCTTTGGGGTTTAAAACTGCTAGGAACTTGGTTGCACAGAGACTGGCGGATGTTGGCCGACAAGAGAGAGGGATGGTTTTAACCGCTAGTATGGTCCATGGTAGTCTGAGGCATTTGCTAATAGAGTCGGGACAGTCAAGGGCATACCTTGATTATGGGTTGCTGACATTAAAGAGAAGGCTTTTTTTCTTGGCGCGGGTTAATTATTTCCCTTCAGCAGTAACTGCGGGGACATACCAGGGGACTCCTTTGGCTGAGTGCTTTTGTCAGTGCCCTTTGAACCAGGTCAGGTCCCTGAGCCATATTGTACTTAATTGCCCATACTATGAGGTCCCCCGTTGGAAATTAATATCACCACTGGTCAATGATATGATGAGCTGTCCTAGGGAGTCTATTATGATAAAATTGTTTGAGGATACCTGTATGGAGACTACAGGGAAGGTGTCACAATTTTTATTGTGTGTTCATAGTATTAAATTTAATTAGGGGAATTTTTTTTCCTTTCCTTAAAATGTTTACTGATTTTAGGTTAGAAACAAAAGGAATCATAATTCGTTTTGGAAATTTTTGGGATTATATTTATATTCAATTTTAGTTCTGTTAGTTTGTTTTGGAAATATTTGTGTTTTGATGTTGTCGGTGTGAAAATGTTGTTTACCATTATATTTATATTATGTCTGTTTAATGTTGGGTTTTGATTTATTTGGTCAGTTTTATTAACAATGATTATTTCCTGTGGGAATGTTATTTCTTCACTTTGTTTTCTAAAGCCCTCTCTCTTGGGGTTGCCCAAGTGAGATTATGTATAGCAGGGGTCAAGTGTGTCGCCGTAAGCCCTGAGAAGGGCAAGGCAATCTGTTATCTTCCCGAACTATTTTATAGCCTGTATTTCTCCGGACTTTATCATGGTGATGATATGCTTGCCCTTATTTATCTAAAAATGGGTCGGCAGCTTAGGGGGACTGTATACTCATAGAGGCCAAATGTGCCTCATAGAGGGCATGGTATTTGATATTCCTTATGTGGGGGGTTTTTTGGGGGTATTTAGGAGTATGGGGAGACCTGGGAGTATATTTCCCCACAGTGTGCCTGCTTTCCCCCAAATATCTTGAATCTAGGGTGTAATGTTATTGAGTTGAGAGGGGTTGATATGTGAGGGATGGTTTGATTAATCTAATATCCCCTAGAATTCTGGTGTTTTAATTATTTGTACACTATATGATTATTTGATTTTATAGTTGATTTTGTTTGTATTGTTCGTATTGTCAAGTATTGCTTTGTTTTATATTTTGTTATGGCCCATGGCTAAACGAATAAATTTTGTTGTTGTTGTTTACATCCAATATTAATGAAACCTATAAATATCATGTCCCTCCACGGGCTTAACACACCTGCCAATGCTCACGGATATTGGATGAAAGGTACTGGTGGTATAAGACATTAACTTGAAAATATATTTCCAGCTGTAACATTTGTATATTCCATCCTGTTTACAAGATATTTGGCAATAATGTATCACATACTTTTCCTGACATCTCTGCCAAACTACAGGACAATTTGATAAAGGGACCCAATTTTATAAGCAATTAAAGTTGTTCTCTTGAAGACCGTTATTCAGATAAATCGCAGCACATGCAGTGCCAGTCAGAGGCAGACACCTAGCATGGCGAGGGTGGGTGGGGTGGATACTGTAGGAGGGAGGATGTGGAGCAACCCAAAAGATTGACAGACACATTCACTTATCAATTACTGCATGCTTCCAGCTTTACAGGACCAATCAGTAGTGACTTTGAGGACGGCATGGGGGCGGTGCTCAGGCAGGTCCTGCAGCACTGTGACAGAGGATATAAGAGAATCTCTGTTGGCTCTTTCCTAAACAGATGCTTCTGACTTCCCAGTAACAAGTGGGGGAGAGATGTTGGGATGGTCACAGTATAGAATGAGGATATTTGGTTGACATTTCATTGGCCAATTGGCATCACAAACTGATCTTAGACCACAGTGACACATAAGAGAATTCCTGGCATAGGCTCCTTCTCTGCATATGATGTGCAGGCATATAGAATTGGTACCCTTTATCAAATATTTATGACATTTGGCAAAGGTGATAGTGAAAGTGTGATATAGAGCTCTGTCAAATTTCATGTGCACTGGTTGGACTAAAAAGATGTTACAGTCAGACATACTTTTATAATTTAATTGCTTATACCACCAGGACCCTTTATCCGATCCTTCTAAAAGTTGGCAGTCATAGTAAACATGAGAAGGGGTATACACGTGCCAAGTCTCATCTACATTAAATATGAGACAAAGAAGGTACAGCTAAGAATTTATATGAAGATTTTTGCAAAATAATATAATTCAACTGCATATACAATTAGATTCCTTTATCCAATATTTTTGGAAATTGGTACACCTAATGCCTTCCATTGGAAGTATAGTCACTCCATGTTTCAGCCAAATATAATGAAAAACAAAAATGTTACAGCCAAAGCTGTGTTTTCCATTGAAACCAAGGGAAAATGAAAACAAAAGGAAAAACAAACAAAAAATGTGATATTTATGAAAAATAAAATAGATTTAAATAATGAAAATTAAAAACAAAAAAAAGATGACATGGGTCACTGGTGCACACCTCTACTGAAAATCAGATGTTGGGTTATTATTCCTTAGACAGTGCAAGCCTGATAAGATTCCCTCACAGACGAAAAAATAGGACTGAAACTTGATCTTGAATTTTTCTTGATTCTTATCAATAATCACAGTTGCCGACTCATTTTAACAAGAATTGATAACTGAGAACCCCCAGAGTTCTTGACATTTTCTCATTTGAGAATTTTTCTTGATCTACTTTTTTCTGTAATTTATCATGTACCACTTACTAGGAGTGGGACTACCGGATCATCCGGTATCCAATACTGCCGGTATTTGGTGTACCGGCTGTATCGGATTAAACTCGGTAATCCCATGTAATTTACCGGATTCCCCTACTGGATTTTTTTACATTGCGGCCATTCAAATGAATGGCCGCAATGTAAAAAAACAAACCAAAAAACCCCCCCACTTTCCCTCCCCAGTCCAGGCTGCGTGGGTGGAAGGGGGGACACCCACCACCCACCCTGCCCAGCCTGGCTTTAAAAATTTTTTCCCCCCAAAGTCCCTGCTAGTGTGGGCTCCGGGTCGCCTCCGGCGACCCAAAGCCCGCACCAGCAAGTAGGTTGTTGTACTAGGGTGATCCCTGGGGTGGGTGGTGGTTTAACACACACACCACCCCAGGGATCACCCTACCTTCCCACCCAGAGATCACCTACCTTGCGCTCAGGGCAGTGGCGGCAGTGGCAGTCAGACTCCAGCGGTTTCAGCACTGGCTGTGGCTGCCGGCTTCAGTGCTACTAGGCCTTCCGGTGAACTTCCAGGTTTCACCAGAAGGCCTAGTAGCGCTGAAGCCAGCAGGCACAGCCAGCGCTGAAGCCGCCGGAGTCTGACCGCTGCCGCCCGGAGAGCAAAGTAGGCGATCCCTGGATGAGGAGGTAGGGTGGTCCCTGGGGTGGGGTGTGTGTTAAACCACCACCCACCCAGGGATCACCCTAGTACCTGCTGGTGTGGGCTCCGGGTCACCGGTGGCGGCCTGGAGCCTGCACTAGCAGGTACTTCGGGGGGGGGGGAAACTTTTTTAAGCCAGGCTGGGAAGGGTGGGTGATGGGTGTCCCCCCTTCCACCCGCGCAGCCTGGGATGGAGGTGGAAGGTTTTTTGTGTTTTTTTCCATTGATTTCAATGGGGACAGTTCCCCATTGAAATCAATGGAACAAAATCCGGTACCGGTAAACCGGTACACAAATCCGGAAATCCGGTTTTTAAAAACCTGGTAGCTGGTAAATCCGGTACCCGGTAATTGCCCTGATGTCCCACCCCTACCACTTACCATGTACCATGTTCATCCCAGTAATGCGCATGAGGAAAATGGCTTCCCTTTCCCAAAGTGATGGTGATGCTGCTGATGTCATCTTGGAAGAGGGATGTACATTTGCAGAACAGCTGTGGTGGCCATTTGTACATGTGTGTTACTGGTTTGAACGCAGTACACATAAGCATTACACGGTAAATTGCTGTAAATGGTAAACTGAAAAAAATCTTGATTGACATGTTCTCGAACCATTTTATTGAGATCATCCCGAGATCTCGGCAATGATTCTCACTTCTTGCGAGATTTTCACAAGAAACAAATTAATTCTTACTTCACATTAGAAACTGGCAGCCTGTCATCCTGAATGCACAAAAAACTTGAAACACTTAAGATTTAAGTATCGTTGTTATAAAAAGGTTTAGGTTATTATAACATGATATGATGCATGGCTCCCAAAGACCATGTTATAACAAGGCTGCAGGACATATGAGAAAATAACATTGGTAAAACTACTTACTTTTCACTAGCCTTCTCAGAAATGACTGAACCATTTTCACGGAGAATAATTGTAGTAAGTAAATTATTTGTACTTATATATGTAAATATAATTCAATTTGAGTAAGGAAATTACAACAGTAAACTTTAGTCTGAATAGCTAGCTGGACAAAGCATGAAGCAACTGGAAATACAGGCACCGAATGGATAAGCCTACAGTGCTAAGAGGTATTGCTAAAATTTGACAAAAGGTCAGTGAACTTACACTATTTAGCTTTGCCATGTAAAACAGCAAACCAAAATGTGAAATTCTGTCTTCTTTTCCATTTTACAGAGCAGATTTCAGTGATACCTTTTTACAACCCATGTTTTCACATTTACAGCAGAAAAACAAGATCTGTTGTTTTCTTGACAGTACATTTTCTGAGAATGAGTTAATTGTTGGTATTGGGCTGGGAAATAAATCACCAATTATTTTTACTGTAAATCCATTCTGACATTTCTAACAGCATATGGAACAGACATGGAAACTTGCCTAACAAGGAGATAACGAATGTTTAAAATAATATAACAATGCACTCTAAAACAATGATGTATAAGGAAACAAAGACTTGAATCTGCTCAAACATAACGTTTCCGTGAAGCTGGCATAAACAATGGTGTAGCTGTATATAGCAGAGGACAGGCATCACAATAGTAATTACACATAGCAGTGACTCCCAATTCAGTCACATCAAAAGAAAGGAGGTTCTTGGAAAGGTGTCCAATTTCAGGAGGCCTTGGATTTTCCTTCCTCTATTTTTAATGGACTTAATGACCTTTTGACAATATTGGGAATCTAACCAATTTCCTATGCCTTTCTTAACACCAGGCTTTGGTGGTAGAGAGCAAGGCAAATGGGAGAAGTTTGTTTTGGTGCTGCCTCTTCAGAATGGATTTTTATGAACATTTTTGACCCACTTTAAGATTCTCAGTGTTTTGGTATTGTTTTGTGTTGAGTGCTTAGCATGCAGCATATAGATACAAGGGAGATTGTCTTTGATTTATTAAGAAATGATGACTGATCCTTGAAACAGGCAGGGGTACAAAAAAGATTTTGATAGGTGGAGAGGTCTATGTAATGACAAAGCCAGGTTTTCAGTCAAGAGTCTATAGCCTCGGTCCCTTGGAGTCCTACTACCTAGTTTCTCCCCACTCCTCTCACAACACAAGGGCAGGGCATTCAAGGCCCCATTGCTACTGTGGGGCAGGGGAGGGGTGTCCTATCACCCCCACATCTGCTGCTGCCTTTTTAGTTGAGTGGCTCCTTAGCAATGTTCACAGTAGGGGTGTGCAGTGTGTTTTCAATTTGTTACTAAAATGAATAAAGTAAGTCCCATTCATTTTAGTAATCAGAAAATGAATGAACTTTTTT
>QEPC01002194.1:1086759-1130901 GCA_003113815.1 Sphenodon punctatus | reverse complement strand
CCCCCCACCCTGCCCAGCCTCGGAATTAATTGTTTTAACCTCCCCACCCCAGGGATCACCCTACCTGCTAGTGCTCCCCGGTGCCCCTTCCACCCATGCAGCCTGGAGGGGGAGGGAAAACCAGGTTCCTCCCTGCCCCCCGCCCCCTTCCCAAATGTTTTCGGAACCTGAACTTTGTTCAGTCAGATCGAGTGGGGGTGAGTTCAGATTCGGGGTGTTCGCGAATGGGCCTAACACCCTGAGTTCAGGCCAAACCCAGAACTTCCTAAATGCATTCGCACATCCCTAGCCAAGATGAAAATGATGCAGGAGACCAGGAGATGTGGGAGTGCATCCAGTCATTGGAGTGTGAGCTGGGAGCAATGGCAGAGCACAGGAGGAGTAGCGAGGAGTGGCTAGGAGAAGAGGCCGAGCACGCTGCGTCGTGGATTCCAGATGGTGAGCATGAGAATTCCCCTGGGTAGGGTAGCTTGGATGTAGGTGACCAACTGCAGAGGACAGACTGGTTGGTGGACACCGACTCCCAGCTGCAGTGAACACTGGCCAATTTGACAGCACAAGGGGCCCAGAGGCCGAACATAGGGGCAGCTGGCTTAACTAGTGGGCAAGGGGTGCAACCCAGTCAGACTCTGATAACACAACAGGCCAGAACTCAGCACCAAGCAGCGCAGATGCTATGGTGGAATGGCGCCTGGGTGAAGGTCACCCCGGTGCCCCCCCCCCAACCTGGGTACCATGCAGCGGGTAGTGGTTTCCTTTTCCATGGGGTAGCAGGTCAGAGAGAGGAACCAGATCCGGTAGAGGGGCCCCAGTCAACAGTATCCCCTAACCAGACAGCCAGATATTCTGAGCTATCTGCCCCCATAGGAGAACACCTGCTGTACGCCACAAGGGAAAGGATATGGAGAGGAGAATTTATAGACATCTTTGCATTATTGTTCAGTGATCCCATCATGGACCCAGCTGAAAAAGATGACAGGAAGGAAAGGGAGAGGTTCAGGCGACCCAAGGCGGACAGGAACTGGTCGAACTGATCCTCTGCTGTTTCAATCTATTTGGGGCTGACACTAGAGGTTTTCCTGGAAAGGGACATGGAGTTGTTAAAGTATGCTGATATAGTAAAAAGGGCATACAGCATTGGATCCCCTGGGCGTGGCTCAGATGTGATGAGGCTTTTCGTCATAGGGCATCCTTTACCTCAGGGCTCTGGTGGGACTGACACACTCAGGACCTAGGGCTGGATTGCATGGTTGACATGACCAATGAGCCCAGGACAGATAACGGGCATGTATTAATAAAGGGAGGAGTGGCCCCGGCTAATGATTCTAACAGAATGGAAAGCAGACAAGGAGGTGGGGTCACCTGTTGGGAGTATAACAGGAATGGGAGGTGCACCCGAGGATCATGCAAATTCCTGCATGACTATTTGGTGTCTGATGGTTCCCATTCTCATTCAATCTGTTATAGGGGAAGGCCAATGGTCGGTAGGAGGAACCAGCAAGGACCAGAAATGGGTGGAGACAATCGAGGAGGCCAGCAAGGGGCTGGGAAGGGAAAGGGGACCAACCCCAATTAATGTTGAGAGACTTGAGTTGGCTTTGAGGCACCACCCGGACAAGGTAGAGATGGAATACGTTTTAAAAGGTTTCCAGTTTGGTTTTGTTATCCCGGCGGGTGCAGTCCACCAAGGGCAGGTGCCACCCAACCTGAAATTGGTAAATGGAATGGAAAAGGCTGTGAGGGACAAGATTAGGAAAGAAGTAGAGGAAGGTAGAATAGCTGGCCCGTATCCTGAGCCCACGTTGGGGAACTTGGTGGTATCCCCCTTGGGCATTATGCCAAAAAAGGCAGCAGGTGAGTTTTGGCTCATTATCCACCTATCCTACCTAAGGGGGCCATCTCGATAGTTTCCACCTCCTGGGAATGAGGTTTGAGGGTTCATATTACTACTATGGGGTTATGCCTATGGGCTGTTCAATTTCTTGCTCGGCTTTCGAGCGTTTCAGTTCGCTGGTGGAGTGGATTTTTGGGAAGACCATAGGAAATGGCGATGTGGCAAAAGATCTCAACAATTTTTTGTTAATCCCCTCTTCAGTCCCAGGGGAATGTGAGCAGTTGTTGAGGGATTTCAAACTTTTAGCGGCCCATTTAGGTCTCCCACTAGCACCGGAGAAAATGGAGGGATCAACCACCAGACTTACTTATCTGCGTATCGAGATAACACTGTCCACATGTTGTCCCGCTTACCAGGAGAAAAGTTGGAGGCATTGAGGGAAAAGATACGAGGGTGTCTGGGGGCCAAGAAAGTGACAGTGTGAACTTTCCACTCATTCTTGGGCAGCCTAAATTTTGCATTCAGGGTGGTGGCCCCTGGGAAAGCATTTTTATCCAGGCTGTACACCCCTTTAAAGGGAAGCCCTCCGCAGTATTACCACCTAAGAGTTACTCAGGTGATGAAGGAAAATTTAGAGACATGGTCAGCGTTTCTTAAGGATTTTAACGTGATACGCTTCTGGCATGATAGGTTATGGTTGGGGGCCAAGCTGCAGGTGCACTCGGATGCATCAGGGGGGGCTGACTTTGACTTGTATTTCAGAGGGTGTTTGTGTGCTTCCCCTTGGCCACACACCTGGATCGCATCCGGGGTTACCTGAGACTTGACATTCCTGGAGCTTTTCCCTATAGTATTGGCTGTACAGCTTTGGGCAAAGGAGTTTGCCAATAGAGTGGCAATCTTCTGGTGTGACAATATGGCGGTGGTACACGTGATCAATACCTTGTCATCTCAATCGGGGAGTGTGATGAGGTTGGAAGAGCAATGGTGCTCAAATGTTTGAAATGCAACATACTGTTTACAGCTCACCATGTCCCAGGGGTGGATAATAGCGTGGCTGATGCACTTTCTCGGTTGCAGATGGAGCGATTCCTGGAACTAGCACCGGCAGCCGCAGCCCTCTCAGAGCTGCTCCCTCAGGGTGTCTGGAGCCTTGGAGAGTAGAGATCTGGAGTATTTTTCTGGGTTCCCTGCCCCCCCGCACGAAGGCGGTGTACCAGCGGACATATAGGGAGTTTCAGGAGTTTAGGAATGAGAGGGGCTGGGGCCTTGGCTTTCCCATTCTTGAAGATGAAATGTTACAGTTTGCGTTACACTTACGGGGGAGGGGTTTAGCAGGTAAGTCTATAGTCAGTAAAGTGACCCCATTGGCCTTTGTGAGCTGATTGGAAGGCTTCCCACCTCTGGATAAGGGGTTCTTCATGAGGTGAATATTTGAGAGTTGGGCCCGCGAATCAGAGCAGCAAGTAGATAAGAGTGTCCCTAGTTCCATCACCGATTTGAAAGCCCTATGTGGCGCACTGCCTGAGTTGTGTTTCAATCAGTATGAAGCGTTACTGTATTTGACAGTTTTTAACATTATGTTCTTTGGGGCTTTAAGGGTTAGTGAGGTGGTGGTGGAAGGGCGACATGACCAATCAGGGAGGGTGTTGGCATTATAGGATGTAGGTTTTCGACTAGGGGTTTTGCAGATTACAAATTGGCGCTCAAAAATGGATCAAAAGGGCCGGGGGCAAACAGTGAGATTAAATCAGATTGTTTCCCATGAAATCTGCCCTATATGGGTGTCACAGGGGGAGGGGAAGGGAGCAAAGGAGGGGCAGGAGAGAGGGGAACCCACACCCCTCATGACACCCAGACAGAACACTGATATCAGACGACAGAGGCAATTACAGTCTATACTGGTCTCTAGCTCAGTAAAGCTAGAGTCCCTCAGGGTGTAGGGTGGGCTTTCCCTCTGTACTAGAAGGCAACCCTTGTCATCATTGGGACATAGCAAGATGTAGCCTTTTGCCTCAACAAACCTAGACTTACGAACAGATAGGGAAGCCACACACTCGGGGAAATTCTCAACGCCCCAGACACCGTGCAATTCAACGTGGAGGGCCATGGGGGGGAAGGGAAGGAGGCCCACAGGGATGGGCAAGGGGAAGGGTCACAGGGGGGTAGGAAAACAGGGAATGTGGATGACAGGACTAGCTTACAAGGGTCTCAGTTGTAAGGGTCACTTGCGGGAAGGAATCGGGGGGGGTAGGGATCAAGGAAAAATTAACCCACACCACAGGAAAACAAGCTCTTGTAGTCAGGAAACAAACAAGATACCACAAGACACTACTCACAATCCAATCTCACACTCTCATGATGGGGGGGCGGGGAAACCAGGATCAAACTCTCAGAATTCCCACAGGTATACTGACAGGATCACCAAGGCTCAAGGGGGCCAGTCTCTCATGAATGATTACTGGCAGGGGAGTCAAGCCCCGCCGGCATCTTATATAGCGATGCCCAGCTGTGGGCTATTATGCTCTGGGCAGGGTCTCCTTCCACCACTACTGATCCTAACGCTGCTCTGAGGCAAGAGTGGGCAGAGCCAGGAACGCGCTCCAGCGTGAGGTGACCCCGCCCCTCCCCCCAGTCCTCAAGCTCTGCGCCTCCCACTCTCACTGAGCCTCCGAGGCTGGGCCGCTGCTAGGCAACCAGGCTCACTGTGCCGAAGCCCAGGTAGGGAGAAGCCGCGCGCTGACAACGGGCTGTTGCGACATACCTGGCCTCGCAACCTCCTGGCCCGGGTAATTTATTTATTCATGGGAATGGAGCCCTCCTGACACAGCACCAGTTTTGTGGAGTTTTGAAAGAAGCAGTGAAGGCTGTCAGTTTGCCAGTGGATTGATACAGGTCCCATTCATTTCGAATAGGCGCTGTGACAACAGCTGCAGCTGCGGAGATGTCGGGATGGGACATTAGGGCTATAGGTAGATGGCAATAATGTGCCTTCCAGGGATACATAAGGCCCTTAAACTCCAACTAACATATTGTTTTTGCATTTCTTCAGGCCCCAGGCACTATCAGGGAAGCAGGACATGAGAGTAGATTGTCAGACACAGCTTGGTCTGCCGGGCTGGTGAGGAGGAGAATGAAAAACAACGTGGCAATCATCTAGGCCTGTCAGCCTGGGAAATCATAGCATGGATGGGGCGTGGGGGTATGAAATGGGACCAACTGGTTCCAAAGTTGTCCTGCATGCGCCATCAGGCACACCTGGGGATATTAATCGTGCACCTGGGTGAAAATGATTTGAGGATAGCAGCTAGTGTTAGTTTAGTGGTTAAAATTAAGACTGATCTGCTGTTAATTAGGGGATTTTTTCCGGGGGTCAGGATACTGCGGACACACTTAGTTCCACGGCTTACATGGGGTGATACAGTTAAGTCTAGGAAAAATGACAAGGCCTGTATAAATGTTAACAGGAAGATTAATAAATGGTGGGTTGGTCTAGGGGGAACTTGCATCAGGCATGGACAACTTACATACAAACGGCCAGATCTATACTTGAGAGATGAGGTACATTTGTCCATGGAGGGTAACATCATATACCTACCCAATTTAACAGCAGAAGTGGCAAAGTTGGTATGAGCAAGAGTTCGTGGGAGACGGTGACACCCAGAGACTGGATGTCCCGTATTGGTGGCGGGGTCCAGTATGGTTAATAGCCTTGGTTAGGTAGTATTAGGAGAGAATAAAGAGTTATCTCCGTAAGAGATGGGGGGGGAGGGTGATACCTGGTGATAAGCAGGGTACGACTAACAGCAGGATCGTTTCCCCTGAGAAAGGTTTCAAATGGGGGGTAAGGGCAAGCATGGCCCTTAAACCTTAGCGACACCAATCTCCTTACTCATGGCAACTCAAGCGTTTCCCCTTTTGTCTTGGCCAGGGAGCTGTTCGAAGGGGAACGTTTGTTAAGTTTGATTTGGTGCTGGCATTGGAGGGCATATCTAGGTCAGACACCTGTTTAAGAGTTGTTAGGTTCCCAATACAAAATACTGGACCCATGGATTGCTTAGTAGCAATCTCACCAATGATCTTTCTTTGTTTAATTAAAAAGTGCGGTCATTTAATTCCAACACATGTCTTTGTGTCTCATTTCTGGGGGGTGCGCCGGCAAATAGCACCCTGGGTTTTAGCTGTAGGAATAGGCCACAATCTTCAGACCACTTACCCTGGAGTTGTCCCAAGACTACGATGGCAACTGCAAAGATTGTAAAAATGAACATCATACAGTTAATTGCTTTCATTTTTCTTTTTCATTGTATATATAATATAATTTCACTATAGTTTGGATCAAGTTTCTTCTTGTTCACCTTTTCCTTTCAAATATCACTGTTAATTTTTCTTTACCCATTTAGCTGGAACCAATTTATTCTACTTTGTTGCTTCCTTTATTTGTTTCTTCCAAAGGCTTAAAAGACGTTAAATATTCTATTACAGAATCTTCCTTCTCCTCAAGTATAGGTTTTTTAAAAAATTTATTTCATTTTTAGAACTTTAGTTAGTTAGAAAAAGTTTATATGTCACCCCTTGGGTTCAGTTTATCGTTAGACATATCTTAAATATTGACCTGAAAGTGAAAATAATGATATTTATCAACACAATTAAAAAGAGAGATTTCCATCAAGGAGAAATCCAAATTGTAGCATCGTTCTCTTAGACAGGAGATGAAAACTTTGGAAGCTTGGAACTCATCTCTTGTTGTCCAAAGGGTCACTTTCCTTGACTTGCAACTTTTTAGTTGTTATACATGGTGCAGTGCATGGGCAGAATATTTGGTTGCCATGATGAATTATGTGTGTCCTATTCCCCCCACACCCAAAAGAAGACAAACACTCAGATATGGATTTGAAAGACCACACTCTTTATTGAATTAGAATTTAGGTCAGAAGGAGTTTCACACTCCGAATCGAGGTTGGACTTACTAAACATTAAAAAACGGCGGCCCGATGTCCCTCAGTACTGCCCTATAACACTTAACTATCCTAGGTTGCTCTCACCCCCAGCTGTGCAGCTGGTTGATAAGGCTCTCAGCCTGTAGGAACCCGAAGCAGGCTGGAAGGCGAGGGCCCCACCAACCGGGACCGTCCCTGTCCTCGGCTGAGTTGCTCCTCCCCCCCCATCCTGGGTCTTGCACCGAACCTGGCCACCCCTGCTCTTGGTTTTCTCTTGGCCCCATCTCTTATGGAGACGTCTTCCTTCATACCCCTAACAACTGTTAAACCAACTACCTGGACCCCTGCCACAGCAAACCGCCAGCCTATGCTTGGTTGGTTTCGCTCCCAATATCCTCCCTCTGATCCAAGAGTTGCACTAATTTCTCTTTCAATACTCCCAGATATATCTGGACTCCCATGTCAGAAAGGTGCACCCAGTCATCCCAACAGAGCTTAGACTTCGAGAACCGAATCTCCTTGTGCACAATGCAGTCACCACCCCTCGCAATCACTAGCTTGACTACCTCCCTATTAATTTTCTTTCTGACTCTGTCAACCTTCCCTGGTGAGATTGCATTACGCCATCTGATCCTCTCGATCATGTGTGTCCAGATGAACCTTGTGTGAGGCAAAAGGTTTTGCGCCTCCAATCCCGTTTAATCCTAACTACTAATTGCAACCCAGGGTTTTGGGGTAGATTATTTTCCCCAAGATAAACAACAATAAACTGTGGGTGTTGGCCACTTGCTATCCTATGAAAGAGGGGCATGAGCTGTTCCCACTGCATGCCACTCCTGGCTTGCCACACTCTGCCTTGTCACCCTCTGCCTTGTCACCCAGCCCAAACTGCATGCCCTAATGGGATCTGCCCACTGGAGACCTTCCATCCTGAAACAATAAACAATAAAATTCAACTATGAACAATTAACCAAAATTTTCTTATGTAATGAGCAGACATATGTACGGAAGGCAGTTGAGCACCATCTACCAATGTCCCGGATGCAGGACACCGGGAGACCCTCAGCTAGGGCTGAAGTGGCAGCAGCTTTTACCACGCTGCAATTCCATTCTGCCATTTTGGAATTGCCCGCGCCACACCGCGGCTTTTCTTCTAACATTCCATTAATTCCGCCGGCATTCTGCAAATTCAGAAACTATCAGAAAAATTGCAGAATTGTCAGAAACTGTTGGAAACCCTCTGTTCCGCTATTTCGTGGTTCTGGCAGAATGACGGAAGTAGCAAAAATGGCATGTTTCCGCTATTTGTGAAGCCTGTGGAAGTAGCAGAATGAAATTAGCGGAACTGCAGAAGTAGTGGAATGAAACTAGCGGAATGAAAGCCTCTGCCACGCCGTACCACTAATTGCGGAAACGCTGTTTCCTGCGGAAATAGTTACCGCTGTGACTTTCCACTACAGTCCTACCCTCAGCCTCAGCTAAACTAGCTGCTCCAATTCTAAATGAGTGGGACCCATATCTGTAGTTTGGCCAGTGGTTCTGACCAAGGCACCTATGCATTATTGCTGTGAACTGGTGCCTGGTGAGAAGTGAACCATCAGTATGTATCAAAAATTGACCTGGGATGCTGGGTCGGATATGCAGGTATCTGTGCACAGCTGTGACAGGGCAAAGGGATGGGGACCCTGCCCTACAGAGGGTAATACAGTGGCCTTTACCTCTTTGGTCGGTTTTGGAGTAACAGAGAATAATTTGGATCAGATCACCTCAGACTTGAACATCCTGGGCTCTGACTACTCTATCAGACATGGACCTGCAGGACTCCACAACCAGCTCACTTACCTAAAAAGCAGCATAGAAAGCCAGCTTAAATGAGACACTAAAAAGACATGCCTTGCTCTGGTTAAAACAGACTCAAGCTAGTGTTGTATCCAAACTGTTAAGAAAGGATGCTGCTATGGGCAGCTGTGCATCGCGGGTTCGATCCCTGTCTGGGGGCCAGCTCTCTATAAGTCTATGCATTAAAAAAATGCCATCCGGTGGTGGTGGTGCTGGACCGCTAATTTACTAAACAAGCTAATTTACTAAAGATAGGAAAACTTGTGGGCTATACTTGACTGGCCCTAAATGCCTGGAATTCTTTAAACACCCTCCCATAGGACAGGTGGGTAGACCTCGCTAGTGATCCCTGAACCATCTGGAATAGGTCTACAATCCAAGGTTCCATGCATCTGGAGGCAATGCTTCCGGCTCGGCAGTCGCCTCTGGTGCCATCTGGCGGAAATGGTCCATCTGGAGACGAGAGAGTGCATCGGCTGCTCGGTTGTTAACTCCAGGGACATGCTTTGATGTAAACATGATGTTAAATTTAAGCATTGCAATACAAATCTCCTGACCAGTTGCATGACCCTCGTGGATTTTGAAGACATGGAATTTATGACGTGAACCACTGCTAGGTTGTCACACCAAAATACCACTATCTTGTTTGTGAATGCATTCACCCACAATTGCACCGCCAGTACAATAGGAAAAATTTCCAAGAATGTCTTGGAAATCTCTTGTGACCCCCTCCATCGCCCATTCACAGGACCATTGTCCCCTGAAGTATACCCCAAAACCAATAGCACCAGCAGCATCTGACTGTACCTAAAGCTCCACCTCCAAGAGGAGATCGTCCCTCCAGAAACTAACTCCATTAAATTTTATCTAAAAAATGGAGTCATGTCCTGCAATCATCCTTCATTTCTCTGGTTACTCTGATATGATAGTAAGGATGCATATCACTTGAGACCTTGTCGTAAAGCCAAGACAGAAAGGCCCTTCCAGGTGTTACCACTCTACAAGGGAAGTTCAGTGATCCCAGTAGGGACTGCAGCTGTCTAACTGTAACCTTACTGGTCATAATGGCCACCTCCAGAGATTCCCACAAGGCAATTATTTTTTCTCTGGGCAAGCGAGACAAACCCTGTATAGTGTCCATTTCAATGTCCAGAAATGGCAAGGTCATAGTAGGACCTACAGTCTTTTCTGGAGCAAGGGGAACTCCTAGCTCCTGCACTAAATTTTGAAATGTGCGCAGCAAATAACCACAATCATCGGTGCCCACCCCGCCCCAAAACAAAAAATCATCCATATAATTCAGGAAGTTGCTTGACTGTGTGCACTGCCTGACCAACCAGTCGAGTAGGAAGCTGAATTTCTCAAAGGCAAATGATATTGAGCACCCCATTTGCATTGCTTTATCAAAGTAAAATTTCCCTTGAAACTGGAAACCCAATAGGTGAAAATCATCTGGGTGAACAGGCAGCAGTCGAAATGCTGATTTTATATCGCACTTCGCTAGCAATGCAGATGCTCCACAACCCTTAGTGAGTTTGACTGCTGTATCAAATAACGCATTTCAAACTGAGCACAGCTCTTCTGGTATGGCGTTGTTGACCGATCTCCCCTTTGGGTGAGACAAATGGTGGATCAGTTGAAATTCACCTGGTGCCCTTTTTTGGTACAATGCCTATGGGGGAAACATGTAAGTTCTCCAGTGGGAGGACTAAAAATGGGCCTGCTACCCATCCTTCCTTGATTTCTTTTTGGAGCTTGGCAAGCACTAATACCTCCATACCAGTCTTGGATTTCAAATTTATTACCCACTGCTGCACCCTCAATCCTCTCACTGGTATTCTAAAACCTACCCTGAAACCTTCCATCACATAGTCCACTGCTTCACAATCAGGGCAATTGTGAAGCACCAGTGCCATTATTTCATGGCACACTGGGGTTGGGCCCTTTTCCCGAGTTCCCTCCCCATCCGCTTGGGTGTGGGGGGAGACCGGGCTGCTTGTTTCAACTGCCAACCTACTGAACACAGTTGCAATGGGCCGCTGAGTGGTTTCTGGCGCAGTGCGAGCAAATGTGTCAAAATCTACACGGGGATCAGGTACAACTCCCCAAGCTGTTAAATTCCCAACAGGTGGGAGCCTTTGCCACCACCCGACACCCCTCAGCCCAAAAGGAAACGATAATGGGTGCCACTCCCCCTTTTATCAATGCATGCCCGCTATCGGCCCTAGGGGCGCTGGACGCGCTATTCATATATTCCAGCCATAGGTCAGGCGCATACCTATCCCATTTCAAACTCAGGGTTATTGCTGCTCGCTTCCTAAAGGCTTCATCATAGCAAAGCAAAGGCCCTGGATGACTGGTGTAAAAAGCCCACCAGACTACGTCCTGGTACTTGACCAGTTCCGTGGCTCGTAGCGGAAAAATTTGCAACATAACTCCCAACCAGATGGAGTATGTCGCTGACCAATTGGACCAATTACAGTCTGCTTTTGGTCTCTTGAACCCTTCCTTCTCCTTGCCCTCTTTCTTGGTATTTGGATCAGGCATGGGGTCAATAAATAGAAGGGAGAACAAATTGACATATTCTCCTTGCCATACCTTTTCCCTCGTGGCTTGCTGAGCGCCCATTGTCACCGACACATCAGCATAGCCCCCTGCCAGCGGAGGAGACTCCACCACCCCATCTGTCACATGACACCACAGGGAGCAACATCTCCCTGCCGAGTTCCAGACCTGTGCAGCCTGCAACCCCCCAACCCCTGAGCAGGCAGGAGTGTGCACTCCATATCCCATCTCCAGGAATGGGTGATGTACCTGCTGCATAGGCCATGGGGCCCAAGCCCCATTCCACCCTAGTCTAGGCGACGGAGGGGGAGGTGCCTCCTTTAAAAAACCCACAGCAGCACCCCAGTTGGGGCCACCCTCCACCTTGTTTTGAGTTAATGTGGAACTCACCATCGCCTTGCAGTGGTGGAACTGGATTTTGCAGCAGCCTCCCCCTTGGACCTGCCACCTCATCATCCATGAACAGCCCTTGCTGGCACTGAGTTGATTGTAGGTGGGTCACTGTCAGGCCTTGTACAACCCTCTCAATAGCCTCCATACGCTGCACCACTGCATCCATCTGATCTTGACGAGTCAGCTGTGACTCCATCCTTCCTCATTGACATGCTGGGCTTTCCTCCCTGGAAAAAACAGAGAGTACCCACCGCCACCCTCCGTGGCAGGACAGAGGCAGAAGAAGTGCATCTGCACCCTCTGTGGCCTCGTTCCCTGTGGTTGGGACATCAAGTTGACAAGTTGGCAAGGGGGTAAATCCACAAAGTGTGTTAGGATCTCCTCACATCCCCCCATCCTCACTTGCAGTGACTTCAGCACCACATCCAATGGGTCCCCCGAAGGACCCGCCGGGCTATGGATGCCCTGAGTTGCCCCTCAGGAGCCCCTCACTTTCTTAGCCGGGGCCTTGCCTTTGCTCTTCTCTTCACCTTCTACCATTCTGACAAGTATTATTATTATTATTATTATTATTATTTTATTATTATAAGCATTTATATAGTGCCAGCGATGTACCTGGCGCTTTACAGAAAATAAGATAGACATGGTCCCTGCCTGATAGCTAACAATCTAAAGACAGGGGGAGGGGAGACAGGGAAGGGGGAACAGAGGGAGAGACGAGGGATGTGAAAACTCAGGTACACATTCTTGGCTTGGTTACAGTAAAGTAAAGGGGAAATCAGCGTGCCCCCTTTTGGTACGCTTACCCCTTCTCACAGGGGGACACCAAATTCTTGCTGGGGTAAAGCCAAAGCACCTGAGCTCTCCCCTGCCAGGGGCCGCAGACAGCACCCTAACAGAGACCCTGAAGCCCTTCACAGGCTAAGCAGCCAAGGATGGGTGACTGCTTGCTTCTCCACTACTTGCTTCCCCACACAATTGAGAGGGGGCACTGTCTCCTTAACACCAGGGGGTATATGTAGGGGGGAATGCTTACACACAACCGGGGGGGGGGAGGTCTACTTGCCCTCGTGTGTGTTACCCACACCACCTCCAAGCCCACTCAGCATTTGCAGCTAAAAAGCTGCACCGAGCTGCACCCCCTCCCACCTGGTGAACCATCTCCACCAATCTTCACGTCCGAGTCCCAGGAATGCTGGGCTGACTGACAGCAGCGCCATGAGGCTCAAGATGGCGCCCGCAGGTCTTGCAATGCGAGACCTTCACTTTCGCGCCCAAACCGCACGCTGCCTTCTCAGTGGCCTGCTCTCGGACCGGCAAGCAGCCACTTGTCTTCCTTAGAGAGGGGGCGAGTGGCAAAGCCCTCCCCCCTGCCCAGCATGGAACTGGCTGCGAGGAGCTGGCTCCTGGGGTGGGGGTGGGGGAATTGAAGGCTCTTTACCAAGATCCCATCTTCATTCCTCAAGAGGTCTCATAAGGAGGTATTCAACTTGTATGAGAATAGGATTGTACTGTCTGCATGAAATATGTTATTGATAGTGTTCCAAACGATGCATCTTCCCCAGAATCGGATATGTAATCACTGTACCTGTTGAACTCTGCTATGTACAGTAATGCAGTGTCTGAACTATATTTACTGCTATTGTATATATCTTCCATGGTTTATTCATGAACTCAGAAAACAGAAGATCATATTCTTTGCTGGTCTAAATTAGTACAATTCCACTGAAGTTAATGGGGTTTCCCCAATTACTATCAATGAGAAATTTGACTTACTGTTTCATCATGAAAACAAATATCTTGAAAGAAATAAGCATGTGGTGAATGCCTTGCCTCTGCTTGTGGGAAACTGAAACCTTTTCATGTTATTGTCTTAGCAATGAAGTAGTTCTGAATGAGTTCTTAAAATGATCCGGTTCAAGTTGTGTTCTTTTTCTTAAGAAAAGATGCAGTGACAGCTGTTTCTTATGAGGCCAAGACAATGACATCGATAGAAACTGGCAGTTGCCCTTATCAAAGAAAACACTTATCTGAGAAGATGACAGTGGTTCTTACAGGTTCATTTTTTTTAGGTCTTAAATATTTGAGCTGTCACGTGGAATATCAGTTACAGATCCCATGCAGATCTGCCTAGGTTGTACACAGCACAATGGGGGTTACAAGCAAGACCAGCGCAGGATCTGTGTGCATGGGGGCATGGGATTAGCCCCTTGACAGTAGATGGAGAAAGGGAGAGACAGAGAGGCTAGTATCCAGCTGATAGATTCAAGTGTGTGTTCACGGTAAAGAAATGAAGTGTGTACTATGTATGGGGTAAGTCTGGATTGCATGGAAGAAGCAAAAACAAAAGTGCTACCTTGTCAGATGGGGCAGTGGTGGTAAACATTTTTGGCAACTACTCTCCAGGTTAGTGACTTTAGGTAGAGCAGATTTAGAGTTTAGCTAACAAGGCACTCTGTTGGGGACTTTGTGGGAGATTTGCCTGTGTTTCTTGGCTGCTGAAGATAATTCTAATTTCTTCAAATGCTTATTCCTTTTACAGCCTTTCTTGTTGACATTTGTGAGCATTGTGGCATCTTCTGAGTAAAAAATAAAATAAATCCTACAGCTGATTTAATATTTAGAATTTTACAGGAACTATTCTCCAATGTTTTTTTTTTTTTCTTCTTTGAATTATTTTGATTTAGTTTCAGATCTCATTGGGACTGCCTGACACATAATTTATTGCTTCAGTAAAGTGGAATAGAGTTCACCCTTCTCTGTTATTTTTTTCCCCTCATATTTTTCTCTGTTTCTTACAGAATAGCCTAGAGCACCGTGGAATGCGAGAGACTGCATTAGATGAGGAATGTGGTGTTTGGAACTGCTTAACACACTATGCTTTCTCTGTCTCAGAGGACTGTGGTTCCTGAGCATTAAGGTAACATGGAATGGTCAGGGTCTGGGAGTTCAAGTATTATCCAGCAAGCTATTCAATGGTGGTGGTGGAGAAGCTTCTCAGTTTTGTTGTTATAAAGCAGGTGGTAGGGGGCTCATCTCGATATCATTGGATTCCTGGATCCATTCTAGTCGGACTTTCTCCAGAGGTTTGTTTGAGCCTGAGCTTGACCATCTTCTGGACATGGTGTAGGACTGTTCTGTTTGTAAAGGCATTCCAGTTAGGCTTTCACCCTGGGTATGGTAGACAGACTGATCTTGTGGACTTGGTCAATGACCTGAGCCTGGAGATTGACAAGGGAAATTCTGCCCTGTTGATCTTGTTAGAACTTTTGGTGGCCTTTGATATGGCTGATTGCGAGGTGTTGTTGACATGTTTGTGGGACCTGGAGGGGGTGCATGAGATGACTCTTGAGTTGTTCCGCTTCTTCCTGTGGGGGAGGCCCCAGAGAGTGGTGATGGGCAATTGCTTGTCATCCCTTTGGGACCTCCCCTGTGGAGTCCCGCAGGTTTCCATTCCAGCTTCCCCCCCCCCCCACCTTTTAATGTGTATTTCAGGCCTCTGGGTGAGGTCATTTGGTGATTTGGAGTGAAGTGCCCTCAGTATGCTGATGACAACCAGTTCTACCTCTCTTTTAACGTGACTCAGGACCTGCAGTCTCTGTGCTTACCTGCTTCCTGGCTGCTGTTGAGGACTGGATAAGGGTGAGCCCACTGAAGCTGAATCCAGAAAAGACTGAGGTGATTATGGCAGGTCAGCCTTGTGGAATCCTCTTATTATCAATCAGGTTTTCAGCCTTAGAGTGCTTCTGGACCTGTTGTTGCACCTGGATTGTCAGCTTGTGGCGGTGGCCAGGAGCACTTTTCACTAACTCCATCTGGTGAGGAGGCTGCAGCCTTTTCTTTTTTATTCAGATCTAACCACTGTCACCCATGCTTTCAAAACCTTTAAGCTGGATTATTACAACACATTCTGCGTCGGGCTGCCCTTGATGACTGTTCGGAAGCTGCAGCTGATGCAGAATGCAGAGGCCTGCCTCCTTATATTTATTTTATTTTATTTTATTATCTTTATTGACTGGCCCCTCATGTCGACGGCATCCCGGGGCAGCTCACAGCAGCTAAAACAATAATAAAAACTCGTAAAAACATCATCAAATAGGATAATTAAAAAGTAGTCATCCCCCCCCCGAACTCCCCCACCGTACCCTCCCACCCTACCCTCCGAAGGCCTGGGCAAACAGCCAGCTCTTACAGGCTCGACAAAAAGCTATCAGGCCTGGGGCCAGGCGAGCTTCCTGGGGGTGAGGCTCTTTGAAGCACATTATGCTAGTACTCCATAGTCTGCACTGGCTCCCTATAGCTTTCCAGGCACTAAATGGTCTAGGCTCTAAATGGTCTGGCACTAAAATACCTAAATGGTCTGGGCTCCACATATCTGAGACCACCTGTCCTTCTATGTCTCATTGCAGGCCCTGCAATTGGCTGTGAGTACCTCCCTTTGGGTACCGTCTGTTAGTCTTGTTTATACAACGAGGGCTCCCGTGGGGGGTGGGGAGCATTCTAAGTTGCTGTCCTGATGCTATGGAACTCCCTTCCCCAAGGGGTTCATTTGAACCTGACCTTGTCCATCTTCTGGAGGTGGTGTAAAAGCTTTCTGTTACTAAAGGCATTTGGCAGACAGGAATAAGGGATTGTGGGCTTGAGGTAGGGTAATGGGGGGGGTAGAATGTGGGAAATGGGGAGGTGGTATTTGGTGGGAGGGATGGGTATTTGTCCATGGGAACAGCACAGGCAGTGGGTGGGCGTGCGTATGAGCAACACCCGCCTCCACCCATCACCCACCCATCATCCACCCACAGAGTCATCTGGAAAACCAAAGGGCGCAAACCATCTGCAAAACCAAAGGGTGGAGGTGGGTGTGTGCCCATGGGACCCATCTCCACCCATCGTGACCACACACCCATCCCCCCACCCACTGCTGCCTGTGTAAAAAGGGCCTATGTTGTAAGCTGCCCTGATCCTTTTTTAGGGAAGGGTGGGATAAATAAATGAATTAATTAAAATAAATAAATTTATTATAAGTATTTATGAGTCGCCCCCTATGCCTACGGCATCTCGGGGTGATGTACAATATAAAAACATTCAATACAAACATTCTTAAAAACAATACAATAAATTTAAACCTAAAACAGGATTGGGGAAACAAAAGTGTATAAAAATAAACCAAAAAGGTAGGGGAGAACCATTACCCTACCCTAACCTACCCTTCCCCCCTCCCCAAAGGCCTGGGTGAACAGCCAGGTCTTACAAGTCCGCCGGAATGTGAAAAGGCTTGGGATCAGGAGAGCTTCCTCCGGGAGGGAATTCCAAAGATGCAGCCCGGTCACCGAGAATGTCTTTTCCACTGTAGCCCACCGCTTAACGTGGGGGATTGGGATCTATCTTCAGAATTAAATTTGGATTGGGATCTATCTTTGGAATTAAGTTTCATTTTTGGATTTACTTTCATTTTTGTTTTCCGTTAGTTTTAATGGGAAAAGCATATTTATCTTTAAATTCTTTGTTTTGCATCCAATTTGGATGTAATTTGGGGAAATGGTATCCCTTCTCTAAGGGATCATCTCACAAAATTTCCAAAAGATCCAAACTTTATAGGTATCAAGGTTTGTGCATGCATTTCAAGCTGTAACTTCTTTGCTCCACATTCAATTTGGATGAACTTTGGAAAGATTGTACACCTTCATCCAATATTTCTGAATTTTAGCAGGGATGAGCCACTGGGTAAAGGGTACAATATATCCAAACTTCATCCAAAGTGGATGAAAAATAAAGAAGTTACATTCAGAAATGCATGCACAATGTCTTTATTTTCTGTTAAACCCCTAACTTCTGTTAAAATCACTTCAATTGCTTACAAAATCATGACCCCTTATCTAAAATTTCTGAAATTGGTCAGGGATTATTCCTTGAATGAAAGGTATCATCTGTCCAAATTTCATGCAACGTGGATGAACAACAAAGAAGTTACAGCCTGACATTTGTCCCCAAATTTTCATTACTCCCCTCCACCCCCCAAAACTTTGGGACAATTTTTTTTTCGTTATTGCAATAATGAAAATGGGTTTTCATTTTAGTTATTATTCAAAATAACTAGAACAAATGCACATTCAAACAAGAAGTACCTCCACTGAAACTAATGGAGGGTTTAAGTCTAGCACAAGGGAAATGACGTTCAGGCACCCAAGCTGAAATCTTGACTTTAGTAAAATCCTTTGAATGTAGGTACCTTGTCCAAAACCTACAGTGGTCAATTAAACCACTTTTATTGACTTCAGCTGGTTTTGGGCTATGTCTAAAACCTGAACGATGTAGCACTCCATTGATTATGCTGGAGATTAAACCTCAGAATGTATCTAAAACCATAACAAGTAAACCTTTGTGCAGAGAAACTGAGAATGAAAAAGTACCATCCTTTCATATGAAGCATAATTAGGAATAGTGAGAGGATGCCAACTGATAAAGTTACGCAACACTTGCAGCACTAAGGCCATATTCACACCTGACATAGAGTCACTGTTAAAATGACTCACGGGAAAAAACATGGTAGCGGGGACGACCTTGATGCCGGAAGTAGTGTGAATGGGGTTCTGCTGTGGCTTTACTCGCGCATGATAGGACGCAAATCCCACCCTGTCATGCACGAACAAAGCCATGGCAGAAGTCCATTGACACCGGCGCTACTTCTGGCATCAGAATCACTGCCACGTCCTTGCATGCGCATAATTTTAACAGTGCCTCCACGTCAGATGTGAATGTGGCCTAAGTTCAGAAACAATGGGCTCGATCCCAAACCCCATGTGCCACGCAAACTGCGTGTGCATTCATGCACAACCTTCATGTGGAAAGCATGCACAGCCAAGTTAGCTCACTTGCAAGCTACATGCAAGCTGTGCACAAGCCATGTGCATGCACCCCACACATGCATTACCCTGCATGCACAGGGATTTGGAATCACCCCAACGTCTCTTGGTCAGTTTTACTCAACATGGTAGAACAAAAATTGAAGGATTAAAGATTATCATAGTACAAATTGATTCTCAGTCAGAACTTGGAACTATAGCTGAAACAGGCAACTAATTTTGTACCAGTGGGTGATACCTGCATTTTTAAGTACTGTATTGTGTATTTGACAGGCTATCTGGTCACGCATTGGATATCCAGAGAGTCATCAGTACCAGAAATTACTGATTTCTGGTACTGATGACTCTCTGGATATCCAATAGGTGACCAGATAGTCTGTCAAATACCCAATACAGTACTAAAAAATGCAGGTATCACCCACTGGTACAACATTAGGTGCCTGTTTCAGCTAAAGTTCCAAGTTCTGACTGAGAATCAAGTACCAGAAATTACTGATTTCTGGTACTGGTTTACCTATTTTTCTGTTTATCAATTGAAAAATTAGAATGTAAAACTGAAAAATCAGGACCAGAAGTCAACATTCTGGAAGTCAGTATTTGAGGACATTCTGGGACAGCAGGTACCCGAACCGGGTCAGAATCGGGTACCAGTTTGTATCTGATAGTTATGAGTCAATTTATGTACTGAAATTTCTCAATGGGTATACCTATTTTTTTTTCGGACACTCATTTCAACTCTACTTTGGAAGTCTTGTAATGTGTTCCATAGATGTGTAAATCATTCAATAATTCTATTAATTTAGTTTTCTAATACTAATTAAGTAGATTTTGAATAGATAGGAGCATAGTTTGGGAACTAAATCTGTATCCACTCAACCCATGGAATACTCATCAGTGCCTCTCCAAGGTCTGCATACGCAAAATCGAGTCTTTGATCTTCTGCTGTTCCCTTCATTTTGACTATGACGTGACTGGTGTCCTTCAGTAGTTAAACAATCATTGATATGACTAATTTTTTAACAGGATAGTTTCTCTTTCTTGGTCAAACTTAATTATGTTCCTTCCGAAGTTTCATAATGATATAAAACCCTAAGATTGATTGTTAGATTCCATCTGTTCTTGTTTAATATTCACAAAACCGTTGTTCTATATTGTATATTCCACTAGATGGTATTTGCCATTTTTTTTTAATGATGATTTCTCTTTATTTGGTTGCAGAAACTTAATTTGTATGTTTATTCTCCCACATTTTGTATGGGTGGTTGATTGCATTTAGAATTTGCATAAACAAAAATTAGAGGGAAACATACATGCATTGAAAGCACAGATTTTTCACATCTTTTTAATATGACAAGCTGAATAAGAGAATACTGACATCAATATTTCCCTCCCATGCAAACACTTGTAGGATGCTTTACAAGAAGGATTGGTTTTACAAAGAATTATTCCCAATCATTCTGTCATAGGACAGATTTTAATCTGCTGATTGCTGCATATAACCAATGCCACTATTATTGAGGGTGACATTGGTTATATGAAGATGTGCTTTTTGCATCTGGTCTGCTCTGTATATAGGGGATCCCCTTTCTCTCCTCCCTGTCACCACTGCTCCCAGAAAATCCATGTCCTCATGATTTCTGCACATGACTGCTCCACTAGAAATAGTTTTTGTTTTTTGTTTAAAAACCATCAAGGGTTTTTAAAGCAAGGGGCTGCCCTGAGGATCGCAAGAGGGAGTGGGGCAGGAGGGAATGGGCTGTACCAACTGCTGATTGGCTCCACCTGGGTGACTGTCTGTCCCCTCCCCCCGCAGGTACATTTCTCAAGCAAGGGGCTGCCCTGAGGATCGCAAGAGGAAGCCTACTTGTTCTGCTGATACTGTTCCCTCGGTGTCCATACAAGATTGTAGCCTTAACAATAAATATTTGGCATACAACTTTCCCACTACACAAAGAAGGTTAATGGGCCTGTAATTAGCTGGATTCTTTGGGTCCCCTTTCTCAGAGATTGGAACTACCACACTTTTGTACCAGTCACTTTGAATGACCTCATACTCATTTATTGATGTGAAAAGTGAGGCTAATACTGGCCTCCACCATGCTGAATTAGCCTTCAATACCTCTGGGGGTATGAAATCAATGCCTGGTGGTTTATTAGGCTTTAATTAGGATATCAGCAATTCTACTTCTTCTGATGTAACAGGGGGGCAGCCAGGGTACTCATTGATAGGTGCTAAAGGTAACTCTAATATTACAATTGATGATGCTGCAAAAATCATTTCCCCTCATGTCTGGCAGAATGTTAGTTTCCTGTGTAGGGCTTATTACAGCTCTAGCTTGATTGACCATTTTCCAAAAGGAAACAGAGATCCCCCCTTTTGCCACTGCCTCTAGAGTATCCCATACCTTTTTCCAGTAAGCCTACTTTTTTCTTATCAATAAAGGTTTATATTCCTTTTTAATCTGAATATATACTTCCAGGTTAAACTCCCTGTTTTGCCCTTTTAACAGCTGAGCTTGTTTCCTCAAATTTGCTTTAGTTATCTGACAGTCTCTATCATACCATTCAAAACCTGTCCATGAACGATTATTTCCAGATTTAGTAGTCTTAACAAGAAAAGAGTGCAGTGATTGCACAATACTAGGAATGGCCGAACAGAATGGAGTTCGGAAATTTGGTTCGGTTCGGTTTGGTTTGAAATTCGAGTTCGGAAATTCAGTTCGGTTCAGTTTAAAATTCGAGTTCAGTTCGGAAGTTCGGTTCGGTCAACCAAACAGACCAAGTTCGGTTGAATTCCAACTTCCGAACCAAGTTCGGCCATTCAAACCTAGGGTTTTTTGGGGTGCGTTGGCACTAGGGATGGACGAACGGAACAGAGTTCTGAAATTCGGTTCAGTTCGGTTTTAAATTCAAGTTCGGTTCGGAAGTTCGGTTCGGTTGACTGAACAGACCAAGTTCGGTTCGAACTTCAAACTTCCAAACCACGTTCGCCCATCCCTACACAATACTAGGATAACGATCAAGAGATGAATTGCCCCTTGTTAATATATCTTTTTGAAGGGCACATACTCATTGACATCTATATACCTCCAGCCAGTTCTAATGTATGGGAAGAGCTTGAAGAAATGCTTTGAATGACTGCTGAAGAAATCCCCCTCGCTGGCATTGTTCTTGCAGGGGATTTTAATGCCCAGACTGGGGAGAGGGCAAATGATATTGTGCAATTAGAACTTGATGACCATATCTCCCCTTATCTGGGACCATTTAGAGGATCTAAGGAAAATTTTCAAATCCTAGGGTTCTGGATCTGGATCATTTATTTGAGGGAGTTGGTTTAACGATACTTAATGGTAATATGCTTGGTGACATTTTGGGAGAATGTACTTATATTGCTGCCAATGGGTTTTAGTATAATTGACTATATTATAGTTTTGGATGCTGCTTTCCCTTATGTTCGTGATTTTTGCGTTCTGACAGCAGTAGAATCGGATCATCAGTCACTAATACTATCTTTAGAGTTGCTGATTACTTTTAATCAAACAATGGTAGCCACAGGAAAGGGCATTGATGGACAGGCCCAACCAACAGAAGGTCGAGTCAAATGAACCCCCCAATTAAAAGAAACAATAACTCATCTTTTGTAGTTCAGAGACAGTCATGGCAAGAGGAGGGGGTTGAAGAAGGGAGGGTGAACAGCACAACAGAATGACAGACACATTCACTGGCCAGTTACTGCATGCTTCCAGCTCTCTAGGACCAATGCTGGGTGGCTCTGAGGCAGGCATAGAAGAAACATAACTAGGACTTCAGGCAGCAAGGCAGAGGGAAGGGGGAAGCATGCCAGAAATCAGGAGACATGGTTCACACATCCAGGCCAGCCAATTGTCATTACAATCAAATCCTGAAGTACTGTGACAGAGGACATAAGATAATCCCTTATTGGCTCTTTCCTAAGCAGATGCTTCCAACTTCCCAGTAACAAGCGGGGAAGANCCACTATTGTTGATTTTATATTAGACTATAAAGCCAGCCTAAAAGGAAAGGAAGCACAGAGGCTCGTTAGAGCCTCTATGATGTCAGACGTAGGAACTTTGCCTGCTAATAAACATTCTTCTAATAAACATCCATTAAGGGGTAGCGATACAACAGTTATAGGGCCACAGAGCTATTCTTCTTCTGCTTCCAGAGGGTTTCAAGAGCGAACAAATCAGCAGAACTTTAATTTGGCTTCAAGGGACCAATTGTTCTTGAGCACCCAGGCCATTTCCTTCAAAGTATCCCCACTGTCCAATGGAGAATTTCCTCAGTGGAGGTCCAAACAATCTATTCAAACACATTTAATAAATATAACCAGACATTGGAGTCCATTGTGGCAAATTAGGTTGTTTCAAATTTTACCAGCTCCATTACGATTGCAGAGAATAGTGATTTATTTTCGAGCTCCAAGCTTGGTGGCCAGGCTCCTATCTCAAATTGACCTATTATTTCCTTGGCGAGTACAGTTAGGTGACGTATATGTGAATTCTTCTGTGCAAACTTTGTTGTCAAATGATACTGGAACAAATTCTAGCTCAAGTAAGGGAGTCAAGAAACATATTAAGATTAAGAGGGGGATTCCAATTAATGATAGATCAGTTAGATCGGCATTAGATGCAGAGCAATTTACCAGTTTTCAGCAGCAAGGAAGGAACATAGTTGATGAAGCTGTTCCTGAATTGTCCTTGATGTTATTGTCTCCAATGAAAGGGGAGCAATCAGCACCCATTGAGCAATATAATAGAATAGAGCAAAAGGAGAAAGATAAAATTGGCTTGGGGAAACAAGATATAGTGTCTGGTAGGTTGGGGCATGATCAGAAACAATTCCTTGGGGAAAGATATCTAGTCCCTCCCTTGGAAGTAGAGATGATTCAGGATAGTGCTTTTTCTTGTCAGTCTACCCTTGAGAAGAATATCTGTTCATGGAATGTGGCAGGGTGGTTTTCCCAAATTAATAATGAGGAATTTACCCTTTATATTGAACAATTCCAGATAATTTTGCTACAAGAGACTTAGGCCAAAGTGCCTATTGAATTTGATAATTATAACTCCTATTTTATTTTGGCTTCTTCTAATAGTTTAAAAGGTCGCCCCTGTGGAGGACTTGCTTGTTTAATAGCAGGTAATTCAGAGGACCAGGAATTGAATGGGTTTTATTGCCCACCCTGGGCTATGGGTATGGTAATGAAATGTGCAGATATTGTATTAATATTTTTGAACACATATGTGCCACCGTCTAACTTGAAATATTTTGACCAGTCAGCTTGGAACAAATTAGAGGCATCAGTCAATGAGTTATTAAAAAGGTATTCAGAAGGATTGTTTATTTGGGTGGGAGATTTTAATGCCAGAATTGGCACCAATAATGAAAAGTTAGTTAAGTACTGTGAGTTTGAGTTCTCTCCCAGTGATTTGATTATGTCTAGACAATCAAAAGACTCAAAAATTAACTCATCAGGAATAAAGTTTGCAAATTGATAGTGGAATTTAAACTGTATATTTTGAATGGGGCTTGTGATGGGGATATTCCTGGTGAATTTACCTTTCTAGGTCCAAATGGGACGAGTGTGGTAGACTATATTGTTGTTTCTGCACAAATGGTANTGTCCTCATGATTTCTGCACATGACTGCTCCACTAGAAATAGTTTTTGTTTTTTGTTTAAAAACCATCAAGGGTTTTTAAAGCAAGGGGCTGCCCTGAGGATCGCAAGAGGGAGTGGGGCAGGAGGGAATGGGCTGTACCAACTGCTGATTGGCTCCACCTGGGTGACTGTCTGTCCCCTCCCCCCGCAGGTACATTTCTCAAGCAAGGGGCTGCCCTGAGGATCGCAAGAGGAAGCCTACTTGTTCTGCTGATACTGTTCCCTCGGTGTCCATACAAGATTGTAGCCTTAACAATAAATATTTGGCATACAACTTTCCCACTACACAAAGAAGGTTAATGGGCCTGTAATTAGCTGGATTCTTTGGGTCCCCTTTCTCAGAGATTGGAACTACCACACTTTTGTACCAGTCACTTTGAATGACCTCATACTCATTTATTGATGTGAAAAGTGAGGCTAATACTGGCCTCCACCATGCTGAATTAGCCTTCAATACCTCTGGGGGTATGAAATCAATGCCAGGTGGTTTATTAGGCTTTAATTAGGATATCAGCAATTCTACTTCTTCTGATGTAACAGGGGGGCAGCCAGGGTACTCATTGATAGGTGCTAAAGGTAACTCTAATATTACAATTGATGATGCTGCAAAAATCATTTCCCCTCACATCTGGCAGAATGTTAGTTTCCTGTGTAGGGCTTATTACAGCTCTAGCTTGATTGACCATTTTCCAAAAGGAAACAGAGATCCCCCCTTTTGCCACTGCCTCTAGAGTATCCCATACCTTTTTCCAGTAAGCCTACTTTTTTCTTATCAATAAAGGTTTATATTCCTTTTTAATCTGAATATATACTTCCAGGTTAAACTCCCTGTTTTGCCCTTTTAACAGCTGAGCTTGTTTCCTCAAATTTGCTTTAGTTATCTGACAGTCTCTATCATACCATTCAAAACCTGTCCATGAACGATTATTTCCAGATTTAGTAGTCTTAACAAGAAAAGAGTGCAGTGATTGCACAATACTAGGAATGGCCGAACAGAATGGAGTTCGGAAATTTGGTTCGGTTCGGTTTGGTTTGAAATTCGAGTTCGGAAATTCAGTTCGGTTCAGTTTAAAATTCGAGTTCAGTTCGGAAGTTCGGTTCGGTCAACCAAACAGACCAAGTTCGGTTGAATTCCAACTTCCGAACCAAGTTCGGCCATTCAAACCAAGGGTTTTTTGGGGTGCGTTGGCACTAGGGATGGACGAACGGAACAGAGTTCTGAAATTCGGTTCAGTTCGGTTTTAAATTCAAGTTCGGTTCGGAAGTTCGGTTCGGTTGACAGAACAGACCAAGTTCGGTTCGAACTACAAACTTCCAAACCACGTTCGCCCATCCCTACACAATACTAGGGTAACGATCAAGAGATGAATTGCCCCTTGTTAATATATCTTTTTGAAGGGCACATACTCATTGACATCTATATACCTCCAGCCAGTTCTAATGTATGGGAAGAGCTTGAAGAAATGCTTTGAATGACTGCTGAAGAAATCCCCCTCGCTGGCATTGTTCTTGCAGGGGATTTTAATGCCCAGACTGGGGAGAGGGCAAATGATATTGTGCAATTAGAACTTGATGACCATATCTCCCCTTATCTGGGACCATTTAGAGGATCTAAGGAAAATTTTCAAATCCTAGGGTTCTGGATCTGGATCATTTATTTGAGGGAGTTGGTTTAACGATACTTAATGGTAATATGCTTGGTGTCATTTTGGGAGAATGTACTTATATTGCTGCCAATGGGTTTTAGTATAATTGACTATATTATAGTTTTGGATGCTGCTTTCCCTTATGTTCGTGATTTTTGCGTTCTGACAGCAGTAGAATCGGATCATCAGTCACTAATACTATCTTTAGAGTTGCTGATTACTTTTAATCAAACAATGGTAGCCACAGGAAAGGGCATTGATGGACAGGCCCAACCAACAGAAGGTCGAGTCAAATGAACCCCCCAATTAAAAGAAACAATAACTCATCTTTTGTAGTTCAGAGACAGTCATGGCAAGAGGAGGGGGTTGAAGAAGGGAGGGTGAACAGCACAACAGAATGACAGACACATTCACTGGCCAGTTACTGCATGCTTCCAGCTCTCTAGGACCAATGCTGGGTGGCTCTGAGGCAGGCATAGAAGAAACATAACTAGGACTTCAGGCAGCAAGGCAGAGGGAAGAGGGAAGCATGCCAGAAATCAGGAGACATGGTTCACACATCCAGGCCAGCCAATTGTCATTACAATCAAATCCTGAAGCACTGTGACAGAGGACATAAGATAATCCCTTATTGGCTCTTTCCTAAGCAGATGCTTCCAACTTCCCAGTAACAAGCGGGGAAGAGTGGTCGTGGTGGTTACAGAACAGAAAGATATATGGGTGACATTTTTGCTGGCAAATTGGCATCACAAATACATCTTGTACCATAGTGATAAATATTAGAGAATACCTGGTATAGACCCATAGTCTCCAAGATGCTGTGCAGGCTTATAACTTTGGGACCCTTTATCCAATTTTTCTAATATTTTTCAGAGTTTCTCCTAACAGTCTGAGATAGAAGTCTTCTGAATTTCATGTAAGCTGGCTGTAATACAAAGATGTTACAGCTAGAAATGCATTTAAAAGTAAATCATCAGGACCCTTTATCCCATCCTTTTGAAATGTGGCAGAGTTAGTTCACTTGGGGAGGGATATAGTCTTGTCAAGTGTCATCCAAATCAAATGGGAGAAAAAGACGTTACAGCCAAGAATGTGTACATAGAATTTTGTAAAATAACAAATTTCAACTGCTTATAAACTGGAATCCCTTTAACCATTCATTATGAAGTTTGGCTCTCATTATGCCCTCCATTGGTTCAGTCCCACCAAGTTTTATCAAAATCGGATGAAAAATGAAAATGTTACAAACAAAAATATATTTTTTTCCATTGAAACCAATGGAAATAAAAAACAAAAGTAAAAAAGAAAACAAGACTAATGAAATATAACAAAAACTGGTGAGATTTTAATAATGAAAATGAAATTAATAACAAAAACAAAAGAGAGTTACTGTTAGGCATGGGCGAACAGATCGCGGTTCGTGTTCGGCCGTTCGGTTCGGCCGCGATCGGTTCATGTGTTCGCGTTCGGCCGTTCGGTTCGGCCGTGTTCGGTTCGTGTGTTCGTGTTCGGCCGTTCGGTCGTGCCTCGCGTTCGCGTTCGCCCGTTCGGTTCGGCCGTTCGTGTTCGGCCGTTCGTGTTCGGTTGTTCGGGCAGGTCGTACGTTCGTGTTCGGCCGTTCGGTTCGTTTGCCATCGGGTTGTACGTTCGTGTTCGGGCGTTCGGTGTTCGGGTGGTTCNTTATGGATGCTCTAAGTCCAAAGAAGCCCAGTTATGGAATCAATTGATTCATAATTCAAATGATGCAGTTAACATTTATTCATAATGAATGGTGACTTTATCCTTTTACTTTTCAATTAAAAATAAAAACAGTAAAAGAAAATAGATTTCTTTTTTCATGCTCTAAATTGTGAATAGGGTATAACCATGATTAAGGTCAGCTGTCCCTCAGTTGCAACAGTCACCTTTGGGGGATATTTTTACAATTCTCTAGGTGTCCCTATAGGGAGGTTTCTTTGTGGTTGCATGACTCCCATGACCACATTATCTGAGCATCTCAGAATGATTAATGAATTATTTCTCACTCTGGGAGGTAGGGAAACATTTTGTTTCCATTTTACAGATTGGGAGTTGGGGAATAGAAAGACTGAACACTTTCTTGTGGTCACATAGGAAATCAATGATTGAACAGAGGGGTTGATTGCAGGGTACCTGAATCCTAGTCTTGTCTGCTTTAACTAATAGATTCTTCTTCCATTGTATCATCATGTCACTCATGTTTCCCAGCTTAGCTCTACTGCTAGAGTATGCTACATGCAATGAAAATACACAATGGTCTTTTGTGTTAACCGGACACCACAATACAGCGCTGAGCCAGTGAATGCATTCAACAGGTAGTATGCCTTGAAGCACTACTCTTTGAAAATTCAAGCAGTGGATAGATGCTGTGTCACATAGCCAATAGCTGACTCTGAAGAGTTGCCCTGATTTTGGTTTAATTGATGAGGTTTCACTGAATTACAGCATGTTCAAGATTTCCATTATAAGGGTAAAATGGTAATTAGAGGGCCCATTCTCCTCTTTGTATGCCTGGATTGCTCCCATTAGTGTCAGTGGGAGTTAGCCAGAAGAGATTTACAGGTTTATTAATGATGCCTTAATTGCACTTAAAAATCATTACAGATTTGTTTTGTGTCAAGGACTGATGTATATAAATGTCTTTTTGTTCCTGAAAATTGCAGGATGTATAGCTCAGAGTGACCATTTGAGACATTTACCTCTGAGGTTTGTTGCAAAACGGGCATTGCTACAGATAATCTCCCATCTATGGAGACTGGTTAGCGACTTGCTCCTTCCTTTAAATATTTCCCTGACTTCTCATTTTCCTATGAAACAGAGCTGTAATGAGTGGCAAATTTATTACCTGCGAGTCATGTCTGAATTTTCAGGTAGTTCTTCAAGAACCCGAACGATACCCACGATGGGAAATAAACACCTATCTGTTTTGGATTTAGTGTGGGTGTAAAAATGCCCACTAAATTCATAAGCCAGCTTATAAAAAGGAGTTTGGGCAGGCAGAGAGTAGAACAGAACCTAGAATCCTGAGCACAGCTAGCCTAAAACAGAGTCACACTACAAGTGCCCTTACACTAACTGTGGGAGCGGGAACAGGCAGTGGAAGCCTGGGGTTGGTGCCCCCCCATAGGATGAGTGAGACAGTTGGAGCCACGCCCGATGTCATCTGGGGGTCTACAACAGAGGTGGCAACTCCGCAGTCAGCCCGAGCGGGAACAGGCAGTGGAAGCCCGGGGCTGGTGCCCCCCCCCAATAGGACCAGTGAGACAGCTGGAGCCACCCCCAACACCATCTGGGGGCCTACAACAGAGGCAGAATGTGCACAAGGGAATGGCCATTGTGAGGCCGTTGAGAACCCGCTGAGACTAGAGAACTATAGTACGCTTGCTGGAGGCCCTGGAGGGCCCAGTTAAGGTAATCCGCAAAACCCCAGATATAAGGACTCCCTGGTTTGGAGGTCCCTCAGAGTAGAGCGGAACCTGCTTAGAGAGTTTTTTCACCCTGCTTGGATTTTTGATGCTCTAAGCCGTGGAACTTTTTATTGAGGAGCTACGGCCTCGGTTGTTAAGCTCCCTGTAGTAGGCCTATTTGGATGCATACTGATTTTGACTTTTGAGAGTGGATGAGCTTGGAGCTGAATGTGAGCAGGGACCTGTGGTGTTGGTGGCGTCCCGCTTCTTATACCTGGGCACAGGGACCGGTGGCTGTGGCGGCAGCTATTATATCACATTTCACTCGATTACAAGTTTTTTTAAAAAATTGGAATTTAAGCCATTTTAGTAGTAATCTGTGGGTGTGTTACAATATTGATATTGAGCCAGAGTGAGGTTTAACATGTCTAGAAAATGAAGGAGACATGGGGCCATTGGGGGCGCAGAACAATCACAATCTAAACAGTTAAAACTCAATGCTTTTCTTGCTTCAACTCAAATGGATGCAGGCAAAAGGGATGGTATAGAAGCATCTTCTCCAGTTTTAGATGCTTCCCCAGAGGTTATAGTACGACCTAAACAGGTAAAGAGTAGGAAGGCAAAGCTTCCTAACTACTCAGTTAGTTCCCTGGATCCATTATTGATGAGTTTAACAGTATGAGTAGCCCCCAAAGTATAGATAAAACTGATCCTGTCCCCTTGAAGCTTTTAGGAAATCAATGCTTCTTGACAGGGGAAAAAACTGATCACCCAACTCAATAATATGACAATTCTGATCCAAGCTCAAAAGAAACAAATGGCCACTATTGTTGATTTTATATTAGACTATAAAGCCAGCCTAAAAGGAAAGGAAGCACAGAGGCTCGTTAGAGCCTCTATGATGTCAGATGTAGGAACTTTGCCTGCTAATAAACATTCTTCTAATAAACATCCATTAAGGGGTAGCGATACAACAGTTATAGGGCCACAGAGCTATTCTTCTTCTGCTTCCAGAGGGTTTCAAGAGCGAACAAATCAGCAGAACTTTAATTTGGCTTCAAGGGACCAATTGTTCTTGAGCACCCAGGCCATTTCCTTCAAAGTATCCCCACTGTCCAATGGAGAATTTCCTCAGTGGAGGTCCAAACAATCTATTCAAACACATTTAATAAATATAACCAGACATTGGAGTCCATTGTGGCAAATTAGGTTGTTTCAAATTTTACCAGCTCCATTACGATTGCAGAGAATAGTGATTTATTTTCGAGCTCCAAGCTTGGTGGCCAGGCTCCTATCTCAAATTGACCTATTATTTCCTTGGCGAGTACAGTTAGGTGACGTATATGTGAATTCTTCTGTGCAAACTTTGTTGTCAAATGATACTGGAACAAATTCTAGCTCAAGTAAGGGAGTCAAGAAACATATTAAGATTAAGAGGGGGATTCCAATTAATGATAGATCAGTTAGATCGGCATTAGATGCAGAGCAATTTACCAGTTTTCAGCAGCAAGGAAGGAACATAGTTGATGAAGCTGTTCCTGAATTGTCCTTGATGTTATTGTCTCCAATGAAAGGGGAGCAATCAGCACCCCTTGAGCAATATAATAGAATAGAGCAAAAGGAGAAAGATAAAATTGGCTTGGGGAAACAAGATATAGTGTCTGGTAGGTTGGGGCATGATCAGAAACAATTCCTTGGGGAAAGATATCTAGTCCCTCCCTTGGAAGTAGAGATGATTCAGGATAGTGCTTTTTCTTGTCAGTCTACCCTTGAGAAGAATATCTGTTCATGGAATGTGGCAGGGTGGTTTTCCCAAATTAATAATGAGGAATTTACCCTTTATATTGAACAATTCCAGATAATTTTGCTACAAGAGACTTAGGCCAAAGTGCCTATTGAATTTGATAATTATAACTCCTATTTTATTTTGGCTTCTTCTAATAGTTTAAAAGGTCGCCCCTGTGGAGGACTTGCTTGTTTAATAGCAGGTAATTCAGAGGACCAGGAATTGGATGGGTTTTATTGCCCACCCTGGGCTATGGGTATGGTAATGAAATGTGCAGATATTGTATTAATATTTTTGAACACATATGTGCCACCGTCTAACTTGAAATATTTTGACCAGTCAGCTTGGAACAAATTAGAGGCATCAGTCAATGAGTTATTAAAAAGGTATTCAGAAGGATTGTTTATTTGGGTGGGAGATTTTAATGCCAGAATTGGCACCAATAATGAAAAGTTAGTTAAGTACTGTGAGTTTGAGTTCTCTCCCAGTGATTTGATTATGTCTAGACAATCAAAAGACTCAAAAATTAACTCATCAGGAATAAAGTTTGCAAATTGATAGTGGAATTTAAACTGTATATTTTGAATGGGGCTTGTGATGGGGATATTCCTGGTGAATTTACCTTTCTAGGTCCAAATGGGACGAGTGTGGTAGACTATATTGTTGTTTCTGCACAAATGGTGCATCTGATTAAGTCATTTTCTGCAGGGTGGTCCCAATTAAGTGATGATCACCTACCATTAACATTATGTTTAGAGTTCTCAAATTTATCATTATCAGAATCCTCGTCAGTGGACCTTATAGTTAATTTAGATAGCCCACAGGAGAAGCACTGCTCAATCAACTGGAGTAAAATGCCAGCAGGGTTTATAGAAATTTTGTTACCAGAAGGCTTTGCCCAGGAAGTTAAAACCAGTATACAGCAGGAAGAAGACGACAAAGTAGTTGTTAAAAATTTTAATCATTTAACCATCTATTTCCAACAGTATTTGCTTGAATTATTGGCTCCAAAGACTCAAAGACAAGGAAGGAATAAATGTCATAAACCATGGTTTGACGGGGATTGTTATAGGAGTAGGAAGAAATTAAAATCTATTTATTTAGCTTATCAAAAGGAGAAGCGGTTATTTCTCCCAGAGCAATACTTCAGAATTAAGAAAGATTATAGAGAGTTAATAAAAAGGAAAAAGAGAGAGTATTTAGAAAATAAGTGGGACCAGTTATTGGAGGCTGCTAACAATAATAACGCTAGGAAATTTTGGAGTTTAGTTCCCTGAATGGAGGAAGGATTAGGTCAAATCCCGTGGTATCAAACTGCTCTTCAATTAATTACTACTGTCAAATGTATGCAGATTTACACGTGGATATGAGAAATAGTGTAGTTGAGGGAACATTGTTGATATTGCCAGAATGGCCTCCAGTTTCAGCTTCTGAACTGGATGCAATTATTGAATCCTTCAAGATTAACAAAGCTCTGGGGATAGATTTAATTGCAATTGAATGTATAAAAGCTAATAAGGAATGGTGGATATCACTTCGTGCCACCCTATTTACTAAGATCAGCGACTCTGGCTGTATACCAATTCTATGAAAGAAAGCTGTGGCAGTCCCTATATACAAAAAGGGACTAAGATCAGACCCAGCCAATGATAGGCCAATTAGCCTACTCTATGTGATAAGTAAATTATATGCCAAGCAATTGCTGTGCAAATTGAATATTTGGCTAAAAGAAAGTATCTATCCAGAACAGGCAGGTTTTCAGAAGGGCCGTTCGACAGTTGAGCAGTGTATTTTTTTAAATCATCTAGTGGAGAAATCCCAGCGTTTATGTCCATTTGACTGTGTGGAAGTGGAAACTACATCTCATATTTTGTTAAGATGTCATCTTTATGACGATCTAAGGGCCAAATTTCTCAATTCCTTTTTGTGCAAGTTTCCGGGTAGGTCGAATTCTTTTTTACTTCAGTTAGCTTTGTCTGATCAGAATAATGATGACACCTTGAATGTTATTAGATTTCTCACACAGGCTATGACCCTCAGGAAGACTTTCCTTAGTTATAGATTACCTATGGGTGAAAGATCATGACACTGATACTTATCTGTTTCCACATCTATTTTAATTTATTTAATTTAATTTATTATATTTATATCCATGATAGTTTTATTTTTATTTGTGTCTTTACTCCGACTCAGAGATGGATTGAGATATTAAGGTACTGGGGGTTAAGCAATTGTCTGGGGCTGCATCCTCATGTTCTTTTCGTTAGGGTATTTGTCTCCCCCAATTGGTTCTTTTCTCTTTTCCTTTTAATTGAATTCTGTTAGATTATGATGGATTCTTGAAAGGATATATGTTCCCTATATTAGATTTTAATTGGAATTTTGTCATCTCCTAACCAGTTGTATATTGTTTTGATTGTTTTGTATTGCCTTGCTTGATTATTATTAATAGTATGCAATGACTTTGGTCACACTCAATAAATTATTATCTATCTATCTAGTGGAGAAATATATGAAACAAAATGGGAAGATTTATGTGGCCTTTATGGATTTGAAAGCAGCCTTTGACTCCGTAAATAGGAGCCTACTTTGGGAAAAACTAAGTAAAACTTCAATTGATCAGAGGTTATTATACTTTTTACAACATCTATATGAGGGCTTGTCATTTGTAGTTAAATCAGGATATGATGGCAGTACAACTAAAGAAATCAAATCTCCGGTGGGTGTCAGGCAAGGATGTGTATTGGCCCCAGTGTTATTTAACCTATTCATAAATGAAGTTATACCATTGATGCCACAGTAACAGTTCTTTTCGCCCAAAATGGCTTCAAGGTACATTGGTGCATTATTATATGCAGATGATCTGGCTGTTTTATCACAAACTAGAATTGGACTATCGTGGCAATTAAGATCATTTGCAGAATTTTTAAAAAATAATCATCTCAGGTTAAATTATGAGAAATCTAAAAGTGTGGTATTTTAAAAGAATAAAAAAAAGTATGCTTGGACAGTGGAAGATAATGAGATACAGCAGGTGACAGTTTTCAAATATCTGGGCTTATATTTCCATCAGTCGGGGAAGTGGAAAGACCATTATAATAGGCCAGTGATTGCAGCTAAGGGCATGGTCCTTTCAATAAAAAGATTGTTTACAAGATCAGGTCAATGGGCGCTTAAACCTGCGCTCGAAGTTTTGAATAGCAAAACTAGAGCCCAATTCCTCTATGGCGCGTGGGTACCATTAATATCATCTAATTTGGATGCCATTCAATTTAAATTCTTTCCAGATTTGATAAAGTCCCCACGAGGCAACCCAGCGGCAGCCCTTAAAATGGAACTTGGGCAGAGATCTTGGAGATATGTAGCATGGCAACTGGTTTGGAAGTTTTGGCTAAAGCTGAATATTGCTGAAGAAGGATTAGCCAAATTTTTGCTGGAAGATTCGTATTGAAACCAGTGGATGAATAGTATTGAAATGGGCTTAAAGAAATTAGGTTTTTCCAAAGAAATTTTGATTCTTAAGGATCCACAGGTACAGAGAGTTGAGATTCTGACAAGTTGGGCAGATATAGACCAACAAAATGATAGGGCAAAAATAAGAGAGGCCCAACACTTGGAAGGTTATTTGCCTTTGATTCCTAAAAATGGGATAATGGCTACGTATCTGATAGAGGAACACGCATGGAGGGGGAAAAAGTGATTCTTAGTTGCACGATTTAATGCTTTACCCACTATGCTCCTGGAAGGTAGATTTGCTGGAATTCCCTATGTAAACAATTATGTCCCATTGATATGTTGGAACCCGAAACCATAGATCATATATTATTTAGTTGTCAGCTATATGACAATCTTAGGGTGGCACATTTGAAACTGTTCCTGGATAAATTTCCAGGGAGATCAGTTTTGTATCTTCAAGACTTAGCCCTTGAAGATGTGGACTATGTTCAGACCGCCAATGTAATAGAATTTTTAGTGTCAGCAATGAATAGGAGGAAAAAAATCTTGGAGTTTAAATTAGGGGATAGTTTGGAGGAGTTCTGACACTTGGATATGGGTCTTATTGTTTGTTTTTGTTTTTATTTTTGGTTTCATTTTATAGTTGATTGTCCCTTGCTGGGCAGAAATTGAAGCAATTCATTTTAAATGTTTGTTTATTTTGTAATGGGTTTTAAAGTGTTGTTTTGGGGTGAGAGTTTGATAATGATAATGGCATATAGCCATGCCTATAATAATTATAATAACAATTTGTTCTCATTTTAAAAGAATAGAATGTGTTTTTAAATGGTAGTTTGTAGAACTTTATTTTCATGTAAGTTTATTCTTGTGAAGTGTTTTGATATGGCTGGAAGGCTGATTCAAATAAAAGTTCAATTCACTAACTTGTAAACTTTTTATTTGTCCTATATGCAGTGCCCATCCTTGTCATGAGCAAAGTAGATAGGGGGAGTCAGCAATTGCTCTGGTAGATCTTCTTGTAGAGCTTTAGAAGGGAAATGTGAAGTTTATTTATTATTTATTTATTTTACAATTTTATACCCTGCCCCTTCTGCAGAGCAGCTCGGGGCGGCTTACAGTTTAGAACAAAAATATAAAACATATAAAATAACAATATAAAACAACATGGTGAATGCATAAAAATATAATCATAAAACAAACAACCCGCACCGCACCGCACCGCACCCTACCCCTCCCTCCCTCCCTCATCCATCCCCTCCACCAAATGCCTGATGGAACAGCCAGGTTTTACAGACCAAACAAAAGTCAGCAGGTCCAGGACCAGGCAAGCCGCCTCCAGGAGGGAGTTCCAAGCTGAGGTGCAGTCACCGAGAACGCCCTCTCCATAGTAGCCCCCCAATTTACTCGGGGGACCTCCAAGAAGGTGCCCCCAGTGGACCGCAGGGGCTGATAGAGGACCCAGGGATTGAGGCAGTCCCACAGATAGGTCGGGCCAAGGCCATGTACGGCTTTAAAGGTAAGAACCAATACCTTGGATCGGACTTGGAAGAAAATAGGCAGCCAGTGCAAATAGGCAGCCAGCGCAGAGAACGAAGCACTGGTGTAATGTGCTCCCAGCGACCCGACCCTGTAAGGGGCTGGGCCACCGCATTCTGCACCAGCTGCAGCCTCTAGACTAGGCCTAGCACCACGTAGAACGTGATACAATAGTCCAGTCTCGAGGTAACAAAAGCATGAACAATGGTGGCCAGGTTGGAGTCAGAGACATAAGGCTGAAGCCGCCGAACCAGACGTAACTGTCGGAGGTTCGAGGTCCAAGATTACTCCTGGCAAAGAAACTGTATGGAAATAGCAGAGTATCCATAACCCTGAGGAACAAACAAACAAAAAGCCCCTTTGCTAGTGTCAATGTCTTATAAAAGAATTGTACATATGGAAGAAAACACACACACATTTATAGTATTCTGCCAATCTAGTCTCCATAACTAAATTAACAGATGACTTCCAGCAGTAGCTCTGTTGGGAGGACTGAGCAAAGGATTCTAAACATAAGAAAATTCATCACAGAGGAGGAAAAAACCTATTTTATCATTTTCCAAAGTAAACATACAAGTGCAAGAAATCACACATTCAGCTTACCACACAGTCCAGACTTCAACCCTTGTCCTACCAGTTCCCTGTGCCCTGTTCTCCAAGCAGAACTCTAGGAGAAAGGGCTAGCTGCAATGTTTAATTCTGCTAGCAACAGAGGGGGGCAGAGGGGGTTGTCTACAGAGTTCTAAGCAAGCTAGATAGCTGTTTGTAAGAGTGTTACTGGTGCAGTTGTAGTGTGTCTGGGTAGCTAAGCTTTGTGGTTGCTGTGTCAAAGGTGGTGGATTCTAGTCTCCGTTGTGTTTGCTTCCTTTTATCTTTAAAGAAAAAAACAAAATAAAGTCTCAGTTCATATTGACCCTAATGAACGTAGGATGCAACCTGAGCTGTGAAACTAGGAACTGCTCCTTCATTATTAAAAATAAAGGACATTAACAGAGGGGTTTTGTTTTTCATCTGAGTGGTCAAGTCTCTGCTGCTTAGACAGTTTCTTTGCCTACAGCAGCTTTGAACAAAATGAAAATGCACCTTCCTATCTCTTTTTCAAAGCTCTACCAGAAGAGCTACCATACCAACTGCTAGCTCCCATGATCTACTTTGCCCAGTGTCCTAGGTTCTATGCTACCTTCTCTCCGTCCAAACTCCTATCTATCAGCACACTTATAAAATTAGTGGGCATTCACAGGCATAGTTTAAACCAAAATGAATATTCATCAGATACTATGGGTAAAAAAAACCATGACCATGGCGCAGCGGCAACCTGGCTCAGGGCAGAGTGAGAAGCCACAGCAGACACGTTCCATGCCAGACTGCAGAAGAAATGTGCCCAAGGCCAGGACCTGGGGAGGGTGGGTAGAAACAGGAATGTGCAGTCAGTCAGTCCCATCTCCAAGCTGTGCCCTGCCACCCCACCCCTTCCATGCCATGGTGACCAATGACAGCCAGCCATAGTGGTCAGCCATGATAGTCCCCGACCAAGGCTATGCCTGCCACCTGAAAAGACATGGTAGTCTACTGTGGCCTCCTTGGGCACAGTCAAACAGGCCTTAGCCTGGGCTGTGACCTCAGAGAAATTCTGAGGTCAGAGACCGGGCTAGCCACCAACCTGACCCAGGGCCATCCCAGGCCAACAGCTGACAGTGCCTGCATAGACATACAAGTGAGATCCAGGCCAAGTGAGATTATTTTTTGTAAAAAATAATCAGATGTTGAAAATGTTCTTTTGCCTGGAGGCTTTGATACACCCCTTGGCGAGTTTTCTTTTTCTTTTTGAGGCCCTTTAGGTTCATGGCTTACAGACAGCTCCAGTAAAGCTAATTGGAGAGCTGAGAATTTGTGTGCCTGACTCGGTTCGGGGGTGGGGTAGAGGAACTGAGGGTACAGACCCTGCAAATGCGTTCAAATTACCAATAAGGCTAAATAATTAACTTTGGACAGGACAAGTACATTTTCCAGTGTGTAGGATTTTCAATATGACTTCCTTTTTTTAAACCATTTAAAACTGTCATGCAACCCATTTCCCCATAGATTTCTGTCGTCCTTAAAGAAATGTTCATATTGTCTTGCATTTTATTCTCTACCTTCTGTACATCTTATCTTTGTTCCAGTGACACAAGCCATAGGGTTAATATAGCCAAGTGCAAGGATTTCCCCACCATTTATGCCTACAGCACTGTTTGGTCAGCCTGACACAGTAGTTATTCATAGACAAGATAACTCACCCACCCTTTCCCTGATGTGTACAACATGCACTTAATCTGCTACCCTGAGGCCATTGTATCCAGTTCAGCTGACAATTCAGGTCTCCTGTGTGGGAAAAGCTATCAATCAATGCCTGCTTTGCCTCATTTGCTTGCATTTTGTTATTTTTATTGTCCACACAGCTGTAGTTTCATTTAAATTAGTTCTAACTATCCCCATAATCTCATTATTTAAAATATATTTGAGACCAAGGAATGCCCGACCTCCCAGTTTGTCAGACAAGACAGCTATAAATTGGATCCAGGTGACCAAAGCTTTGCCCGAAGTGAACTAACGAGAACACTTCATCATTTTCAGTGAACTCAGAGTCACCCCGAGCAATTCTGAGTTCAGAACAGCTAGCCAGGCCTTCAGATTAGCCCCACCAATGAAAAATAAAGAGCAGTACAGTATAAGAACTGCTATTTTCTGAAAAATTGGCCATGAACCCTGCCATTTGGGGAGGAAGGGAATATTTCAGCTTTAATTATTTTTCAGCAGGAGGTTTAGTATTTTTTAGTTTGTAAAGATGCTCTCTTAATTGTAAATCAGTAACTGTGGTGGCAAATTAATGTAAAATTTCCTCTAAAGGCTTTAGGTTATTTGCAGAATCCTGTCTTTGAACTCTAAAATTACCAAGAGGACATTATAAATGCCTTTCAAAATGGCATCCTACTATCTTCCTTCTAGCTGCTATTGTACCACAGAAAGGGTAGTCCCTGACAGCAAGACAGGACATTGATTTGTGAGAGGCAGCATGCTTCAATGCACTTTAATGTGTTTACTTTTCAGATTTATACCCCACCCTTTGCATTAAGGCTCGGAGCAATTTACAACATATAAAAACATATTAAAAATCCCATTAACCCCACAATTGCTTTTCATCGTCCCCACCCCCAATCCCACCCAACCCTGCCAAACATCTGGTCAAAAACAAAGGTCTTGAAGTGTTTCAAGAAGATGAGCAGGTTTGGGATTAAATTAATCTCCAAAGAGAGGGAGTTTCATAATTGTGGGACAGCCGCTGATAATGCCTTTGTGTCCTTGTTTTAGAAACTTCACATGCAGATGGTACCTGTAAGAGAGTGCTCCTGACTGACCTCAGGGACCACAACAGGACATGAGGGAGGAGGCAGTCTTTCAGATACTTGGGTGGTGATTTCTAAACATATTTGGCCCAGTCTCCTAAACAATGCAAGAGGTATAGTTATTGCGCTGCAATATTATAGTGGCACAAATCCCCTCGTGTGAAAGCTGCAGTACTGAAGCTCACCGTATTCCAAGTTCTTTGCAGAGACAACTGCTTGTAGAATTTGAATCACTACAAGAAAGAATAAATATTTTAGAGGGATTAGTACGAGTTGTTAGTGACTTTTTAATGTGGATACAGATGCTCTAGGATAGCAGGTAGAGGTGTGCTCCAGGGACTCACATAATGTTTCATTATTGTTATTAAAAACTGTTGTTTTCATTGTTGATAGTAACAAAATGTCATTTTTCATTATTGGTATCAATATCAATTTCGTGCAACAATGAAGATTTTGTTTTTGGTATCATTTTTGTTGTTGTTAGTGCACAGAACCAGAAACAAGACTAGATATGGTACCTCAATTCGCTGTGTGGTGGCGTGGTGTATGGCTGTATGTGTGCGTGGTTTGTGGTGGTGTGTGTCTGTGACTGACAGTGTTGTTTGATTGCTTGATGGAAGGAAGAAGGAGGAAGGCCAAGGTGGATGAAGCCATAGAGGAGAAAGCTCAGACTGGACCATCCCAGGAGGTGATGGAGTTGGGCCCCTCATCAGAGAAGGAGGAGGACAGAGAAGGTGGCAGGTTTGTAAATTTTGTTTTTCTTTCTTTCTTTCTTTCTTTCTTTCTTTCTTTCTTTCTTTCTTTCTTTCTTTCTTTCGTTTTCCATAGAATGTAGAGGATAGAGGGACAAGAAGTGTGTTCTTTAGAGTGAGCTGCACCATAGGGTCGGCAGTGAGGCATGAGCAGCAGCAGCACTAGGAGTAGCACCCCAAGATGTGTCAGGGTCTCAATTCTCAGACAGCACCCCAGGAGGGGCAGGACTTTTGTGTGTTTGTGGGTGTGCAAGAGAGGGGAGGGGCCTCTTGCAGCAGTAGGAATCACCAGGTGTCATAAAGGAGCAGGCGGGTGGGCAGTCAAGCATGAGCAGCAGCAGCACTAGTTGTAACACCCCAAAACGTGCCATGGTCTCAAATTGCAGATAGCACCCCAGGTGGTGGTGTAGATGGGGAAAAGGGAAGGGGGAAGAAGCACCATCCATTCAGTTGGTGTGGGGGAAGGGTATTGGGATGGGAAGGACTGGAGGTATCACTATGATTGCATCATATTATGTAGGTGTTATGTGTTCTTGGTTCAGAGACGGTGATGCTGGCGAAAGCCCAAGAAGACCAAGGTGCCAGTGCCAAAGCAGTCCAACAAGATCCAAAGTGTGGAAGTATTACATAGAGCCACAAGCCGGCTTTTCACAACCCAAGGTAAGGCTTTGGGCTGGAACAACAGGGAATGAATTGCCCATTATGACCTGTTAGGTAGTCTTCCTCAGCGACAGAGATCGGCCACTTGTGGAGATAGGATGCAGGGCTTGATGGACCATTGGTCTGACCCAGTATGGCACTACTTATGTTCCTAACTTCTTATGTTCTAGGGGTGTGCACCAAGAACCTATGTAGTTTTTCGTTTTTGGTTTAATTTTTTGTTATTTAATTAATTAATTTATTTTATTTTATTTTATTTTGTGACATTTTATGCCACACCCTCTTGCACAATAGCAGCTCAGGGCAGCTCACATTTAAAAATCACAATAAAATCAACAATTAAAATTACAGCTAAATATTTTAAAACATAAAATTACTAAAAAGCAGATCAAAACCCTTCCCCTACACCCCTCCCTGTCTCCCTCCCCAAAGATCTGGCAGAACAGCCAGGTCTTACACTGTCTTTGGAAAGAGATTTAAAATGTTGTTTTCATTATTGTTATTAATGGAATTTAATTTTCATTATTGGTGACATTATCAGTAATGGTATCAATTTCAAATGGTAATTAAGGTTTTTGTTTTCGGTATCATTTCTGTTGTAGGCTGCCACTAGTGGCAGAAGTGCCAGTCGACACCTGCCCCAGACTTCTCAGAAGTTGAACTCCTTCCTCCCTTTCTCATTATAATGCAGTAGTAATAAAAACAATACGAATACGTATGTCTAACCTACACCTAATAACCTATACTATATGCAATGCATTCCTATCTAAGTATCTATATAAAAAACTTATATCTGCCATGTGTTCTAAGTATCTATCTATCATTATTCTATCTATCATTATTCTATAATGCTAATTTATATTATAAAAGGTCTAGTGTCTGTCTGTCTGTCTAAATATGGACAGGGGGAGACAGACAGGGGAAGGAGAAAGGAAAAAAAGCTATAGGTTATATCTATCTATCTATCTATCTATCTATCTATCTATCTATACATGTACAGGGGAAGACAGTAGGGATGTGCAAACAGAATGCGGTTCGGATGTTCGGTAGTTCGGTCCAAAATCCGAGTTTGGGTTTGGTGGTTCGGATCAAAAAAGTTCAGTCTCTCCAAATGCTCAGCAGAGTTCAGGCCCCCTACAAGGCTTGGGCACTCCAGGGACCCCTGGAGGTGCTCATGGGAGCATGGCACGCCATCAGAAACCCAGCAGCAGCAGCAGCAGCAGCAGGGACTGGGAAGGGTTGGGGTTTGGCACCCCGGCTTGCCCGGGGAGGCAGGTTCGGCACTTGGCCCCTGAGGGTGCCCATGAGGGCATGACTGGCCATCACAGACCAAGCAGCAGCAGCAGAGACCGGGAAGGCTTTGGGCTTGGCACCCCGGCTTGCCTGGGTAGGCAGGCTCAGCGCTTGGCCCTCAGGGGTGCCCATGGGGGCATGGCAGAGATCCAGCAGCAGCAGAAGCAGCAGCAGCGACCATGAAGACTTGGTGCTTGGCAGCCCGGCTTGCCCGGGCAGGCAGACTTGGTGCTTGGCCACTGGGGTTGCCCATGAGGGCATAGCTGGCCATCACAGACCAAGCAGCATCAGAAGCAGATACCCAGAAGGCTTGTGACTTGGTACCTTGGCTTGCCCGGGCAGGCAGGCTCAGCACTTGGACCCCGGGGGTGCTCATGGGGGCATGGCAGGCCATCAGAGACCCAGCAGCAGCAGAGACTGGGAAGGCTTGGGGCTTGGCACCCCAGCTTGCCCGCGAAGGCAGGCTCAGTGCTTGGCCCCTGGGGGTGCTGTTGGGGGCATGGCAGGACATCAGAGACCCAGCAGAAGAAGAGACCAGGAAGGCTGGGGGCTCGCTGGCTGGCCTGGCACCTCTACTTGGCCAGGCAATGTAGGCTTCCAGGCATCAGTGGAGCAGCGGCAGACATTGATTTGCCTGGTAGCAGAACTATGGCAGCAGCAGCAGCAGGCAGACACCTTGTATGGATGGGCGAAAGCGATTTGGATGTTCAGAGTTCGGACCGAACTTGGTCTGTTCTGATGTCCGACCCGAATGTCTGAACCGAACTCTCAAATGACCGAACAGTTTGGTCGTGTTCGGATGAGTTTGGATGAGTTCAGGGGCGGGAAAAACATCTTTTCAGGGCAAAAAAATTGGTTTCGGTTTTGGTTTCATTTCGGATTCCATTTCGGTTTTGGCATTGATAGCACTATTTTTGAATGTTTGGCCAAGTTCGGCCAAACCGAACTTGGTTGAACCGAACCATTGAACCTGAACTTGGGTTTCGAACTGAACGACCGAATGTCCAAACATACGAACCGTGTTCTGTTCATCCATCCCTAACACCTTGATGAAAAGCAACTGCTCCACCAACTTGGCCCCCGGTCTCAGGAGGTGCAGCGGGCAAATGTCCCCCACCCTAGAGAACACCCGCTCATTGGGGACACCGGTTGGTGGACAGGACAAGAGACCCTTTGCCACATTTGACAGAGCCAGCCACATATCCCTCTGAGAGCTGTGTCACCACCATCTTCTGCCCCTCCCATATGTTTCATTCAGCCCATCAACTGGAGCTTCCTGGATGACCCTGAGGACAGCGGCCCCACCAACAAGATAGAGATGAGCATGGACTGCATCCAGCAGGATATGGACATGGGCGACCCCATGTTGGTGAGTAGCAAACCACCTGTCAAATCTTGTCTGGGCTTTGGTTTCTGGCACACTTGGAAATGCCACTGCCTGTTCTGGTGCCCATAAGGCAGGAAATGGGGCATGTGGCAGAGGTGGCAGGGGCTATGCCAGTGAATGGGCAGCAGGCAGCAGCAGCAGCCCAAGCCCATCATCACACCCCAAACTCCACAGTCCTGATTTTGGGAGATAGGCTTCAGAGGCTCCCAGCAGTGGCACTAGCCAGGGTGTGGTTCAGCAGTGCCTCCTGCCAGCGTCCTCCACTGCCACACAGGGAACTGGAAGGCCTGCAGTACACAAGGCTGTGGCTACCTCTGCTGCTGGAGCAGGTGCTTTTGATGTTAGTCCACGGCCACCGATGTCCCCCATTGTTGAGGTGATCCCCAGCAGTTCAGGACTGGAGGATCACACCCCGGCTGCTAGAGGCAGGGCCTGATCTCCAGGCAATGGCAGCAGGCAGAGGAGCTGCAGCCACAGCTGCAGCAGCCACAGCAGCTGCAGCAGCTATAGGGGGCACAGAGAGAGTGGCAGCAGCATGGTGGGAAGTCCATCAGTGTCAGGGTTCCCAGTACTCCCCTTCATGGGAGATCACTGTGATTGGGGACAGTGAGGAAGACACTAGTCCTGAGGAGATGTCTGGTGCTGTTCTTCCCCTCCCAGCAGTGCTGTCAGCAGTGCATCTGTCACCCAGTGCAGGTCAGAAGGC
>QEPC01002194.1:1060457-1073894 GCA_003113815.1 Sphenodon punctatus | reverse complement strand
GGGCTCGCACTCAGAGGGGACAAGGGAAGAGGAATCCAGCCCAGGGGAGGTAAGGGGATGCACCCTGGCCCGCAGGCCCTCGCGCTCCGCTCTCTTGTTTCCAGGGAAAAGGGGGGAAGGTTTTTCACACACACCACTATACCAAGAATCAAGTTCACAAATATCCAGGCAAGGCAGTCACAAAGGGGTTGTTGGGGAGCAAGTACAAACAGCAGGGAATCAACAAGATACACACTCAAAGCAAGCACTTATCTTTCAGGCAGGGGGGCCAGTCTCCACAGACACACAAGCTCTGTTCACCGGCACAGAGCTCCGTGACCCGGCAGCAGATGAAGGGCTAGCTCTGCCCCAGCGCGCACCCGCAGGCGCTCCGAGCGGCGTGGTGGGGGGCGGGGCCCCTGAGCGTCCACTGGAGGCCCCGCCTGTTGCGTTCCTGGTGGCCCTGGGGGAACCGCAAGCGGCGGCGGTGCTCCAGACCCTGGCCCTGTGGCTGGGCTTGAGGTGGGGGCATGGCCTTCTGCCGATGGTCGGTGTTGGGGGGCGGGCTGGTAAGCCCGTGATGTGACAGTACCCTGCTATGGAGAACACCAGCTCTCTGTGGACACTGGTTGGTGGGCAGGACATGATTCCCTTGGCCACTTTGGACAGGGCCGGCCACATGTTGGTCTTGCCGGCCCAGTAGGCCAAGGGATTACTGCTGGGCTCAATGCAGGGCTCCTCCTCCAGGTATCTCTCCACTGCTGTTGAGGAGCTGTAACACTCCCTCGCATAGCTCTGCATGGGCACCACCTCCACCACTGCCCTCAGCCACGCTGCCTGCCCTGCTGTGCATGAGCCCATCCTTGACAGAGTGCCCTGCACATATGAGCTACTGCTGCTGACAATAGGGGTGCTGCTGCTGCTCAGCCTTCTGCTGGTGCTGCTACTTCTAGGGCTGGGAGCAGGGATAGACCCCACTGGCTCAAAGGGGTGACTGCTCCCACTCCCACCAACCCTAGGGACGTCCTGCTGCTGCTGCCGCGCACTCTCGAGAGCCCTCTCTGCCCGCCGGACCCTGTCCACCAGCACAACCTTCCAGTAGCCATACAGTGATGTCTGCTGTGTCACGCTGCCCTTGACCCTGGGGTCCAACATACTTGCCAGCACATATTCCTTCCACTTCAGCAGCCCAGCAAACTGCCCCATCAGCCCTGCCTTCAGCTGCCGCACCAGGCCAACTGTCTCAGACCCCAGCTTCCTGCCATCAGGGCCACCATCCTGCCCCTGGAGAATCTCCTCCTGCCTCCTGAGGAGACTCTGGATCAGAGGGGTCACCTGGCTGATGCTGGCCGTGGAGGAGCTGATGGTCTCCGTCATGGCCAGGAATGGTCTGAGAACAAAGACCCTTTGGGAGAGGATGTCCCATTCAACCCCGTTGTACCATAGGGTACCCCGATGTCTGTTACCAGTTGCACGTGATGCAAGGTGGCTTTCTGCTCCACCGCTCGAGCATCAGGAACGTGGAATTCCACCTGGTGGAAACATACTGCACCAGCTGGTGCACTGTGGAGCCTTGCTCTGCTTGCTTGGCCCGGAGGAGTGTGCTGCCCTTCACGCTCCAGTTCAAAAACCGGCCAACTTCCTCCCCTGCTCTATCAGGTTGCTAAGGGTGCCTGACCCAATCCCCTTCTCCCCCAAGCTCAGAGCATCCCTGACCACCAGGTGAAGAGTGTGTGCAGCGCAAGGGATGCTGGTGAATCCACCATCGTGGACTGCCCTCAATATGTTCCCCCCATTGTCCGTCACCACGCATCCCTTGGTGAAGGGCGCACCTGGTGTGACCCACTCTCTCGACATGGCGGTCAGGGCTTCCTAAATGTTTACAAAGGTGTTGGGGACATCCATAACTTCTGCCTGAAGCAGGGCCCACTGATACTCTGCTTTTGGACCCCTCCTGCCATTTCTGAAAGCTGCCTCCGGCTCCTGCCACCAATGTGCCGTTACCACCAGATAAGCATGCTGGGCATTCCTGGTGGACCACAGGTCTGTGGTGAAGTGGACTGTGGCCCCGCATCCCCTGCCAGCTGCTCCCTCACCCACTCCTCTAGAGCCTGGCACAGGGCTGTCACCACCTGCCGACTCAGGTTGGTGTGGGATGGCAGCTGAAACTGGGGGGCCAGGAATCCAATCAGGCATTTAAACCCAATGTCCCCCACCACGGAAAAGGGCTGCCCATCCACCGCAATCATTTCCCCCGATAGGAGCGTGGCTTTCTTCTGAAAGCCACACCACCCTCCACGTCCCATGCGTGCTGTGGTTGGAGGAGTTCACCCACCCATATCGTGTTTTCCATAGGAAAACGCTTTGGGCAGCAGAGCAGCTGAGCCTTTTTGTCCCTTTGGGGACCCACTCCCAGCGTGGGTGGGTCCCCGAAGGGAGAAGAACACAGTGACAGCTACAGAAGCATCTGCAGCAGCTGTCATAAGCGGCAGGTTTTTGGTTTTTTTTAACAGTTTCGGCGCCGGTGACCCCCGCAGTGCTTTGGGGGGGCACTGCCCCGAAAACCCTGCAGGGGAGCCGCCGATGCCAGAGGGTTATGACCTGATTTCTTGTTTGCTTTTGGAAAGTCATGACACCAAGCTATACCTTGCACAAGGCTCATTGCAAAACTACCACTGAATCCTTTGAGAACTTTAACTCTTTTATTGTCTCAGTTTCAAGCTTTTCTATTTGAATTCTTAAAATGTTTGTTTGTTTGTTTGTTTGTTTGTTTAAAGAAGTAAAAATAAAAATAAATTATATATCTTCTCATGTAAAATTATAGTCCAGATAGTGTAAACGTAACTAAAGATTTTGGGGGCCTCCATATCTGGATGCTCACATTCAGACACTTAAGGAACAGCCTGTTTTTCAGATAAGTAAACAGCAACCAATTTCTCACCATTTGGTATGTCTCCCAGTGTGATTTTCATGTCAGAAAACATGAGTATTGTCACTTAACATGGCTGTGACATGGTTATTCGTTTCAACAGGACTTATAACTGTGCTAAGGTGGAGTGGAGTGGGGGACTATCAGGTTGGACAACTGGGAACCAGGTGTGCACATCTAAACCGTGACACACATGAATGCAGTTTTTGAAAAGCTTGACCATCATCACCTCAATTTTATAAAACTTTATTTTACCATTATATATTTCATCATGCAAAATGGATTGAATTTGACTTGACCAGCCTTAATAATTATGAATGGGGAGTCTGCCCCATGTGTCTGCCCCATGATCACCAACAGACATCACAACTTCTATGCTTTACAGCAAGCAGCTTTGTGCTCCTTACCAAGCCATACTTTCCTCAAAAAGAACCCATTTGTTCAAACATTTGTTGCTAATTGCAAGTCTTCCAATCAAAATGCTAGCAGTTTGAACACGTGTAAATTAAAAACCAACCTTATTAGTTATCTCGTTGAACTTTGGGAAAAAAAACAAAACCAGGCAATTGTCAAAACCTCTTGCTCTCATTCATAGTTTCATTCGTCAGCGCTGTCTGCTGCCTGATGTTCCACCTTGGAGAAAAAAATACAACCAGAACTGCTCTCCTTTTCTAACTAGCATACAGGGCTGTAATCAACAAGCAAATGGGCATACATACGCATCAATACATGTACAGAAAACAATACATTTAATGCTTCCAGTGTTGGAACAGAGCTTGAAATTATAGTGTCTCTTTAATATATACTGGGACTCTCTTTAATAATCTGAAACTAAAAAGGATTTGGTTTGGTCAACTTTTTTAACGTGGTAATTTCGGCGACATTTGATGCCTCTTTTGCTGCATGTAATGTGATTAAGCTAATTAGTTTTCCAGAGGCACAGAAAGAGGCTACCATGTTCTATAACAATTTGTCTCTTACTTGTTATATGCAAAAGGTTAATTTCTGAATTCTTGTCACAGTTGGTGTAGTTAGGTCTCCTTTCTTTAAGTACAGTACACGTAACCAATTATTACAATCCCTTTACCTGTTCCATAAAATAAATAAATTAATTATTTTTAAAAAATCTCTTGAAATGTTAGGGGCTGTTTGGAAAATATAATATCATATAAATGGGTGATGGATGCTAATCTCCAGGAGAAGGGGATTGTGCTAATTGGTAAAATATGATGAGTTTATAAGGAGATTTGAGTAACTTGAACTTGGGCATGACATAATTAAGTGTCTGCCTTTTTAAAAATTGTAATTAGCCTCTGTACAGGTCTTCATTGCCCTTGGCGTCCTTGCTCAGAAGATCATTAATAAGTTTTGAAAATGCCTTTGTGTTTAATCCCTTTAATAAAGAAGCTTTCCTTTACTGAACAGTTGTAAACTGGGATATCAAGCCACACAGGGACAAAAAAAACCCCAACCCTAAAGCATACTGAACTCAGTACACAAGCAATGCACTCATAAATAATTCAAAGTGTTCTATTTCTTATTATCTGTCTTTAAGCTCATAACTTTATGCTGAAGAACTGCTAAGGTCACCACTTTTGTACCTGGTAAGGAATATATTTTCCATAGTTGCATTGCAGAGTGAATAATATTTTAAATAATATATCAATTTTATTATTTAAAAAAATTAGGAAAAAACTCAACTTGCGGAAATAAGCAGAATTCCGTTGACCTCAGTGAAATTATGCCAATTGGTACCAGCTGAGTATCTGGCCCATTGTGTTGATGATAAGGTTTACAATGTGTTCTGCCCATTTTTCTGGGTTGGCTATGCTTGCAGCTACTTAACCTTTTCATCTACTGTTCTTAATGTAGGGCTGAAAACAAATATTCTCAGGGGATACTGTGGGCATAATCCTTCACCACTAAAGACAATGGCAAAACTCTTAATAATAATCATCCTTATATAGCACACACCCCTGCCATGGCACTCGGGAGTGCTTTTCATTTAACACAACTTTTAATCCTCACAACAACCCTGTGTGAGATTGTCCCACACCCCGAAAGGAAGACACTGACACCATTATTTGGGTTAAACTAGGCTGCACCAAAACTTTATTAAAACTTAGTCGGGTAGGGAGGGGGCTATGCCCTTTCAAGTCCTGCAACCTTAACTATTAACTCATTAATAATTTGTAATAATCTTAAGTGGTCTGATGTTCCTCAGTACCGCAACAGTGCTAACTATAGCTGCTGCAATGTCACACCTGTCCGGCTGCCCCCAGCCGAATCAGGAGGCCCTATGCCAACTGTGACCCTAAGAAGGAGTGAGGCGATGCTCCCCCGTGCCCTGGACCACCTCTGTCCTAAGGCAGGGGTTGTCTCCCTCACCCTGGCTCTGAAGTGACGCTGGCTGGACAAACTCTAGCCTTCACTCTGAGCCCACCTCTTAAGAAGATGACTTGGCAGCAGACTATCCCTATTTTTAACCTAACTACTTCTCAGGACCCCTGCCACTAGAGACTGCCAGCTTCTGCTTGGCTAGTCTCGCTCCCCTCCCCCAACCGACCTCTCAATTATCTGTTTCAGCTGTTTTTGGAGGGCCTTGAGATAGCTCTCGAGCCCTACATCTGACAGGTGTACGCCATCAACCCTGTACAGCTCTGGCCTATTAAATTTGATCTCCAGGTGACTAATTACCTGACCCCTCAGTTCAAGTACCAATTTCCCGATCTCTTTGTTGACCTTTCTCCTAGCTCTATCAACCCTGCTTGGGAGCATGGCATTTCTCCAGTTTATGCGCTCAAGCATCTCAGACCATACGAAGACTGTTCCTGGGAGAATCCTTTTTGCTGTATGCAAATCCCTCTTGATTTCGGTGACCAGTTGTAAACCTGTGTCAACCGGCAGGTTGTTTTCTCCCAGGTGGATTACCAGTATGTCTGGATGCGGCTGCGATGCTAACGAGTGGATTAATGGCAGGAACTGGGCCCACTTCATCCCGCTCTGGCCTTTCCACGACACCTTTGCCAGATGGCCCAGTCCCAGCTAGGTCCCCCAGTACAAGCTTCCTGCTCAACTCCCGGCCCAGTAGACAATACTGTGGCCCGCTATGATGATTTGCTGCTGCCGGCCAGGCAGCTCGCTTCCTACAAAAAACACAACATTTGTTAACCAAAATTTCTGTCCCCAGGGGTCGCTGGCCCTTCTTACACAACTAAGGGGCGCTTTCTTATAACTGCACCTTTCTGACATAGGAGTGATAAGCTCCTGACTTCCAGTGACCTATCACTTTTACTTGCTGCTCGGATAATCCACCAGCAGCTGCGCAACTAGCCACACAAATCCGAAAGGAGTGGGGACCAAAGTTGTGCGTTGACAAGTCCAGTCTTTTCAATGCTTTCCTCAATACTGCTGAAAATTGGTACCTGGTCACTTTTGTACCATTTTCGTGCATGAACAACTGGCCCTTGCTTCTCAGCCGTATCACCAAATATATTTTTTTTGTTTAAGTTTTTTTATTAATGAATAAAAGAAACAGACAGTGACCATTAACACTTCATCACTACAATACAAAAAAAGTTAACATTTGGTCTACTGCATTACAATTAATATTACCAACAGTATTTTAACAGGGGATGTGAAGAGAAGAGAAGAGAAAATTCTCACAGTATATCTTTAGTTCATTTCAAGATCAAGTCTCTGTATAATCATCGCCTTCGGAGTCAGTATTTTTTAGATTTTCGTCTATAGGTGTTTAGTCCAAAGCATTTATCACAGGTGTCCATGTCTGTTCGAAGGTAATCATTACATCATGTAGATCGGCGTGCATTCTTTCCATAGTGTACATGAACCATATTTTCCGATACAGCTCTTCCAATGACAGTTCCTCAGCCCCCTTCCAGTGTTTAGCTATCACTGCTATTGCAGCGAGGCATACTATTTTACAGGAATTCTGACACCTGAGCATATTTTTTGTTTTAGGGTATAAACCCAGCAGAGCTAATTCCATTTTATGAGGGACAACTTCCCCCACTATTTTGTTTAATAGTCTCCATACCTTGCTCCAAAATAGACACACTTTCGGGCACTCCCACCAACAATGCCTGTAGGTGCCTATTTCACCACACCCCCTCCAACATAACCCTTTCTCTGATGAACTTGAGAATTTTAGTCTTACTGGGGTAAGGTAATACCTTAAAGACAGTTTAACTTGAATTTCTCTAATTTCTAGGGAAACCACGCATTTATTCATATGGTGCCATATCTCCCTTTCATGTTCATGCCCTAAGGCTAAGTTTGTGTCTTTCCTCCAATCTTCTATATACTTTACAGGTGCTTTGTAGTATAATTCCTTTATTTCTTTATATATTCTTCCCAATCTTCCCGAAGATTTTTTTTTTTTTAATAATAACCTTTCTAGCTTAAGTGGCTCCCTGCTAAAATTTTCAATGTTATTTGGGGCATTAGCTAGGCCTTTTAATTGAAGATACTGGAGAGTATTTATTTTTCCTTGCGTAATTTCTTCTATTGTATCTCTGGTAAGAAATCTTCCTCCCGAAAAAAGTTGCCCCATTCTTACTATCCCCTTATTTCTTAATAATTTCCTTAGCCCCGGTGCTAATTCTCTTTCCCTAGCCGTCATTGAATCTAGTGGAGTGAAGGGGGAGTATTCTCCCCTCAACCCCATTTTTTTCCTCAACACATGCCAGCTCTTACAGAGTACTCCTACAAACGGGTGTTCTCGTCTTATCTCCACCGGCATTTTCCCATGGTCCACTAGGAGTTCCTTTAAATCTTTAGACTGAGTTAATTCTTTTTCTAGCCTAGCCCATTCCGGTGCATTGATTTCTTGATACCAGTCATATATCCCCAGAGTAATTGCTGCTCTGTGATATAATTTTAGGTTAGGTACATTCAACCCCCCTTTATCTTTGAGCTGCATCAGTGTGGCCCTCCTAATTCGTGGTTTTCTACCATTCCACACCAGATCTTTTACTAGATCATCATTAAGCTTGAAAAAGGCGTCAGGTAATGCAATCGGAACTGCCATTAGCTTATAAAGCAGCTTAGGCAGCACCAACATTTTATACATGTTAATTCTGCCCAACCAAGATACCACCATCCTGCGCCATGGCTGTATTTCCTCCCTTAATTGTTTTATCATCGGATGGAAATTTGCTGTGTATAAATCTTTAGGAGTTTTCATGAGGACTACCCGCAAATATTTTATCCCTGCGTTTGTTATAGGAAAGGGTGACATTTCTTTCAACCGCTTGTCCTGTTCATTTCCATAGCTATAGGCTAGAGCCAGAGATTTATCTTTATTTATTGAGTATCCCGAAATGTTCCCAAAAGCTTCCATAGTCTTTATTAATTCTGGCAATGTTTTCTCTGGTTCTGTTATGTATAGCAGGAGATCGTCTGCATATAAAGATAATTTGCATTCATTGGTTCCTATTTTAACACCTTTAATTTTTTCGTTTTGCCTTATCGCCAAGGCTAACATTTCAATGACCAGATTGAAGAGCAATGGGGAAAGAGGACACCCTTGTCTCGTTCCTCTTTGCAAATTAAATGACTCTGTGAGTTCCCCATTTATTAAAAGCCTAGATTCCGGTCTTCTATATATTGCACGGAGCCACTTTGAAAAGTTACCAGTTATGTCCATCCTTTCTAAAACTCTAAATAAGCACTTTGGTTCAATAAAATCAAAGGCCTTCTCCGCATCAGCGGAGATGACCATAGCTGGGGTTTTTTGCTTGTTCAATGCGAATATTATATTAATAGCTTTCCTTATGTTGTCCCTGCCCTGTCTACCTGGTATGAAGCCTGTCTGATCTCTGTGTACTATTTCCTCACTTATTGATTTTAGCCTGTCTGCTAAAATCTTTGCAAAGATCTTGTAATCACAATTCAGCAGAGATATTGGTCTATAGCTTCCACAGCAGTCCGGATCTCTTCCTGGTTTTGGGATTACTGTTATGACCGCGTTGTAAAAATTTTGCGGCATTACGTTCTCAGCTAAAATGTTATTAAACACTGCCGTTAAATGGGGTGCCAGGATATCTGCAAATGACTTGTAAAACTCACTAGGGAACCCGTCCGGCCCTGCCGCCTTATTGTTTTTTGCTGCTATTATTACCTCACTTACTTCTTTAATTGTAATGTCTGCATTTAAAAATGCTAGTTGGTCTGTATTCACTCTGGGGATTTGTAGTTTCTCCAAAAATTTTAGTATCTCGGAGTCTTTCGGGTTGTTGGAAGTGTAATTTTTTTTATAGAATTCCAGAAAAACCCTTTTCATATCTTGTGGCTCTGTGCAGTATTTCCCCTTCTTGTCAGTGATCCTAGCTATGTGGGCCTTACTTTGCCTTTTCTTTACTAAATTAGCCAGTGTTCTCCCTGCCCGATTGTTGTGTTCATAGAAGTGGAATCTTATTTTCCTCAGTTGGTTTTTAGTTTTCTCTAGTTCTATGGTGTTTATAATTTCTCTGCTTTTAATAATTTGCCGCCTCAGGTCCTTAGTGGACCTAATTTTGTTTAAGGCCTCTAGTTTTTGTAATTCTGCGTATGCCTCCTTTTTTTTCTGCCTTTTATCCTTTGTTATTTTCACATTTAGCGCGATTATTTCACCTCTAATTACAGCCTTTGCTGCCTCCCATAATATAGCCGGAGAATCAACTGTACCCAAATTAAGCTCAAAGAACTCTAGCAAGAGCTTCATTAATTGATCTCTGTTTTCCTTATTCTTGAGCAAGTTTCTGTTAAGCTGCCAATTATTAGTTAGCTGACGCATTTTTCTTTGCTCTTTAAACCTGGTGACCACCGCATTGTGATCAGTCATCACTACAGGAACAATTATACATCTATCTCCTCTATGTGCGTCTATTTTACTTACTAAAACATGATCAATCCGTGTATAGGTATTATGGATAGTGGAAAAGAAAGTATAATCCCTCTCCCTACCATTTAAATGCCTCCAAATGTCAATCCAGCCAAACTGCTCTAGCATCTTATTCAGTTCCCTCTGTTCCCCTTTTGTGCCTCCCAGCCTGGAGTGGTCCAATTCAGAGAGGGTAGCATTAAAATCTCCTTGTATTATCACTGAGCCCTTGGAGACATGAGCAATTTTTTCAAAACAGTCCTTGAAGAATTTCAGCTTTCCTGTATTGGGTGCATATATATTGGCTAAAGTCAGTTGCCATCCATTTAATTTACCCACCAGGCATAGAAATCTTCCTTCTTTGTCCTTTATACTTTTTTCTAAAACAAAATCCTTCTTTTTAGTGAACCCAATGATAACCCCTGCTCTTTTCCTCTTAGCACACGAGGCCCATACATTTCCTATTCTAACTGTCTTAAATCTAGGGACATCCTTCACTAACAGGTGTGTCTCCTGCAGAAAAAATATATCCGCCCCCTGTTCCTCCACAAAGTCTCTAACCCTCTTTCTTTTCTGAGGAGAATTTAAACCTCTGACGTTCAGAGTGATAGTCTTAGTATCAGTCATCTATTGCTCTAACATAGTTTGTGCGAATAATCAGCCCCTCCATAATTCTGACGCCTGTGTTTCTTACTCTCTGAAGGTACTCAGGTGGATGTTTCCCTATAACTGGCTCTCTCTTGTCCTTATAAATTTTTTGTCCCAGAAACTGTATTCCTTTTTTCCTCTTCTTCTCCTTTCCACGCCATACCCCAACAATCCCCTTTCTCTCCCCTCTTTTCTCCTTCTTACCCCTTCTCTTTAAACTTCTCATCCCTCCCATGAGCTATTTCGCTCACCACTCCTTCTCCCCTTTCCCCCTACGAGGATCTTCGGGAAGCCAATCACCCGGATTAATTAAGATAATCCAACGTGTGCCCATCCTTCCGCCCCCCCCAGCTCTCAATGAATTTCAATTATATCTAATTCTCTTAACCTCTTAGCAGACCAGCCAATGTCTTATAATACAATATTAAACTACACCCTAAAACAACAACAATCCTATTTTCAGCAACATTCTGTCATCCCACCAACCATGACCAATTACAATCAGCTTTTTTTGAATCAGAAGAATTACATAAAATACCAATGCCTTGTGGTTAGCAAACTCAACATTTCTTTTATCTATTTATCAAACCATTCCCTTATCTATAAACTTTAAGTATTCTTAACTATTCAGCATCCATTTATAACCCACTTCTTTTATCCCTTCTTCATCCATCTCTATGTTGTTCCCTTCTGTACAACACCCTTTATCGAGCCTCATCTTTGCACTCTCTCTCTAACTCTTCCTGGCTGAGCTGCAAGAAATATTTCTAAGTCCTCTGTCGCTTCAAAGATTTTTTTCTTTCCATTTTCAAAGATCATCATTTTGGCAGGAAAGAGCAACCGGGGTTTTAGGTTCCTTTCAATCAGCTCTCCGAAGTACTTGCCCCATCTCATTCTTTTTCTTATTGTCTCTGCAGCATAATCAGGGACTATTCTTATATTTTTTTGTTGGAATTGTAATTTTTTCTTGGCCCTGGCTGCTCTAAGAATTTCTTCCTTGATGTTGTAGCTCAGGAACTTAATTAGAATTGGGCGGGGGGGATCTGTATCCTTCTGTGGAGGGCGCCCTGTTCTGTGAGCCCTTTCAATTGGGGCAGTGTGAAATTGAGCTTCTTCTGGAAAGTTTTCTTTTAGTACAGCCCATACTATTTCATTTATTTTTTCCATGGCCCCAGCCTCTTTTATGCCATTCAGCCTTAAATTCCCTCTTCGTGAGCGATTCTCCAGGTCCTCACACTTTGCAAGCAGAAAAGTAGTCTCACCTTTCCATTTCTCTAACTGCTCCTGGGTAGAGAGGGACTGATCCTCCAGCTGAGAAATTCTCCCTTCAGCTGCCTGCACTCTCTTCACTATCCCTTCCATCCTCCTGTTGCCTTCCTCTACTGCCAGCTTTACTTGTCTCACCTCTTGCTTTAATTCCTCTTTCATCTGGCCAAGTATTTTTCTTAAGGAGGCTGTTTCTGCACTCCCCTCTTCTGCATTGCCTGCAGGGGCCTGGTCTATTTCATTTTCCTGCTCTGCCTCCACTGCCAGGTTTTTTTCCCCGTTGCTTCTCTCCCCCTCCTGCCTTGTCCCTGCATTTTTAGGCTTGCCAGTATGCTTATCTAAGGGACTCACCGGTGCTGGTTTCATGGGGAGCTTAGTCTTTTCAATTCTTTTGTTTTTTGCTACTGAGCCCATTCCCTCCTCACCTTCTGATCCTGAGGAAGAAGTGTGGTCAATTTCAAGCTCCCGCTCTGCTGCTGGTGCCGCCGACATCTTGCTCTCTTCAATGCCTGCCTCCTTCCCCTGCCGCAGCTCAGCAGGCTGATTTCTATGGCAGAACCTCTCCAGAGTGTTTGCATGTGAAATCTTCTGGCGAGGTTTGTATCTACCAGTCATTTTTAAATAGTTTGAGGATTTTTTCCCCTGTTTTTTACAGGTTTTGTCTGCTTTTTAGAGCTGGGGGGTCGGAGCTCGGGCTGCCTCCAGCCGCTAGCCCTGACGCATGTGCAGATCCACCCGTATCACCAAATATTCTTCCAGTGCCTTCATCGGGCAAATGTCTGCCTCCTCTATCCTAGCCAACTTTATTAACTGTCCCCTTCTACGCTGATCTGTTTTGGATCCCCACATCACTATGGGCATTCCTTCTATCCCCACCTGGACATCCTCTATGCACAACACAGGTCCCCCTGCATTGTGAGCTGAGGCAATTGCTAATTCTCCCACCCGGAAGGCACCGAAAAAGGCCAATTTAAATAACGCTTGAAATAACCGAGTTTCAAATGCTGAAAAACACACCCCTTGAAGTTGTTGGGACATGCCTTGCAGTATCACCAGTGTGATGGGTTGTCTACTATCACCAGCCCTTGGGGACTCCTGTTCCCAACCCTCTATCATCTTCCTCATAAACCCCCCCCTCCCATTAGGAGATTGAAAGCCGGCCAGCTTATTATAAAAAGTCAGAGCTGCCAGTTTCCCAGAGATAGTGCCTGGTGCCAGCCCTCTACTTCTCAGGCTTATTGCAAACTGTAAAGTTTGAGACTCCTTAATTGGGAATTGTGTCCCCCACCCTTTTTTCCTCCTAAATTCTTGAAACTCTGCCAAAGCCTGGAGGTAAGCTGCTCTCGTGCGTGGAGCAAGTGATCCTTGCACTGCTTGGAACATTGTCACAGTCCAATGTTCCAAATCCCCTAGGGCAAATCCTCCGGTTCGATCCTGGCTCCCGGTGCCAACTGCCTGAATCGCTCCATCTGTTGGCGAGAGAGTGTGTCGGATATGCCGTTGCTAACACCCGGCACATGTATGGCTGTGAACAATATGTTGTTCACCAGGCATTGCTGCATGAACCCTCTCACCAAACCCATCACCCTTTTGGAGTGGGATGATAATGAGTTCATCACGTGCACCACCGCGAGGTTGTTGCACCAGAACAAAATTGTCTTGTTCGCGAACTCCCTCTCCCATATGTGTACTGCAACCACTATGGGGAACAGTTCTAAAAAAGTCAGATCTC
>QEPC01002194.1:1000213-1058373 GCA_003113815.1 Sphenodon punctatus | reverse complement strand
GGGGCGGGGGGCAGCGGAACTACCGGTGGTGGCGGGCAGCGTGGCAGCAGATTTAATCTGCTGCCATGGTGCCCACCCCACCTGAGGCTCTGAGCCTGGCGTGGGGCCCAGGCCAGTGGTGGCGGATCAGGTAAGTGATCCGATGGCTCAGTCTTGGGGATGGGCGGAGGGGAGTGCCCCTCCGCCCATCCCTGAGCCTAAGCCCAGGTAGCGCGCTGCCCCCAAACCGAGCGGGGGAGTGCCTCCTAAGCTGGGAAATGTGCCTAGGCCTGCCAGTCACTGTCAGCGGAAGAATAGAACCCCACCTTTGTTCCCCACCCTGGCCCTCGCATATGATAAGGCCAGCCCTGAGCCTTATTTTGATATCTGAAGGGCTGTACCATGTGGTAATCCAGTGATACAGCCGATGAAAAGCTCAGGTCACCATGTGGCAAAGAAAATTATATATCACAACTGCCCTGCCCTGTTGTGATCTCACAGTGTTACCCATAGGGTGCTTTCCACAGGTATTTTTGAATGTCCGAAAGGACTATTCCTCAGGACTGGGAGGCAATTTACATTATTGTGATGGGGCTACAGGAATGCTTCAAATTCCTTCTACCCTCTGCTTCTTTCTTAAGAACTGGTCAAGAACAAAGATTGTCCTGCAAACTGTTTTCATTATTATTTGACTTGGTGTTTTTGTTTTGTTTTGTTTTGTTTTTTATTACACTTCCATTTTCCTAGCACAACAGAGAGCATCAGTGTAATACTTGGCTTAGTACCTTTCAGGCTAAATTAAAAAGCATCTATGTGGCCAACTGATTAGCTGGATCTTAATAATCTTATGTCTAATATGTTTCTGACAAGGTTCGCGTAATGATATGGTGTAATGAGCTACTGCAGCTAAGTGCTGTTGTAACAAGATTTCATTTGGTTTGAATAAAGGGCAGAAGTGAAAAACAGACTCTTTCCATTGCTGTAGCTTTCAAGTTGGTTCTGAGTGATTGTTAATCTGTAAGGTTTTAATATCAACAACACTTTTGCTTGCTTGCTGCAGGCAGCTAAGCATTAAATCACACAATCAGCCAGCACAGTGACAGCTAACAGTATAGTTCTATTTCCCATGCAGAACTCAATGTTTGATTCACATAGGGTATTTTCAGAAGTGATGCTACCACGCTTAGACCCAATTCAGGGTACTGGCAACCACCCCACCCCGGGGTAGGCAGGTACCCAGAACAGGCATGACGGTGCGCCTTACCACACTTTGCCCTGACCCGTGGTAGTGCTTACCACCGGCTGTTCCCTGCAATTTTCTGAGATCACAACTGGTGATAACTGCTACCACAATTTGGGGCAAAGCCAGTTATCTGTCTGTCTCTAACCTTCCCTTTTTAGGGAAGATTATTGAATGGGTAGTGGGTTGTCAGCTACAGGGTCACATCCACATTCATGCCCTCTTCAAGTGCTTGAGGGGCCACCTGCCCCTGCCATGGCTGTTCAATGGTCAGAGCTCGCTCTCTTTCCCTTCCTCATTGTGTATTTGTATAATTTATTAATACCATCTGTCTAATCTATATGCTATAAGAAATGTATCTCTATATCTATTATCCTAATATCTATTTCTCTTCTATCTACCTCTATATTTTATCTTCTATATCGTAAACCTATCCTATAATCCTAATACATGTACAATATGTACACTGGGGAGACAGACAGACAGACACTAACATAGGGGAGGGTTGAAGGAATAAAGGGGGATAAGGATTGTGGAAGGGGTGGATTAAATGTTCTGAGACTGGACTTGGAACACAAAGGTAGTATGAGGATGGGTGTTGTGGAGTGATTGGTTTGATGGAAGGAAAATGATACAGTGGGGACTGGGAAGAGTTTTGCTAGAGAGCACTAGTGTTCTGCAGATGCCACCTGACAAGCAAGAGACAAACCCAGGACAAGTGCAAACAGGCTGGCTGTGACAATATAAAGATTTCCCAGTGCTCTCTCAGGGCCCCTTGATTAGTTCTGGGAGGATGGAAGTATTGATCAATTAAAGAGTGCCTTCCCACTGTTTGGGATGTGCTTGCAATGCCCATTTGCCAGCAGAGATGTCAATCATGTCTCCTGGCTCCATAGTATCTGCTCCTTCCTCCCCTCCCAGAAGTCGTTTACCAGATTTTCCATCCAAAATGGGGCCAGACAATAACAAAAATAATAACAAAAATATAAATAGTTTTTTTGTTATTTTCTTTGTTTTTGTTTTTATGAAAACAAAAGGAAAATTAGATTTTTGTTTGTTTGTTTTCATCATCTGCCTGCTGGAGTTGTAATCATCTGCCCGCTGTGACATGTTTACGGATTATTTTGTGGATAAAATTGCTCGTATTCACCACAACTTCGATGTCACACTTAATACAGTAGAGGAGGTAGAGGTTGTAGAAGCCCTGTCATGTCCAATTTTGTGGGATCAATTTCAGTTGGTGACACCCGTTGATGTGGTGGAGGTTCTGGGGGTGGTTCGGGTCACCTTTTGTGAATTAGATCCATGCCCGTCCTGGCTAGTTAAGAGCTGCTGGGAGACAATGGGGCCATTGCTGGCCAGGGTGGTCAATGCCTCCCTTCGGGAGGGCAGAGTGCCGAGCTGTCTCAAGGAGACAGTGGTGCGGCCTCTGCTCAAGAAACCATCACTTGACATTGACTCCCCTGCTAGCTATCGGCCTGTCTCTAACCTTCCCTTTTTAGGGAAGGTTATTGAATGGGTAGTGGCCCGCCAGCTCCAGGAGCATCTTGACTGTGTCAGTTATCTTGATCCCTTTCAGTCTGGCTTCCATCAGGGTTATGGCACTGAGACTAAACTTGTGGCATTGGTAGATGATCTCCGCCATGAGAAGGATCAGGGTCAATCAACCCTATTGATCCTGTTTGAACTTTTGGCAGCATTTGATACCATTGACCATGAGATGTTGGTGACACACCTGCGGGAAAGTGTGGGGGTGGGCGGGACTGTTCTCGAATGGTTCCACGCATTCCTCAGTGGAAGAACTCAGCGGGTGGTGTTCAGTGATTGTTTTTCATCTTACCGAGACCTCTCATTTGGGGTTCCACAGGGTTCTGTTTTGTCCCCTCTCCTGTTCAATGTGTATATGTAGCTGCTTGGTGAGGTGATTAGAGGGGTCGGCGTGAGGTGTCATCCATATGCGGATGACACCCAACTGTATCTCTCATTTTCAACAGACCCAGGCCCAGCTGTCTCAGTGCTTACCCAGTGTTTGGCATCTGTGGGGGATTGGATGAGGGCTAACCAACTGTGATTGAATCCTGTCAACACAGAGGTGATGGTAGTGGGTAAGTCGGTGGAAGTTACAGCTCCGATGGTTGATGGGATCTGTCCTCTGCTGACTTCCCAGGTATGCAACCTGGGGGTGCTCTTTGATGTGCAGCTCTGCCTGGATCTCCAGGTGGAGGCTATGGCGAGGAGTGCCTTCCACCAGTAACATCTGGTGCGGTGACTTCAATCATTGGTTTCAGTTGCTGACCTGGCCACAATCATCCATGATTTTATCACCTCTTGACTAGACTACTGTAACACGCTCTACATGGGGTTACCTATGGTGACGGCTCGGAAGCTGCAGCTGGTGCAAAATGCAGCGGCCCGGCTCTTAGTGGGACTGGGCCGCCAGGAGCGCATTACACCAGTGCTCCAGTCTCTGCACTGGTTACCAACAGTCTTCTGGGCTCAATTCAAAGTCTTTGTTTTGACCTCTAAAGCCTTATACAGTCTGGGCCTTGTCTACTTGCGATCGCAACACTCCCCAGGTCCTAGACTGGCCCCTGCAGTTGTCCAGGGGTGCCACACTGGAGGTCCCCTGGGTTTTCTAGGGGGCCACACAGAATAGGGCTATTTCTGCGGGTTTTTAAATAAATAAATAAATAAATAAAAACAAATTGCACAGCCCTAAATATTTCTCTCTCATCTTGCGAATGACAAACCACTGCAAGTAGTACAAACGTTCAAAATATTTATTAAAGGAACAAACCTGTAAAGGTCTAAACAGGGAAGCAATAATATTTCTAAATATGTCTCATGAATCACCTGCAGAAATAACACAATAAGATCCCAATGATTCTAAATATGGATCACCCACATAAGCAGAGCACAAAAGTCCCAACGTTTCGCCAGGAAAGGTCTGGCTTCTTCAGGGGTATTTTCAAACTTCTTTTTCTAGGAAGACATTCTTTAGCAAAGCAAGGCCAAAAAGATGCAGGCTACTTCTAGGGTGACATTCTTTGGCAAATTGGGGCTAGAAAAATGTTGGCTACTTCCTCATAGGTTAAACAACCTTCCTTTGGGGAGCCTAATTCCACACCTAGCCAGCTTGAGATTGTGGCTTTACAGCAGTGACCCAGGAATCAGAATGGGAGGCGAAGGAGTGAAATTCCAAACATCCAAACACCCAAAGCGGAAGCCAAGCGTGTTCACAGAAAGAGAAAACTCTAAGGGCAACAGCCCATCCTATAAGGCATAAATTGAAACCCCGCCAAAACAAGGGTAAAAAAACTCCTTTGAGAAAAAAACACCGCTCCTGATGGCTCCTTTAATTTTCCTGTTTTTCTAAAATACCAATTTAGCCCATATTCTCATTCTTTCTCTCTCTTCCAATGAGGCTAGGGTTGCCATCTTTCTCAGGGAAGAAAATGGAAGTGTGAATTTTTATAAATGTGCATGTATCCATTTGTGGAAATTTATGCAAATTCTACACAGCTCATTGCCTAACATTCAGGTTAAACTATGATAAAGGAACAAGGTTTCCTACTCACTAAATCCTGAGGACCAGTAAATTTATTTATTTATTATTAATATATTTGTACAATTTATATGCTGCCCCCTCCTGCCTCAGGCATATCGGGGCAGCTCACAACATATTAAAACATTTAAAACATTAAAATAAACCATATTAATTTCAGTTAAAACAATATAAAACCCCACCCTAACCCAACCCACTCACTCCATCTCCCTTGGGAAAGGCCTGGAGGAACAGCAAGGTCGTACATTATCTGTGGAAAGAGGGGAGGTCGACAGCCAAGCGGATCTCCAGTCGGAGGGAGTTCAACAGCCACAGCGCAGCCATGGAGAATGCCGTCCTCATAGTAGACAGCCGGGAAACCCGCGGAACCCCGAAAAGGGCGCCCCCAGACGACCACAGGGGCCAATCCAGGACGCGGAGGGTGAGGTGGTCCTGCAGATAGGTGGGACCCAAGCTGTTTAGGGATTTAAAGGTCAGCACCAACACTTTGAATTGAGCCCAGAAACCTACCGGCAGCCAATGCAGAGAGCAAAGCACCAGTGTTATATGTTCGCGTCGTCCCGTCCCCATTAAGAGATGGGCTGCCGCATTCTGCACCAGCTGCAGTTTCCGAACCAATACCAAGGGTAGCCCCACGTAGAGCACGTTGCAGTAGTCTAGCCTTGAGGTAATAAAAGCAAGGATGACTGTGGCCAGATCTGAGTCTGAGACATACGGCCTAAGCCGATGCACCAGATGTAACTGGCGAAATGCTCCTTTTGCCACAGTCATCACCTGAGCATCTAGGTGGAGCTGTGGGTCCAGGAGCACCCCCAGACTCCAGACCTGAGAAACCGGGGGGGTGGACCCCATCAATGAGGGGGGCTACCACCACCCCAGCCTTCCCCACAACTAGGGATGTCCGAACGCGGTTCGGAAGTTCAGAGTTCGGATCAAACTCAACTAGTTCGGTTGACTGAACCAAACTTCTGAACCGAATTCGAATTCGACCGAACTGTTTGGTCGAATACGAACCAGTTCGGAAGGCCAAAAACAGCTTAAAACACCAGTTTTGAATGTATGAACTCGGTTCGAAAGTTCGGAATTTGATCGAACTCAACTAGTTCGGTTGACCGAACTGAACTTCCATACCAAATTTGATTTTTGAACCGAACCAAATTTCCGAACTCGATTCTGTTCGCACATCCCTACCCACAAACATCACCTCTGTCTTGTCAGGATTAAGTCTCAGGTGGCTCACCCTCATCCAATCCCCTACAGCGGACAAACGCTGGGTAAGAACCGAGACTGCAGGGCCTGAGTCGGAGGAAAATGAAAGATATAGCTGGGTGTCATCAGCATATTGATGACAACTCACTCCATACTTCCTAACAACCTCTCCCAAAGGCTGCATGTACATGTTGAACAGGAGAGGGGATAGGATGGAACCCTGCGGTACTCCACACGTGAGGCCCCGCGGGGGGGGGAGAGATGAAAACTCCCCCAGCACCACACACTGGGTTCTCCTGGCCAGTAATGAGAGGACCCATTAAAGAACAGTCCCACCAATTTCTGCCAGGTCCCGCAGCCGAATCACCAACAACTCATGATCAATGGTAGCAAATGCAGCCGAGAGATCTAACAAGATCAACAGGTTTGAATGACCCCGGTCTAACTCACGGGAGAGGTCATTGGCCAAGGCCACAAGCACAGTCTCCATGCCATAACCCAGATGAAAGCCCGACTGCGAGGGATCGAGAAGATTTATTAATCCGGTCCAAATGCCCCTGAAACTGCTGAGCCCACACCCATTCAAAAACCTTCCCTAAAAGGGGAAGGTCAGAGACTGGCCAATAACTGGCAAGGACATCCACCTCCAAAGATGGCTTCTTGAGCAGGGGCTGCACTACAGCCTCCTTGAGACAGCCCGGCACCCTGCCCTCCCCAAGGGAGGCATTGACTATCCCCGCCAGCAACGGCCCCAATGTCTCCTGGCTAGCCTTAACCAGCCAGGACTGTCATTGATCTAATTCAGAATTGGTGACTTCCACTGCCTCAGACCCATTCTCTACTAAAAAAGTTGCATCAAAACTATGGTGAATTTGAGCAATTTTATCTGCAAAGAAGTACACAAACAAATCACAGTGAGTACTTGATGGTTCCACATCCAGGCGGAGGGAGTCTGGACTGACCAGCCCCCTCACCACCCAGAACAGCTCAGCCAGGCAGAACTTAGCGGACACGATGCGGGCAGCAAAGAAAACCTTCTTTGCTGTCCACACCGCTATGGCATATGTACGTAACCAGTCTCTATGCTGCAACCAGTCCACTTCAGTACGCGAGTGACACCACCGTCACGCTAACCGCCACCCTTCCTGCTTTATCTGCCGCAGCTCACCCATATACCATGGGGAGCTGTGTTGTCAGCATTTCAGGAGTGGACACCTGGGAGCCACAAAGTTGATGACATCCATCAGCCTGATATTCCACCTAGAAACGAGGTAATCGAGTGAGTGGCCATCAGGGTCAGAGAAGACATCCCTAGGGCTATCTGGAACCTTTCAAGTTCCATAAACCTTAGGGGGTGAACCAACCTAACTGGTTCCACACACTCCCAATGGCCGACATGCACCAGGATATCTGCCCAGAGGATATAATGATCCTTCCATGACATGGGCACCATTGATACTTCCCCCAACAACGGATCCCCCACCTCCAGGCCTGTGCAAAATATCATGTCCAGGGTATGTCCTCCAACATATGTGGGGCCCATTACTCTCTGAGACAGGCCCATGGTTGCCATGGCAGCCATGAACTCATGCTCTGCCCCTCCAAGACTGGAGGCACCTCAAGATCACAGCAAGATCACCTCCAACACCAGCTTGGTCAGCGCGTGTAGAAAGGCTGCCATACAGGTGAGTGCACGGTATATCTGCAGTATCCCTACCATGTTTCCAGCCAAATCCAAACTCAGATGGAGACCCTCTATACCCATGATAGATTGCACAGGAAATCTCCTCACATCCTTAAAAATAATGGCTACCCCCCCCATCTCTCCAGCCGCGGCTGATGCTGCACAGAGTACCCAGCTGGAACAAGATCAGCCAATGTAGGCCCTTATTTATTGTCCAGCTAGGTCTCCGTGATACATGTGAGGTCGGCCACCTGGTCCAGGATAAACTTCCAGTCCGCAGTTGACTTATTAGCTACCAACCTCACATTTATCAGCATCAAGCCGAGGCTAGGGGTCGTCTGATCCTTCACCTCACCACCTGCCTGGGGGGCAGTGAGCGGGAGAGAAACACACCATCTGTCCCTTCTCACAGATTGAACCTGCCTCCCAGAAGAACCATAATTCCCCCGGCCCAGAATGACCTCTATGGCTGCAGACACCCACCCACCCTGATCCGATCTCCCCCTGGAGGCCGCCCCAACAGCCCTCTGAGAGAGATCCCCACCCCCCAAAATACCTCCCATCCTCTTCTGCCACAAGAGGATCACTCCCTCACCGAGTTATGCTGACCTAGTCCTCTTAGTGAACCCTGAACTCACAGAATGTCTGTGGGATCCATTATGGTGTTGTCAGACCCCAGTACTCTTAGGGCTTAGTCAAGAGTGACTGGAATGCCACCATTTCCTCATTTTTTCCTGACTGTTTTGTCTCACCTGGGTGAGTTGTCACATCCCCTTAACAGCTGGAAAACCAAACTATTCACTTGCCACCTAATCAGTGGCACTTTTTACATGGGAGGCATCCACACATCAACAGCCAGAAATCTGGGTGTTCATATGTGGGTGTCTTGTGTAAATCCCACGGCGGGTGTGCGTGCTTTCACACACACACATATACACCCACCTCCACTCATCCCCCACACACAGAGAAACCGGTGAAAATGGCAGTTGCTCCGTGTGTGTAGATGGGTGAGGGCCCATCTATACCCTCCCCCCACCCACCATGCATGAACCGTGGCTCACACTGACCCCCTCCCCGCTTCTCAGCCCAGGTAAAAAGGGCCAGTGACTCGTGTTGATTGATCAGGTCTGTTTAGCAGGCAGGAAAGGGGACTCAGAGTCAGCACAGTGATTTCCAGGCAAAGCAGGTGCAGGTTCTGTCTGCTGGCGAGGCTCTTTGTGAGGACACAGAGTAGGGTCTTAAGAGTCCCCATAGATTTCCAATTTTGGGAAAGCTGGCATCTGGGTGATATGTCAACCTCAGCACCAAAGACTCTCCCCCCGCCCACCACCAATTCCTAGATTTTCTGGATGAAAACCAGACAGGTGACAACTCTATATGGAATTATGGAGGTTGAATGTTCTCCTCCTAGGCCCACATGGCCAAAATGTGGAAGAGAGAGGAGTGAAAAAGTGAGTGGTGGACAAGGAACACGGTTCTTCTTAGTAAAGGCCCCTGGGAAATCTCCTCTGTTATTTCCTTCACCCAGGGACCTGTGTTCAATGCATTTCTTTAGCAGCAATGTGGGAAACGCAGTGAACACGGGTCTCTGCCTTCACCCTTTTTCTAGCTGTGGCAGCACAGCAGAACAAGAATTTGTGTCAATTCACCTAAGATAGCATTCCATCCTTCCACTTAGGACAATCGCAGACCATACTTCAGGAACTGATGGTATAGCATTAATTCTACAAAGCCCGCTGTTAACCCTCACTTACATTACAGTTCTACAAGTCCTCTTGCAATTTGGCCGGTATCTTTGTGGAGACCAATACAAACCTTCACCTTCTCTGCTCTGTTCATTATTCCCATGTGCATAAAGGAGCATTTGAATATTTTTAGCAAGCCTTGTGGCAGTGAGATGCTTATCTTAAACCATTTCCCATTCTGCTTGGTCTGTCATAGGTTTCTCAATGAATTTTCTCCTCCCCCAAATGCTGTACATCTAAACTGACTGATAATGAACTATTTCTAATCAGTGACCCCCCACCCCACCCCCAACCTTAAAACGGATATCTGCTTTCATTGCCACTGTGGAGGATTGGGGGGGCGGGGTCCATTTTAGCAGTGAGCAGCTCAAAAACTGATATATTAGAATCTATTTACACAAGAAAGAAAACATAATTCCAACGTTTCTTTCCCTCCCCCATATCATATTGTTTTTTAAGGCCAGCTTTATCCATTGTCATAACTTGTTTCAGAGTGCAGAGCCCATTCTCATCTACTCACTGGTGTTCCTCCCCAGCAGCGTTTCAGTAAACATTTATGTGAGAGTGGAACTACATATAAGACAAAAAGAAAAAGAAAAATGTAATACAAGCTATCTTTTAAGATTAAAGTACAGAAGAAGTGATCTGGAAGAAAAGGGGAAATGGAAAACATCTTGGGTCATTACAAACAGCATGAAACAAACATACATCACTTTAAGACCAGAACAGTGGTGTCAACTGTAACTTCAAATCTTTCAAGGTTTCAAAAAACTTGATGCTTTTTAAATTCAAGTAAGGGGGCCGATAGATAGGGCAGATTTTTATTTTTATTTTTTTAAAAAAACACGATATAGGGCAAAATTCTGCTCACTTTTTGATTTTCAGTGGAATTTCACATCTGTAACTGGAAACAGAACTAGTTCCTGTGGGATCTTTAAGAAGAACTGAGTCTATAATTTTTGATCATTTTATTATACCTATTTGTAGTAAATGACAAAACAGGAACTGAAAGCAGGTTTTTACAATGAAAGTATTTTTAACAACACATACTTAAAGACAAAATTAAAGGGCAATGAAAGGTGACCAACAGATAGATATTCAGCTAAAGGGTAGGCTAGAAGACGGGGCAGATGACTTGAGTGTGTTTATTAGGTAGAGTATATGTCAGTTTGTCAAATTAGTGTGGACATGGAAGGTTGCTTATGAATGAAGCTGAAATGGATATTTGTCACAAATTGACACCGCTTTTAAACGAGGCGCTGAAAAGCGCCTCCTGAGCCCCGCGTTGAGAGAAAAGCTGCGTGGGGAATGTTTACATGCTCCCCGCACTGCCGGAAGTGACATGCTCCCCATTGCCAGCAGCGGTAGCAGCTGGAGGTGGGTGCTTTGAAGAGGCGCGTTCTGAAAGCCTCACTTTTCAGGCTTTCAAACGCGCCACTTCAAAGCACCGCATCTCCAGGCGCTGCTGGCAACGGGGAGGACGTCACTTTCAGCAGTGCGGGGAGCATGCAAACACTCCCCACGCGGCTTTTCTCTCAATGCGGGGCTCAGGAGGCGCTTTTCAGCACCTCGTTTAAAAGCGGTGTTAGAATATGCAGAACTGTACCCAATCTCAGATGTTAATCTGAATTACAATTTCTTACCATATTTGATGATTGCATGCAATGTTTGTGTGAACTAATAAGCTATTCAGTAATCTGCTATTCAGTGGGACCAATCCCAAGCCCCATGGACCAGCACACAGAGCACATTTCATTTTCATTTTCATTTCATTTTTTATTTGTATCCCGCATTCTCTTGCTGAGGCAGCTCACAACAAAAATGAAAAACATAACATAATAAAGCACAACAGTTGGGTTAAATCCCACACAGGGGACCAAGTATTTATTTTATTTTTATTTATTTATATAAACTTTTACCCCGCCCCTCCTGCCACGCAGCTCGGGGCGGCTTCCCACAATTTTTTAAAATACAATAAAAACAATTTAAAATAACCATAAATATTATAAAAATAATTAATATACAGGGCAGACAAACACTCTAAAAACCAAAAAGTAGCAACAAAAACAAAACAACCCACCCCTCTACAATACCCCTTTATAATACGACACAGTAAATCACAACAACTGGGTTTAATCCCACACAGGGGACCCAGTATAATTTCATAAGATCCATACTATCATATATACCCTCCCCCTATCACTACCCCATAACAACATTCTAAATTCCTTCCATCTCAACTCCCATCCCATGCCCTGCTGCCACCAGGGGGTGCCCTCCACGCACCCCTCATCCTGTTCTCACCAGGGGACAAGGTCCCCATCCTACAATCTCTAAATACAAAAATGATCTGTGATATCCATCTAACAAAAACCCCTTCCATTATAGAACAGCAAAATTCATATAACAACAGTATAACAACCCATTTCCCTCCCCCTCAATACATAGTCAACTGTTGACTACCTCATTACTTCTCATATCCTCCCGGTCACATCAAGAAAGACCCACCACCACCCCTTGTACTCTCTCCAACAATTCACATTCCCCCCTGCTTCAACTCCCGCTCCAACCAATACTTATAATGTCCTTCCTCCGGTCCCACCATTGGACCTCACTGAGGATGTGCCCCTTTGGTACGTTCCCCCGGCATGGTCGGCCGGCATAGCCAACGGCCGCCCCCAGCCCTTGTAGGGGCGGCTCAGAGATCAGCTGTCCCCGCCCCCTTGATGATGGCGGTGGCAGCACCAGCTGCATCCCCCTCTGGCCGCCAGCTGGAATTTCCTGGGTCCGAGCACACTCATGCTGTGGGGTAAAGAGGTGCGAGGTGCCAAAACACGAACCCCCACAGACCACCTCGCCCAATGTATAAGCCAGGAGGGGCTGTTCACCTCCATCCATCACTGTCTCCTCCACAGAGGGCCCCTGCTGCCATCTCCTCCCATAGAAAATTTCAGGGGGGGGTTGTTGATATTCCATCTCCTGGCTCACAGCTCGCCCCCTGCCAAACAAGTCTTTCCCAACTCCACTCTCACCGGTGTTGGTGCCAGCCTTACGCCTCCCTCCTCTGCCACACCGATTGTCTGTTGGGGCTAACTCTGGGCTGATCGATGGTTTTGCTGCCTGCAGAGCCTCGTTCACCCCCAGCCCCTGTATGGGCAGCTTGGAGATGGCTGATGAAAGAGACACATGTGGTGTGTGCATCTCTGGCACAGGACCTACCCCATGCAAACAAATCATGTGAGAGTGTGTACGGGCTTTAGATCGGCCCCAATAAATAATTATTTGTGAATGCTGATATTCATTCATTCATTCTTCAATGTTAGGAAACATGACTCTATAAGTGGGGATTTACTTGTGATTACTCACTGGTAATGACTTGGATCAAAGCAAAATGTGTTAATACAGGGGCTGGAAGCCTTACAGAACCCATTGTGGCTCCGTGCAGCACCCATCTCTCACAGGTTCTGCATGAGGAGTGTAACAAATGGGCAGATGTTCCTCCCTGCTGTGGCCTGCCCGCGCACCCCCCCCCCACTCCACCATTGGGTTGCGGGTGTTCTAGTGGGATTGGTAGGGGGTTGGGTGGAATTGGGTAGAAGGGTTTGGAAATTAGGATTGATGGGTGGTAGGGGGGGATAAAGGATGGGGTGAGTGGGTGGTTGGGATGATGTTGGGGTTTAAGAAATTTGAATATGTGTTGTTGTACTTTATATTTTTAATGTTGTAAGCTGCCCTGAGTCTCTAGAGAAGAGTGGGGTAAGAATGTGAAAAATAAATAATAAATAGTGATGCTCTAGGATGCACCCTTGACTCCATGGGGCAGAACGTGCATGGAGGTAGCATGTGCCCCAATACACGAGATGTGGCCACATGGGTGCTCATTGCCCCAAATTTGCCTGCACAGCAGACTCCAGTTTTTCTGGGTTGACACCATGTGGAGCAGTTCCAGGGAGGCCCCAGAGTGAACATCTGGCAGTTACATTTTGAATGAACATATGAATCTGGGGCTAATGTTGGGCAATGGGTAATTTCAGACATTACAATACCACGGTCAACCACAGTGAACCCCCTGTAGTGGCTGCAGTACCGTAACGTCTGTAGTGCGTTCACCAGATGTTCACCATGGTGAACACCTGGCGGGAAACACATTGACCATGGTTCTGGACCTCCGACTGCCTGGAGTAATGTCTGCTACCTCTGACGATCCTGGACTTTGGCCCAGACCCTGATGTGGGATCGGGCGCAGCGGCCGCATTGGCCACTGTGCCCGCCTGTCTCCTGGAGGGCAGGGGGCCAGGAGAGTGCGGGGATGGGGGAGGGGCTATACGGCTGCACATCGCGCCGTGCAGCCCCATCGCCTCCCTTCCCCGATCCCCTGTAGGAATCAGCTGGCATGTCTAAAGGACGACCAGACTGATTCCTGACTGGGATCTGAAATGGATCCCAGTGCATGGTTGGATGTGCCCGGTGCACATCTGAAATTACCCAATGTTTCATTTCATAACACTTGGGCTGAAACAAGAAGTATTTTAGCTTCTCACAAGAAATACTGAGAATCTGAGAACTGGAACATTCCAGTACTGGTATGAATTCTCAGTATGGCAGCTGGTTTACACATGCGAAAAATTGCCACTGCACAGGCACAAACCAGCTGGTGATGCTGCTGCTGCCATTTTTTTTAAAGGGCTGAACATGCACAAAATCGCCTGGTGGCCATTTTGCCCATGCAACGTGATTTATCCCCGCCTTTCTCAACAAACATTAAGCTGAGACACTGATGGTTCTCAGTTCAGTCTCATTTCCCAAAATGAACCGAGAAATGGCATTCTCGATGAGACTGAAAAACCCCCACGAGAAGGAAATTTCAACCCTAATTAACTCCCAAATTTGAGCTAATCAGACTAAGTGGAGCTGAACTAATCAAACTACCCAAAGTTGAAATAACCAAAGTCAATGCAGTTATCAAGGCTAAAGGACATTAATACTCAAATGTCATTCACAAATATGAAAGGTCTAATTCGTTTAGAGTGTGATCCAGCTACATACAAATCCATGGGAGTTTAATCCTTAACTTCAATGGGAGCTGAATCGCGCTCTTGATTTCTACTTATAAAGGGTCAAATTGTCTTGTCCACTGTTGAGAGGTAGAATGTACAGAGCCTGAGCCAATATCTTCTGTAAGAAAGAAGGGAAGATTTAAAATTGGGAAATAGATGGTTGGATTGGGAAAGAAAATAGAAATTCTTAATACAGTATGTGTGTTACCTCTGAACTATAGTAAAATGGTGAAACTGTCATCATCAATGTGCTCTAGAGATAACCTTTAATCATTGCCCAGGATCACATGAACTTTGAAAATGTCAAGAAACAAGTACAGTAGCCTTTTCAGAACAGAATCTGGATGTCTGTAGCTATATTTTGGACAGTTTTCAGGAAACTGTGTTTCCTAGCAAAATGGTTTCTAAATACTGAACTGGATTTTTTTTTCCTTTTAGAATACATATGCTACTTGGATTTACCTATGCACAAATGAAAAATCTTGTTACCAAATATTTGAAACGGGGGGGGGGGGGATAGCAACATGAAATCTACATTGGAAACCCTCTTTTAAAAGGTTTAGAGAGCAAACATTTCAAAGTTCTGCACTGTTATAATATGACCTCAGTAATGATAAATTGCTTAGTTATCCAAGAGATTCATTGCATTTATGGAGAAGATCATGTGATTTCAACACTACTTCAATAGGACACTGAAAGTATTATTATGTTATCATGCCAAGACATACACTCTCCATTCTTCTTCATATGTACGTAGCATAATACAAATACAACATGAAATGAATTTTTGATAGCATTTTGTTTTGTTTGATTGAACTGCTGTCTGGAAACACAAGTGAGTGGAACAAGGGGAATCAGAACCATCTTGTAAATGGAGTAGTAAGAGATCCTTGCTCGAACTTGTAGATTTAACATAAGACCCAATATATTTCTCTCTCAGGATGCTGAACATTGGACATTCCAAGAGCATATGTTTAGGGGTCTCTATAATTGCTAAATCACAATGGGAACATGATCTCTCATCTCTCGGGGCATTCCGATATCTACCCTCCATGATCACAGATGGGAATGCAGCACATCGCAATCGCATCAAGGCCAAGACCTTTCTATGGGGCCACTTTTGCCACTTGCTGATATATTGGGGAGGACAAACATTGGGGATAGGAAAGCTGTAATCCGGAGCAGTCCTCTGAGTGGACAAAGCAGCAAGCTTCCTCTACTGTTCCTGGTCATATACCCTTCTCTTAATCAGGGCTACTGCCCCTTTATATCCTAGTGGGAGTAGAAGTTCCTTTGAGAATCCTGCTTTAAAAACTTCTAGTTCCACTTGGTCGTACCAATGCTCATTCATATTGTCAAGGATAATAAATGACAAAAGAGATGATGGAGGGGAAGAAAAGGCCCCGACTCTTAGCCAAAATTTAAGAATGGCTAACAAAGCCTGGGCTCTGATGGTACTCACCGCTGTTTCAGCCTTCAGGATTACCTGAGGGACACAGGGTGGTAGACCAAGAATTGCATGGAGAAAGCCATTTTGTATGCTTTCAAATTTGTCCCAAAAGGGGAGACCCCAGATAGCCACCGCATACAATAATTGCGGGATCACTTTAGCCTTAAACAAGGACAGGGCTGGATCAGCCAGTTTCCCTCCATGTGAATGGAAAAAACTCACTATAGTATTAGTGGTTTTATGGGCCAGTAACCTGGTTGCCTCAAAATGTGCAGTTCATTGGGACGATGATGAAAACACCACCCCTAAATACTTAAAAGATCACACCTGTTCAATTATGACTCCATCCATGAGCCATCTATACTGCCGATGGGCGTTGCCTATAACCAAGACCTTGGTCTTGGAAAAATTAGTGCACAGATTCTCCTGATTACAATAGAGAAAGAACTTATCCATACCCCTACGGAGACCAACTTGAGACAATTATAGCAAGACAGTATCATCTGCGTATAGCAGAATAGGTAATCTCCATACACCCAGCTTTGGGGCATGCATATTGTTTTCCGCCATATAGGGAATCAAGTCATTGACAAAGAGATTAAACAATGCTGGGGCTAATATACATCCCTGGCGCACGCCTCTGCAAAGGAGAATATCACTCGAAAGTGGGCCATTCCTAACAGGACGAACCTGTACAGAGTTATTCTGGTGAAGTTTTACTATCAGATATAACAAACACCCATCAATGGAAGACCCCTTAATTTTACCCAAAGGTGTTCCCTATCTATGGCGTCAAATGTTGCCCTGAGATCAATGAAACAGCAAATCAGTGAAATTTTCTTATGATGTAACACATACTTGGAAGTCAGATGTTTAAGTACATGAGCATGAACGTGGACTGGCCTTCCCTAAGTCCAGCTTGTTCTGGGTGGATGATACTATTGTTGTCAAACCAGACTTGGAGCTTGGAAAGGAGGTATTTCGCATACAATTTCCCAACAATGGATAGCAAGCTAATTGGACGGTAGTTGGAGGGATCTCCGGGGTCTCCCTTTTTAAAAATAGGCACAACCAAACTTTTTAACCATGATTTGGGAATCAATCCTAATGAATTAATTATTGTAAATAAAGGTGCTAACAAAGAGGCTTAGTTATCCAAGAGATTCATTGCATTTATGTGATTTCAACACTAGTTCAAAAGGACACTGAAAGTATTATTATGTTATCATGCCAAGACATACACTCTCCATTATTCTTCTTCAGATGTACGTAGAATAATACAAATACAACATGAAATGAATTTTTGATAGCATTTTGTTTTGTTTGATTGAACTGCTGTCTGGAAACACAAGTGAGTGAAACCCTAAAGATTTTTTTCATTGCATACAAATTCATGCCATTGAGTAATGGGAATGTGAAAACAGTCCTATTGTTGCTACATCAACTTCGTATTAACAGAGTTTGCTTTGGAAGAAAAATATGTTAAATGAGAGCAGGCGGGCAAGACTGAAAATTTGCACCATATTTTTCATTTGTGAATCAATGAAAAGTTAACTTATTTTAAACTCTGATGTTTTTTTTTAAAAAAACACTCTGTTTTAAAAATATGTATAACATTTTGAACTGCAAGTTGGAAAAGCAATATCTGTGAAATGTATTTAAGGATAAGATATGCTGAGCAACTGGAAATACATTTATTTTTTTTAGAAAATCTACTTAATATTAAAGTAAGATAGTGACTATGATTGAATTCCAGCACCAAAGTGTTTAGAAATTATCTGGAAAACATAACATCTATTACTATTATTATTATAAGCTTTTATATAGCACCAGCGATGTACCTGGCGCTTTACAGAGAATAAAATAGACACGGTCCCTGCCTGAGAGCTCAGTTGGTGTGCAAGTATCCTAAGCCTTAAATGGTTGTAATGTGTGAATTCTCAAATTGAATTCTTGGATGAATTAATATTATTTTATTTTAAAACACATACAAGTAGTTAGTACTGAATTGAGAAATTGGAGAGAAAGATTTTGCCGTCAAAACCAGATATTTTGCCTGTGATCATGTGATGAGGAATCTTACCAGCTTTTTCACCATTTTCCCTAGGTTCTGTTCCGTAATTGCCATTGTTCGGTACTCCCATTAATTCTTCCTAGGCAGGAGATGCCACATACACACCACGTAACATGCCTTATGTTTCGCTTGTCGCCAAATCCCGGAATGAGACAAAGACACAGTGTTGGAATCTAATGGTTGCACTCTTTAATACCATATTTATACTCAGTCAATTGGAAGAGGGAGGAGTACCTAACAACATCAGGAGACCAGGTCATTTAATTTAACCTTAAATGTAAACTTGAGCTGCCTGAGGGTTCCCAGGATCCCAGGCCCTTAATTTAACTAATAATCATTACCCTCATCTCCCCCCCGTCCTCCTGACAACGTAAACTGCTGAGATGAGTAACTGAGGTTTGGCCCCTGTAGGGAACCTTACCTAATTTTGGTGTGGGGGTGCCCTTAGCTGTCATAACCCTTTGGGCATACTGCCCCCACATCATGGAATGAACTTTGTACTGGCTGCACCCAGCCCTTGCCCAAGGTTCAATTCCCCATCTCTTAAGGAGATGCTTTACATACTACCTTACCTCTTACATAACACATAATCAACTACAACCTGGACCCACGCCACAACAAACCGCCAGACTACACTAGGTCGGATTTGACTCCCCCTCTCTCTACCTATACTACGGCTTTGATTGAGTCAGCTAAGCCTTTTAAGTATATTTCCATACCCTTGTCAGATAGGTGGACCCCATCGACCCAGTACAATGCAGGCTTAGAATACCTAATTTCTTCCTATGTAATGACCTGGTCACCCTGCACTCTAAGCTATTTCTCCATTTGCTTGTTGACTTTCCTTCTACCCCTATCTAACTTCCCTGGCCTATTAGCCCCCTTCCAAACCCTTCTTTCCATCAGATGAGTCCAAATTATTAACACCCTGGGGAATTTATTCCTAATCTGCATAATATCTGCTTTCATCCATTTTACTAGCTCTAACCCTTTAACCCACTCGATTATTTCCTCCTAAATGGATAACAATAATACCAGGGTGCCATGGTAATGGGTCAGTATGGACCATGGGCAACAGCTTCTGCCAAAGCAATCCCCATTTTCCGCTTCACACTATCTCTGCTTTTTCACTGAGTCCCAGCTGAGAGCCCCGCTTCTTTCTTGCTGCTTTGGCTGCCCAGTGAATAAAACTGTGCCCCACGATCCAAACCAAACATCTCTGGCCCACAGTAGATGACCCTGCAGCAGTTTAAATAGCAAGTTAACATCAAACATATAACTTTCTAACTCCATTTACTCTTTGAGAGGCCTAATATAGGACCTTAGAGCTCTTGATCTCCACCGACCAATATCCCTTATCTTTACTTCTGGGATACCTTCTGCTGCTGTAACACTTGCTGCTCCAATCCAGAAGGAATGAGAGCAAATCCTCAGGTCATTTAAACCTTCCTTCACAGTGCATTTGCGCAATACAGCACAAAACTAGGGATGGGCGAACAGAACGCAGTTCGGATGTTCAGACGTTCGGTCGTTCGGTCCGAAATCCGAGTTCGGGTTCGGCTGTTCGGTTCAGCGGAGTTTGGTTCGGCTGAACTTGACCGAACAACCGAAAATAGCACTATCGATATTGAAACCAAATTCTTTTTTTGTGTGTGTTTGACCCTGAAACCACCCCTGGTCTCCACCCCTGGTGCCAGGAAGTCTGCTCCTCAGCTGCCTCCCACTTCAAGTCACGTTTTCCCTGTCTTCCAGTCACGTTTTTCCCACCCCCGAACTCATCCAAACTTTTCTGAACTGTTCGGCCGTTCAAGCGTTCCGTTTGGACGTTCTGTTTGGACGTTCTGTTTGGTCGTCTGAACAGGCCGAGTTCGGCCCAAACTCCGAACTTCCAAACCACGTTCACCCATCTCTACACAAAACTAGCATTGTATAACCAACAAACCATCCTCATACACAAACAAACTAACCTCCCCCCTTTTATGCATCTCCAGATACTCTCCAATTACTTCAATGGGGCATGGGTCTCCTACGTTTGCCTTATACAATGTAACTATCTGCCCTCTCCCTCTTTGGTTCATCTTGGATATGCGCAGGGCCACTTTCAGCACACCCTTGTTAATTGAGACATTCCTTTCTTCCAAACCTAGCGCTTCACTGCTACCTCTGGAATCAGCTACCAACTCCCCCACTCTAAAAGCCCCCCAAAATGCTAAAGTAAATATTACCTTAAATAAACTAAATTCCCAACGGCTGAAACATATTTTGTCCAACACACTACAAATTTTGACCAGCATAGGGACTGTAATTGGTACCCTCTCGTCCTTTTCCTCAGGGAATTGCCTTGCCAAACCTTCTAGAATTCTCTTGATGTAAAAACTCTTCTCTCTAACAGGGAATCCTGCTAACCCACTCATGAATGCAAGGACAGAATACTTGCTCGTTATCGATCCTGGCTCGAGACCCCTATGATGAAGCTCTAAGCCAAATTGGATCAACTGGTGCTCCATAATTGGGAAACTCAAACCCCAACCTTTTCATTGCCTAAAATACTGGAATTCCCTAAACACCCCTTCATATGCCACCCTCGTTATAAGAGCCAAAGAACTTCACACTGCATCCAACAACTCTATCAGCCAAGGCTCCACAAATCCAGTGGTAGCATCTCCAGAACTTTGCATGCTTCTGGGGACAAAAGACGAAAATGATCAATCTGGAATCGAGAGAGGGCATCCGCAAAGCCATTGTCTAATCCTGGCACATGCTTTGCTACAAATAGGATATTATTGTGCAAGCTTTTTAGCACAAATGCCCTCACCAGACCCATTATCCTTCAATTCTTAGATGACAAGGTTTAATTGTCATGTATTTTCATATATAAACCTAAGATATTATGGCTATCTGTGTTTAAAATGTATAAACTTAGAGCCTTTATATATTAATTTTCTGTTTTAATGTAAGCTTATTTGTAACTTACATCATAGAATTTTAAGATCAGCTTCAGTAACTAGTTACATCTAATTGGGGCCTCCCAAGCACATTTGTGTTTTTTCTAAACTTCCCAAATGACATTTGGCCATTACCAAGGAAACCACCAAATGGAAGGACCATAAAACAAGTTATCTCTGAAACTTTTCCTATGGTCTGAGTTAAGACCATAAAGAGGCCCCGTTCCTGTTTTGACTTCTTTTGTTTAGATTTTCTCATAGCCTAAATGTCTGGAGTGTTATCTCCTTCTATTCATAAGATATCTCCTAGACTAGAGAAGAGGATTTATTAGTTATTTCCATTGAATTTATAGTTGAGATAAATATTGAAAGGTCTATATTTTCTCTCTATAATCTAACAATAATCTCTGATAACAAATACAAAAGCCTTTCTTAAATTCAGAGTTTGAGGAAAGTCAAAACTCTGATTGGTTTCTATACAAGAGCCAATTAGAATCCAGAGTATCTTCTTACAGCCTAAGAATGAAAACTCCCCTTGAACCCAATCCAATAAAAGGGAAGACACAGAAATAATCCTCAGACTGAAAATCCATACAACACATGTTTGGATTTTTTTTCTCATGGCAGAAGGGCTGAATCTGGTCTGTATGAATAACTTCTTGATATCTTTGAGCCAATGTATTGTGCAAATGTTAAGCTTTTACAAGCTTTTTCTTAAGATAGAAATATCTTAAAGATCCTGTAACTTTGATGTTTTCTATTTATATTTAAGTAAACTTTGCATATATTTTTATAATCCAAAAGTCTCATGTTCCCTTATTATAAATGTATTGTCGTTACAATACTTCCTTTGCTAGCTGGACAACAATGTGAAGTGTAACCTTATAATATACAATTTGGGAACAGTGCAGTCCAATTTAGCTTGATTCGTTCAGCTAAGCCACATAGCTCACTTTCCCTTTGTGATTTATAAGAGAAAAACGCAAATATTGACATAATTACATGCACTACCACCATGTTGTTGCACCAAAATCGTACCGTCTTGTTGGCAAAAGCAACACCCCAAAGATGGACTGCAACAACTAATGGGAACATCTCCAAAAATGTTAAGTCTCTCAACACCCCACTCTTCTGGACAATATGCCATGCACCACTTCCCTCTAAAGTACAGACCAAAGCGGAGGGCGCCCGCCGCATCCAACTGAACCTGCATTTCTGCCTCCAGTAGGATGTTCTGCCTCCAAAATCCCACACCATCGAAGTCAGATAAGAATGACACCCACATGCTAAGGTCTGCCCTCATTTCACTAGTTAATCTAATGTGGTAATGAGGAGGAAGATCACTTGCCATCTACTCGTATAGCCTTGGCAAAAATGTCTGGCCCGGAACCACCACCCTACAGGCAAAATTAAGGCTTCCTAATAGTGACTTCAGTTGTCTAACCGTCACCTAGTGGGCCCCAAGGCATGCATCAATTCCTTGCCGTAAACTAACTATCTTCTCTTCAGGGAGACAAGATTTTTCTTTGGCTGTATCTAATCCTATCACTAAGAAAGCCAATGATGTCGATGGTCCTTCTGTTTTCTCAGGTGCCAAGGGGATTCCCAGCTCCTCTGCCATGTCCTGAAACAATTGTAATAGATGCTCACATTCTCCGGATCCCTTCTGCCCAACGAACAAATAATCATCCATATACTGGATAACTTGCTCCAACCCAGATCACCTCCTGACCAGCCAGTCCAGCATTGAACTAAACTTCTCAAATGCCACACATGAGATGGAACACCCCATCGGCATTGTCTTATTGAAGTAAAACTTCCCCTGGAATTCAAAACCCAACAGATGAAAGTCGCCCGGCTGTATTGGCAGGAGGTGAAAAGCCGACTAGATGTCACTCTTAGCCAGCTGAGCTCCCAACCCGCACTTCCTTACCATCTCTATCGCTGCATCAAAAAAAAGCATAATGTACAGAGCACAACTCACTAGGAATGGCATCATTCGCTGAAGCCCCCCTGGGATAGGACAGATGGTGAATAAGCCTGAATTCCCCCAGCACCTTTTTTGACACTACGCCCAGCGGAGAGAGGTCAGCTAAAGGAGGGTTGTCAAGTGGGCCCGCTATTCTACCTTCGGCTTTCTCCTTTTTGAACTTGGCATAGACCACATGCTCAAGACCTCTTAAAGATTGTAAATTGGCTGCAACCCTGCAGGGGGTAACCCCTACAGCAGGTATGTGAAAACCCTCCCTGAATCCCTTAATTACATAAATTAATGCTTCTTTGTCCGGGTAATCCTGAAGAGCCTTCCATAGCGCATCATACGTGACCGGAGTTGGGGGTCCTTCCCTCCCCCATTGGCTTGGTTACTAGGGATGGGCGAACGCGGTTCGGAAGTTCGGAGTTCGGACCGAACTTGGTCTGTTCAGTCAACCGAACTGAACTTCTGAACTGAACTGGAATTTCAAACCGACCCAAACCGAATTTCCGAACTCGAATTTCAAACCGAACTGAACCGAATTTCCGAACTCTATTCTGTTCGCCCATCCCTATTGGTTACTATGCTGTGCTGATCCTTGCCCACCCTGCCTGAATTTATTAAACATTCTACACTTCGTGCAGATGGTTGCCACGTGGGGGGCACCACAGAGCGAGCAGGTGTGACAAAAGTGACACGGTGACCACATGCACTTCCCTCAATTGTAATCCCAGCATGAACTGCTACCCGCATTCCCCCTACGCCCCTCCACCATTGTGGATTCATTACCACTTCCCCCTCCGCCTTTTACTAGCACATGACCGCTATCAGTTCATTACGCACTGATGGCATTGTTCATGCTTTCCAGCCACAGGTCATTTGCATGGATATCCCAACACAGTCCAGGAGAGATAGCCTCCCTGTGTCTGAAGTCTTTGTCATAAACTAACCATGCTCCGGGCCTACCCTATCAAAAGCCCTCCTAATTAACTTGATATTTTATCATTTCTATAGCTCGATCTGGGAATGTCTGGACCATCACACCCAAGTAAATAAAGTATGCTGCTGCCCAGTTGGACCAATTACGGTCCACCTTAGGACGTATAAACTGTTCCTTATCTTTCTTTTACTCTTTATCGTTGGGATCCAGTATGGGATCACAGTACAACAAAGCGAAGAAATCCACATATTCGCCCTTCTACATCCTCTCTCTTGTAGAATGAAGAAGGTGAGCTCCAGTTGGTGATGACACCCCAGCATGCCCACCCCCCAATGGGGGCTGCTCCCTCCCAACTACACTACCACAGCAAACACTTGTTTGCTACCTCCCATGCATGTTGCTGCAGCACACACCTGAATGAGCAATGTTCCCCCCATACCAGACTTGTGCGCTTGATTGCCCCGCTTGCGCCTTCCTAACTTGACACTGGCAAATGGACTGCTGCACCATGCAACCCTGCCAAGCCATCTTTCCTATAGAACACCCCGCCTCATGCTGACAATGACATGGTTGCCCTGACGGGGACTGATCAAACCATGCCACCATTGGCTACAAGATGGCGGCATCATGCTGGGGGCCTGCTCTGGCCTTGGCACCCACTTACCCTTCAAGGCCATTCTATGCCCCAACCCACAGGCAGTAGCCTGTAACTGTTGTCCACCTTCAGACCTGCAGACGGCCTCACCTGAATCCAATCCGGACGCTTCGCCTCCCTCCTATGATGGAAAATTAAGTTGGGACTTTGGTAACTTGGCTGCCAGCTCCTTAATGCCCTATCCAGCACCACCACCCTGTTAGCCAATTTCTGTGCCGGGTTGATTCCATTTTCATTTAGCTGTCTCCTCGGTCTTCTAGGCTCAGGTGCATCTTCCCTGGAATGAGAAGAAGACACCCTCCTCCTCCCCACGCCATTTTCCTTTTCCTGACCCCCACTAATGAACCCATGTTGGTCCCCTCCTTCTTTATCATGATGATTTTCTGTTAAATCATGCTCCTCCCCACTCTGAACCTCTTGCTGCACCGAGTCATCAACAGAGTGGGGGTCATAAACACCCCTGGAAGCACCAGCCTCCGCTAAACCCACCACTGCAGAGGCAGGTGCTGTATCATTTCGTCGCACCCACCTAATTTTTCTTGTAAAGATAAGAGAAGTGGTGAATTCTCCTGGCCCTGGCCCAGCTCAGCTTGAGCAGGACTTTGCCTTTCTCATCACCCCCCTCTCTCACTATTAGAGTGCCTGGATACCCGAGGTCCAGCACCAGTGGAACTAGACCCCTCGTCCTCTCTCCCTCCCCTTTCACTTGGAGTGCACCTGGCAGATCCCTGCCTTCCATTACCTCATCCCCTCCCTCTCTGGGAGTTTGTTTCCCAAGCCTTAGACATTAGGGCTGGGCGAACGCGGTTCGGAAGTTTGGAGTTCGGACCAAACTCGACCAGTTCAGTCGACCGAACCAAACTTCCGAACTGAACTCAATTTTTGAACCAAACTGAATTTCCTAACTCGGTTCTGATCTCCCATCCCTATTAGACATAGCCACAAATTTGGCACCTGCCCATCACAGCCACCTAATCGCTTTTTGCCCCTGCACCCCTCACAGTATCCACTGAGCCCCATGACCACCTGAGCCCCAGGAGAGAAAGAGGGAGACAGCCCCACTGCTCACTCTCCGTGTGAGACTGGGGGTAGGAGATGGGGGATGTATGTGGGGGTGCAGCCTCCCCCTTAAAGTTCACTGGTTGACCTGATCCTCAGGAGAGAGAGAGGAATGCAGCCTCTCTACTTGCTCTCAGTGTGTGACCAGGTAAAGAGATGGGAGCTTAGTGTAGGTGCGGAGCCTTAGGGATGTGTGAACGCAGTTCAGAAGTTGGGAGTTCAGACCGAACTCGACTAGTTCGGTCGACTGAACTGAACTTGAATTTGACCGAACTGTTTGGTCGATTCCGAACCAGTCTGGAAGCCAAAAACAGCTTAAAACACCAGTTTTGAATGTACAAACTCTGTTCAGAAGTTTGGAATTTGACCAAACTTGACTAGTTCAGTTGACCAAACCAAACTTCCAAACCAAACTCGATTTTTGAACCAAACCGGATTTCCGAACTCAGTTCTGTTCGCACATCCCTACGGAGCCTTCCCTCACACTTTTCTGCGACTGAGGGATGAGAGTGGGTGACACCGGCTCCTCTCAACCCTCACCAGGTGACCTTATCCCAAAGGGAGAGAGAGGGATGCAGCCCCTCCAATCACCCCCTTTGGGTGACTGTGGGGGGAGGCGAGATGGGTGGGGGCGCCGCCTCTCCACTCACCTTACAGGACTCTCACTGCTGGGATCCTTCCTTCCAGCCCCCCCAGTATCGAGTACAAAACTCTGTTTTCTGAACTCTGCTCTGAACTCTGCTCACAAGATTGAGCAAAGAAGAGGAACAGATCTTCGCTTTTCTGCCCCGCTCAAAGAACTGCAGAGCGAGGCAGTAAGCAACAGCCCTACCTTCTTTTGCAAAGTCTCACAATGTGAGACAAGCTCAGCTCTGAAACCCCCAGTTGCCAGGCAACCTCCCGGGGCTCTTCCCGCCGGCGCACAAATTGCACCAACTCCAGTTTGCAGCCGACTGTGTCCCTGCTCTTCCTGCAACATTACAGGAGCGGGACAAATCCCCATACCACATAGTTTGCTGCTGCAGGCGCAGTCAGGGGCACTTTGCTTGTGTACAATTGCTATGCAAATTTCATAGTTTCCCATATTGGTCCTTGTTTTTGCTCCTTGTAAGCTATGTTTTGATTGGTGTTTTTCAAGGGCTAGTCCTTGTTTTCTGCATTCTGCTGGAACCTGTCGTGAAATGCTGCAAACTACGGAAAATACCAGAAACTAATTGGTAGAAAATACCAAAAATTACCAAAGAAAAACCAAAAATGGTGGACAACCACAGGTGCTGATCTCAATAACAGTGGAAGCACGGATTCAATTGATAGTGAGGAAATAGTGACAAACAGTCACAAGCGCTCCCAAAAGATAGGCATAGTACAGGAAAAGTTGTTCTTGCCTCAGGTCTATGAGTAGCTAGCTTTGTAAACATAGAGTTTACATTACAAATAGTGACATGCTCTTCAAACCACCTATTGACTTCCATGGAGCCAGGATTTCATCCTCCTTCAGAAAACAGTTCTCAAAATGTTCTACTGACATAACTTTCATTCACTTCAATGTGGCTTGTGCCACCAGAACATTTTGAGGGTTTGGGTGTTTCTCTCTGCTTTTCATTCTCAACCACTTTGTATTAGAAATTAACTAACCTAGCTCAACTCACTTATTATAAGTAAACTAGACCATTGTTTTCCACTTAGCAATGCCAAGTATCCCCCCCGCTCCCCCCCCTCTATTTTTTCCTCCTGGAATTAATGGGAAATATATAGACTTGTTGAAAAAAAACAAAACAGTTCTTAGCTATGCTAATAATTAACACAAGGTAAAGGAGAGGCTTTTCAAGTAGAACTTCTAAAAACATCAAAGGGTGAAATATTTTAGAAAAGCCAAAACTTCACAGCAACCTACAGCCATTTTAGCAGATAACTATTCAAGTGCTGAAAGTACATATTCTTCTCTAGTTTTATATGCAATTAGCTGAGCAGATGAAGAATATTCTGCATTCAATAGCTTTGTGCACTTAACAGAATGAGATGAAATTGTCCTAATGATTTTTTTTTTGTCTGAGTAGTCCTCAAAATCAGTGACTCACAAGCATTTTTATACCGTATTTAAAATGAGTACTAAAGAAAAGGTGAAAACAAATTAAAATAAGATAATGCCATCTATATTTTAAGTCCTTTCCAAAGTGTGTTTAGTAGCAGCAACCAAAATAATTTATAATATCTAGACTGATGGCAAGTGAAATTGTTCTTGTTACAGGTTGTAATGATAAAAAATCCTTAGGGCTCAATTCCTTGCTATAAATGTTACGTGCACCTATCTTCATTTTACCTTAATGGACTGAGTTTCAGGATAGCCTAATAGGCTGCAAAGAAACTCCAAGTACATGACTATGTAATGGCTTCTTGATGAAGTTTAGCTGAACACGTATTGCTTGATTGCGCAATAAAAATATGGGCAGAGGGAATTATTTTACTCTTCTCCTGCTCTCTTATGTAGTCAGTTTTAAATGAAATAAATACATTAATTACTTAAATGGATGGTGTATGTTACTGATTAACAAAGCAGGAGCTATTGCATCAAATGTAGTATTTTTTATGGCACATGTCAACATATGGGGGGGGAAACTCAAACTTTTAAAAATATGGACAATGTTGTAAGAGAGACACAGGGTGTAAATAAATGGACAATGGCCCACAGGCATCCCGTGTTCAGTCCCAGCAGCCACCACTCAGGGAGTTTCGCACAACAAACCCAATACACAGGCACCCTACCGACCACTACCCCTTCTCATGACTCAAAGTTGTGGGAAATTCTGGGTCCAGAAGCTCCCCTGCAGTTTGTTTCCTGGGTTGTTGTTTTTTTTGGGGGGGGAGGGGGGGCTGGTTTGACCATTTGGAACAACATTTTTGAGTGATCCAAATGAAAGTAAATGGTAGAAGCTCCAGGGAGAGTGAGAGTGGCAGGTGCATTCAATGTTCCGACTGCTGGGACCACTCTTGGTTCTTTGACCACATAGAGGTTGCATGTATCCTAATAGATTAGGTGGACACATGGCAAATATTGGCCCAGATTGTCCCACATGATAGGCCCACAATGTCCCAGGATGCTGCTGAGGGTGGAGGTCCCATGGAGGCTCTGTGGCAAATGGGAGTGTGCATCTTGAAGCCACCTCATATACAGGCAGTGAACACGGGCTGAATACCCTCCTGGTGTGGGCTATTGTCTCATTTATGAACATCCACTGTCACAAAGTTCTCTTGTTTTCAGACCTAGAAGCTCAAAACATACCTTTTACAAGGCAGGATAGTACAACTTGCTAATGCCTTTTAGTTCTGCTAAGACTGTTACAAGGACCAGAGACAGGCCAGGGCTGTGGGGATGAGGGTAGTTTCAGCCGCTGCTTGGACTGTGGGACACCTTGGCGAGTCCCCCCTGCCCTCTTCATCAGCGCACCTGGATTCCCAGCTCTCCAGGCAGCTAATTGGGGCTTCCCTGACAACTGCGGTGCCGGCATCTCTATTCCCGCCTGGAAGCAAGCTACAAAGGCTCCTCTGAGCCTGCGACACCATGACCAGAGACGGGCCAGGGCTGTGGGGGTGAGGGCAGTTTCAGACGCCACTTGGACTGTGGGACACCTCGGTGAGCCCCCCCCTCTTCATCAGCGCACCTAGATTCCTCGCTCTCCAGGCAGCTAATTGGGGCTTCCCTGACAGTTGCGGTGCCGGCGTCTCTATTCCCGCCCGGAAGCAAGCTACAAAGGCTCCTCTGAGCCTGCGGCAGCGCCATGAGCACACGCCGGTGTGCGTCACACCTAAGAGCGTTGTGCTCTTGTGCGTGGCCGCAGGCACAGGCCGGGGTTGGGCTGGTGGTCCCTTGCCTGTGTTTTTGTTTGTTTGTTTGTTTTTTTCATGCCTGTCGGTTTCCTTGGATCAATGGCTATGGGGAAGGGGCGGCAAAAGCAGGGAGTGAAAACTTGCTCCCAGACTAAAAGCCAGCAACCAACCCTCAAAGACTTCCTTTCATCGTTGCTGGTAGGACCTACTACTTTAACACCTGATGACCAGCCATCAATGACCCCTGCAGCAACTCTGGTGGAGGACTTGGTGGTGGCAGAGGGGCCTATGACTGGGCAGGATACCTCCCCCTGCCGGAGTGGAGACCCCTTGGTACTCAATATAACTGCCCAGTTTGGCTCTACTCTTAATTTACAGTCTGTCACTCTGACTTCTGTCCCTCTCCCTCTTAGAGAAGGAGGCTCCCCATCATCTCCCCCGGCAGTGGGTCTGCCATCTGCCCTGCCTGATTTCTCTGATGCCTCCATGGTGGAGGTTGTGGGAAATAAGTGCTTTGCTATTGGCACCTTAATATATAAGCTCTATGCCCAGTTGGAGCAAATTAACATGCAATTGGACCTTCATAGGCTGCAATTGGGGATTGTTGCTGATTTAGTTAAATTATGTAAGATCAACTTAACCAATGGGGTGGGGACTAAGGAGCGGGCGATAGTTTCACTTGGAACCCAGGCCCCCCCAGGGGCTAACTCCACCTCAGTTGCCCAGTACGGGGGGTTTAGAAAGTAGGCCCGTGCGTGGGAATAACCAGGGTTTGTTGCAATTAGATCTCTGCGCGTTGTGCTTATGTGTTGCCCCCCTGCCTTCGGACTTTTTACCAGACTGGTCATCGAAGTTCGCTATTCGACACCAATTAGCCCATATTTTAGGGCACTCAATTGCCCCTAGAGTCATAGACCGTTATACCCCCTTGCCCTCACTCCCAGATCTACATCGTGTTTTGATTCAATTTGCATCTGCTGTTGTGGCAGACGAACTGTTGTTCCATGCTGGGCCTTTGGTGGCCTGGGGGGTTCATATTACCAACGTTTATATTCAACCTGTTCTCTCCCCTCTGTTAGCTAAGGCCCACTTGCTGCCCCCCTTAGTTCTTCCTTCGTCTTCTCTTACTTCTCCTCCCTCCCCTTCTCCTTTGTATTCCTCTCAGTTCCTGACCACCTGACCAGGAAATCTTCTTCAAACTCCCCCTCTAAAACCAAAATAGAATCATTATCCGGCTGTCTGGTCGGTCAGACAGACCATCCCAATTGGCTTGTTGCCCCGCAGGCAGCTTGTAGATCTCAGGAGACCCCGCTCTTAGCAACATCTGCTGAGGGTCCTCCTAGGGAAGGGAAAATTAGTGGAAACCACGAGTCCCCTGGCCCTGTGCGGGACCATAGTCAGACTTTGCAGCAGTGCTTGGTGGCAAGAGACCTTCAAAGGGGAATGGTGGATCATGGTGGCCAGGGACTCACAATACCCTCACCTTCATGACTCCCTAGATCACCATCAGGCAAGGACTTCACCTTATGCTCAATGTGGCAGGGTGGGACCGACATCGTCATGACCCCGATTTTCTGATTTTTCTAAAACAATTTACTGTTATTCTCATTCAAGAAACTTGGTCCATAAAATCCATTGATATTGAAGGCTATACCCCCCGCCCCCATTTCCTCTAAGCAGTTCATTGGAAGCAAAGGGGTTGCCCATGTGGGGTCTTTGGGTGTCTTTGTGGCTAATCACACTCCTTTGAAGATACTGGAGACTTTATCATCGCCCCACTTGGTCCTAGGCTTTGTGGCCAAATTTGGGTCAGCAACCCTAATATTTTTGACAGTGTACATCCCCCCTTGTAACACCGGATCTTTCCAGGCATCTATGGGTGTCTTCAGACGTTACGAGATCACGGTGAACCACGGTGAATACCCACCTGTGGTCACCGTGTCTCGAACGTCTGTTTGCGGCCCGCCAGATGTTCGCCACGGTGAATCCCCACATTGAGTCCGTTTGAACCACGCTTCCCGGACTAGCCGGGGGAAGGTCCCGGGAAGCATGGTCAAACGGACCCCGGGTCGGGACCAACGAAAAGTCACGTCTGGCCGCACACCACTGCCCGGGATCCCCAGCGGGATCCCGGGCCACGGCGCTTCCGGCCCGACGCGGCGACCGCAATGGCCCCGCCGCCCGCCCATCTCCTCGGAGGGCGGGCGGCGGGGTGCGTGGAGGGGGCGGGACCGTGTGGCCGCACGTTGCGCCGCGCGGCCCCGGCCCCTCCCACTTTCCCCGCTGAGATCCCCCCGGCACGTCTGTTGTGCCGTTACGGGGTGACCCCGGCGGGGAACGTAGCCGGTGGTTCCAGTACGGGGCCAAAGGACCCCGTATCATCTGAAATCACCCATAGTGGGATGGATTGGAACTATTACTGGAGGAGACATCAACCAAATATCCCTAGGGTCTGCTTATTTTAGCAGGAGATTTCAATGCCTGAATGGGTCCTGATGACCAGGCTATGCCCTCCTATTCAGATGGGCGGCTGTATGTGCAAACTGGGTGGATTTCCCAGAGGAAATCTAAAGACAGCTCTATTAATTCATCTAGCATCTGGCTGGCCAACCTTCTTATTGCCCAGGGAGCTTTTTGCCCTGAATGGATCTGGGTTTGGTGACCAAGTAGGGGAGTACACCTTTGTGGGCCCACAAGGCCACAGTGTGGTTGACTTCATCTTGGTTTCATCCAGGGTGCTTCCTCTTGTTACCCACTTTCAGGTAGGCCCTCCATTGACAGGAGGCCATCTCCCCCTGGTCCTTAACCTATCCCTCCATACTCTTAGTCCGGACTATAGGGCTTCCCATGAGGACAAACCAGTGTTGAGCCTGGACTATTTGGAAGTCTTCCGGGCTCCACGATGGGATGAGGTGACATCTCTAGCTTTGGAGCGATATATGGCCCAGCCACATGTTGGCTTCCTTCGGGGAAAATTGCTTGCTTCATCTAATGACATTAAGGTGGTAGAGCTGTATACTCAGATATCTGCTGAGCTTTCCACCTTTATCCAGGGTATGGGGCAGGGAATACAGCCAGCAATTGCTAAGTTCAGTCAGCCATGGTTTGACAAAGAATGCCGGGAGTCCAGACGTATTCTGAAGGTGATGTATCATGCCTACAGGGAGCGTGGGGCTTTAAGATTGCCCCTCGACTATGCTGCCTACAGGCTGGAATATAGGAAGTTAATAAATTAAAAGAAAAGGGGGTTTGGGGATATCCTGTGGGCAAATTTACTTCAGGCAGCCGATTGGCGTGATGCCAGAAGATTGTGGCAGGCGGTCAATGGGGCGATTGGGGGGGCTTGTACATCTAATCTTGTGCCACCCATAGACCCATCGGTCTGGATGGCACACTATAACAAACTTTATAACAACTGTGATACTGCCAGTGTGGGTGAACAGACCCAGTCTTTACCAAGCCATAACTTAGGAGAACTTCCCCTATGGCCCCCAGTTCAGGAGGGGGAGGTGGGGTTGTTGGTCGATTACTTCAGCAATAATCGTTCCCCGGGCATAGACCTGATTCGCGTGGAATTCCTTAAGTCCCATAAGGCTTGGTGGCTCCCTATTTTGGCTGCTGTTTTCACAACTATAAACAATAGTGGGGCAGTCCCAAGTCACTGGGACAAGGCTGTCATCATTTCCATATACAAAAAGGACGACAAAACAGATCCATAAAATTACCGACCCATCAGCCTGCTGTCCATGATTTCTAAGGTTTACACCAAATATCTATTGGGGAAACTGACGGACTGGATGACCCAGACAAATGTGATAGCACTGGAACAGGCAGGGTTTCAGTGTGGTTGTTCCACAACTGAACAATGCTTTATCCTTTACCATCTGGCAGCCAAATATAGGGTGTGCAACAGGGCATTTTATGTGGCATTTCTGGACCTCAGGGTGGCGTTTGACTCCGTCAGTTGAGCCGTCCTGTCGGGCAAACTACAGGCCTCATCGATAGACAAGCATCTATTGGCTTTAATTTCCTCGCTTCATGCGCACTCCTCTGTGGCTGTCCAAGTGGATTCATTGGGACATCTCGCACCTCCAGTGACCACCACCATAGGGGTTAGGCAGGGATGTGTCCTTGCCCCAGCTCTCTTTAACTATTATATAAACGAGGCTATTCCGCTTATGGCGGAGGCCCATTTTTCCCCCCCAAAGCTTGCCGGATGACCTGTCGGCTGCCTCTGTTATGCCGATGACATTGCCCTGCTCTCCCAGACAAGAGTGGGGCTTGTTTGACAGCTAAGAGCATTTGCTGCTTTCTGTCATGATAATATACTTACCATCAATTTTGACAAATCAAAGATCATGGTCTTCTCCCCTAAATCAAAGATCCTGTCTTGGGTGGTTGGCGGTTTTGCCATCCAGCAGGTCCACACTTTTTGGTACCTGGGCGTGCTCTTCCATAGGGCTGGTACTTGGCGTGAGCACGTCAGTAGGGCACTAAGAGCAGCCCAAGCCCCCACCCAATCAATCAGTGGTCTGTTTTCCAGACAAGGCAGATCAGCAGTCCTCCCAGCCCTACAGGTGCTCACTAGTAAGATCCAGGCCAAACTCCTTTATGGGGCGGAACTGTGGGCCCCCTTTTACTCCAATATGGTCAACGGGGTCCAATCAAAGTTCCTCCGGAGGTTGGTAGGTGTACCCCCGGGTATTCCCTTGGCCACAATACACCTGGTCACAGGTTGCCAAAGAAGCTGCCCTGAAATTTTGGACCCAAATTCATTCCAGCCAGGAATCCCAACTCTTGAAGGACCTAGGGAAGAACACCTTTAGCAGCAAATGGTCCGAGGCAGTGGAGTTGCAACTCAGACGGCTGAGGTGCTCTCCTGAATATCTGTTACATAAACCTCCAGATTCCCTTAGAGGAGAGATCCTCACTCGCTCGAGGGACATGAGCCGGCAGCTAGAAGTCGGGGGGGTGGGAGGTGGGCCTATGCCCACATATCAGAGATTATCAGGAATGAATTCCTGAGATGGGGCAGGTGGCAGATTATCTAACTGCACCCATCTCAGGCAGGGCAAAGCATTTGATCTGTTGTGCAAGAATAAATGTTTTTCCATAATGTGTCTATGAGGGCCGGCTGGACGGTACACCTTACTCCGACCGCTTATGTCCATTTGACAATGCTGAAGCAGAATCGGTAGCTCACATCATTTTGCATTGTCATTTGTATGACAACATACGTCAAAAATACTTAGGGCCTATTTTAAACGCTCACCCAGGCAGATCAGACCATGTTTTGTTGACATTAATCCTTAACAGTTCTCACTGTGAGGTTACTAAGAATATCGCGGCCTTCTTGTTGCAAGCCGTCCATTATAGGAAGTCCTTTATGGGTCATCTCCCTTTGCCCCCACTGTTCATTTACCTATTGTTTGAACTAAGGGGCCTTTTTTGCATTAGCCAACTCTGCCTGGTTTGAGTTTGAGTTTAGTCATGCAGACATGCTGAAAATTGTGACTGATTATGCCCTGAACTTATAATTTCCACACCAATGGGAATTGGTATAGGTTTCAGGTTGACTCTTGAGAAGTTGTAAGACCCAAGATTTGTATAAATTGCTTTGTATTGACACACTTGTTCACAAGGATCCTAAGTCTAGGACAACTTGCTTATACTGTACTGTATTTTATTTTTATTTTTATTGTTTTTTGCTATGGCCTACAGCTATGCATAATAAATAATATATCTATCTCTAAGACTGTTACAAAGTGATGATAGTGGGTACAAGAAATGGAGGATGTTCTTAGATTGCAAGATGATTGTAGTAATTAGGAACCTGAACAGACTATTCCCTTGAATAAATACATGGCAAGCTTGGGGAGAATGCAAAACTCTTCCATGTTCGCTGAAATCATCAGGATGGGTTGGCACACGTTGAACTTACACTTTCACTTAGTGGGAGGCAGCTTCAACAAGAGCAGGAGTACTAATATGAAAAGTAAACAACATCTCCGTATTTACTTACTCTGTGTCTTTCATGATATTGTAAAATTATTTCATACCTCCACCTTCGATTCACTTGCCCCCCTCTCCTCCTACCCAGTTCACTCCCGTAACCCTTGCCCTTGGCTCACTCCCACCATTCGTCATCTGCACCCAGGGTGCTGAATGCCTCTGGCGCAAATCCCACTACTGCGCTGACTTCCTCCACTTCAAATTCTGCCTCTCATCGCTCAACTCTGATACTTCCCTCGCTAGACAGCAGTACTATGCCTCACACATTGAGTCCTGCTCCCAGGACCCTCGCCGACTCTTTCCACTTTTGACTCCCTTCTCAAATGCCCCTGTCCTCCTCCTCTCTCTCCACTCAGGATCTTGATCTCTTTTTCACCTCTAAAATTGACAAGATCAGCTTGGAAATCACTTCCAAGTCCTCTCCCCCTACTATTCCCCCCTCTCCCTCCTCCCCCCACCTCTCTCCTGTCCTCCTTCCCTCCTGCCTCCCTTGAGGAAATCTCCTCCCTGCTCTCCTCCTCCAACCCCTCCACTTGCCCCCTGGACCCCATTCCTTCCCGCCTCCTGACCTCTATTCCCTCCACCATCACACCTCCCCTCCCGCACTTCATCAACCTCTCCCTCACTACCGGCTCCTTCCCCTCTGCCTTTAAACTCGCCACTGTCTCCCCCATCCTCAAAAAGTCCACTCTGGATCCCTCTGAACCCTCTAATTACCATCCTCTCTCACTCCTCCCTTTTGCTTCCAAACTCCTTGAATGCATTGTCTACTCCCGTTCCCTCGACCTCCTCTCCACCAACCCATCCCTTGACCCCCTCCAATCGGGCTTCCGCCTCCTAAACTACACTGAAACCACTCTTGCTAAGATCACCAACAATCTTGTGGCTAAATCCAACCACCCTTACTCTATTCTTGTCCTCCTTGATCTCTCTGCTGCCTTTGACACTGTTGATCACTCACTCCTGCTTGAATCATTCCACGCCGTTGAATTCTGGTACTCTGTCCTTGACTGGTTCTCCTCCTACCTTTCAGACAGCTTCTTCAATGCATCTCTTCCTAACTCCCCCCCTCCTCCTCCCTACCCCTCTCGGTCAGGGTTCCCAAAGACTCTGTCCTTGGCCCTCTCCTCTTCTCTATGTACACCTTATCCTTAGGCGAACTCATTGACTCCCAAGGTTTCCAATACCACCTATACATTGACAACACTAAACTCTATCTCTCCACTTTTTCCCTCTCCCCCTCTGTTCAAGCTCGTCTCACCAACTTTCTCTCAGATATCTCGCCCTGGATGTCTCAACGTCAACTCAAACTGAACATCGCAAAAACTGAACTCCTTATCTTCCCTCCTAATCCTTCCTCTCCCTCTTTCCTGTCAATTTCCATTGACAGGGTCTCCATCCTCCCTGTCCCCCATGCCTGTAGCTTGGGCTTCATTTTTGACTCACACCTGACCTTCAAAAACCCTACATTGACTCCGTGGCCAAATCCTGCCACTTATCCCTCCACAACATTGCTAAGATACGCCCTTTTCTGTCTGTCTCCTCTGTCCAAAATCTCATCCATGCCCTAGTCATCTCACACCTTGACTATTGCAACCTCCTCCTTGCTGGACTTCCCAGCTCTCACCTTTCTTCCCTCATCTCTGTTCAAAACTCTGCTGCCAGGATCATCCACCTAGCCACGTCACTTTGACCATGTGCAGCCTCTCCTCTCTCCACTGGCTTCCCCTTCCTGAGTGTATTCTGCACAAGTTCCTCGTCTTCACCTACAAAGCCCTTCACAAGCTCACTCCCCCCTACCTCTCTGCCCTGATCTTCCTCCGAACCCATGTTCGAGCACTCCACTCCTCTTCCATCCCCTCCCTCACCCTCCCACACCTCCTCTTCTCCGCCAATCACCTTCGTCCCTTCTCCCTCACTGCCGCACATGCCTGGAACTCCCTCCCTGACCACATCTGCCTTGCCCCTCCCTTGTACCTTCAAGTGCCTCCTCAAAAACCACCTTTTCTGCTCCATCCTTCCTAGCTCCTGCTAATCATCCCCACCTAGGATTATCCCCCACCTGTTATCTGCAAACTCCCAATGTACTGTAACCAAGTCAAGAAAGTGTACCTGAGTTCTTGCATCCTCATGAATGCTGTCACACCCTGGGTTGGCGCACGGCACAGGGGGCAGCAGCAAGGGGGGGAGCAATAGTGGCCCACAACAGAGACCCCGGTTCCCCCCACGTTGTCAGGACCAGGCCCCAGTGGGGGGCAGCGGCAGCATCCAGCATCTTGTACGGCCCCTCCCCCAGCCAAAACCCAGACTGTGGCCCCGCCCAGACGCAGTGTTCACCTGGAGGAACGTTGCACGGCATCTGGGGGCAGAGCTGGGCTCACGTCTGGAGAAATGACCCTTAACCAGGAAGTATAAGAGACCGGTGGGGCTGCAACTTCCCCGCTGGTAATTGAAAGGGAGACTGGCCCTTCCTGTGTTCTTGGCTTTGGGTGTCTTGGATTGTGTGTGGGTTTCGTTGCTGTTGGATGACTGCCATTTCTGTGCATGTTGTTCTTGCCCTCTCTTGTCCCTCGAGTGAATCTGTGAGTAAGCGTTGCTCCTCTTGCCACCCTATTACCGCACCCCCCCTTTGTGTGAGAGCTTCCCCTTTTCTTGGGTCCCCTCCCCGTGTTCCCATGGAAAGGCTCCCCCCTTGATTGGTGCCCTAAGCCCCCGTGATCCTTCTCTGGAACTCCCACCCCTGGGACCCCGGACCTGGTCTTCCTGCCACCTTGACACCCCCTCCCCCCCATTGTCCCATGGTGCGTGTAGAAATGACTGTACCTGCTGGAAGGGTTCCCCCCATTACTCTCCCCCCCTTGTCTCCTCCCCTGTTGGGGGCCTTGACCCTCTCTCGTTGGCCCTGTGATGATCTGGGTTGCTTTCAATAGCTGAGAGAAAGCCCACCTATGACCCTGAGGGCATTACCGACCCCGTGGTTCACTTGCTGGAGAGAGGGGACCTCAGCAGTCCCCCCGTTCGTCCTGTCCTGCCCCCTCCTTTCTGTCTCTGCCCCACCTAACAAATGTCACTTCTGTTGTCTCTCCATCTGTTCCCTATTCCCTGTCTCCCCTCCCCCTGTCTTTACATTGTAAGCTCTTGGGCAGGGACCGTGTCTATCTTATTCTCTGTAAAGTACCAGGTACATTGCTTGTGCTATATAAAAGCTAATAATAATAATAATGATAATACAACTGGATGCGGGTAAGCCAATTGAAGCTGAATTCATAACAAGACTAAAGTGATGATGGTTGTCAGACCACCTGCTCTTTATTTTTGTTGGATGTTGTGATGGGATTGGAGCTCCTCTGCCCTTCTCCAGGTTGGCTGTGACCTAGTTTCAGTCCCCACTGGACCCATCTCCCATCAGAATTGCCCCAGTCCATAAAGAGGTCACTTTTCCTGCCAACCATTTCCCTGGAGTTTCCCAAAGCACAGAATTTAGTTGGGATGGAACTCTGGCCAAAATTTTGGTCAATTTTGGTTTCCGTTCTCACAAATTTTGTTTCTTTTTCCATTTCGGTACCATCGGACCTTTTGCATTGATTTTTGAACAGGATTTTTAACATTGTGTTTTTTCAATGGGGGACAAACTACAATGTTAAAAATCCGGTACAAAAATCATTGCAAAAGATCTGATAGTATAGAAACTGAAAAAGAACCGAAATTTTGGATTAACCCAAAACCAAAATTCCCATCCCTAGAATTTAGGTTAAAGGTTCGCCCAGGTCTCTAGCCTGGGACTCCCCTCAACTGTGTCACCCAATGACAGTATCACACAAGCACACAAGGCTTAAAGAATCCTATATTTGAAAAATCAAATTAAGCACAGTGCTAGAGTGATTCAAGACTGTAAGTTAAATAAAAGAATATAAAGATAATGCAAAGTTTACATTAATTGTGAATTCCCTAAGCTAAAGTCTTACCCCACTTTATTTATTTATAATATTTATTTATTTATAATAAAATTTGTATGTCATCCCCTCCTGCTAAAAGCATCTTGGGGCGGCTAACAACATATTAAAACAATTTAAAACAACAATAATACGATTGAAAACACTATTAAAACACAATATAAAAAACAACATACCCCCCCACCCTAACCCAACCCACCCATGCCCTCTCCCTCAGGAAAAGCATGGTGGACCAGCCAGGTCTTACATTGTCTATGGAAAGAGGAGAGGCCAGTAATCAGGCAGACCTCCAAATGGGAGGGAGTTCCACAACCGTGGTGCAGCCACAGAAAATGCCCTCCGTAAGGTCAACACCCAAGAAACCTGGGGGACCTCAAGGAGGGTGCCCCCCGACCGACCCCGGGGCCAATCTAGGACCTGGAGGGTGAGGCGGTCCCACAGGTACGCCGTTCATGGCTTTAAAGGTCAACACCAACACCTTGAATTGGGCCCAGAAGACTATAGGCAGCCAGTGCAGAGAGCGAAGCACTGGTGTAATATGCTGACATCGGCCCGTCCCCATTAGGAGATGAGCCGCTGCATTCTGCACCAGTTGCAGTCTCCAAACCCTCATCCAATCCCCCACAGCTGCTAAGAACCGGGTAAACACTGAGAGTGCCGGGCCTGAGTTGGATGAAAATGAGAGATAAAGTTGAGTGTCATCAGCATACTGATGACAGCGTACGCCAAACTCCCTATCAACCTCTCCCAAAGTCTGCATGTACACACTGAACAAGAGAGGGGACAAGATGGACCCCCGTGGGACTCCACACATGAGGCCCCAGGGAAAAGATGAAAAATCACCCAGGACCACATGCTGGACTCTCCCAGCCAGAAAGGAGTGGAACCACTTAAGAATGGTCCTGCCAATCCCTGCCTGGTCCCGCAGCCAAGTCACCAACAACTCATGATAAACGGTATCAAATGCCACTGAGAGATCTAATAGGATCAACAAGGGTCAAATGACCCTAGTCGAACTCAGGGGAGAGGTCGTTGACCAGGGCCACAAGTGCCGGCTCCATGCCATATCCAGGGTGAAAACCTGACTGCGAGGGATCAAGAAAGTTAATCTGATTCAGATGCTCCTGCAACTGCTGAGCCACCATCCACTCCATAACCTTCCCTAACAAGGGAAGGTTAGAGACCAGCTGATAGTTGGCCAGGACTCCAATGTCCAATGATGGTTTCTTGAGCAGGGGCCGCACCAGCGCCTCCTTAAGGCAGTCTGGCACCCTGCCCTCCCCAGGGAGGCACTGACCATCCCCCCCAGCAATGGCCCTAATGTCTCCTGGTTGGCCTTGACCAGCCAGGACGGGCATGGGTCTAATTCACAATAAGTGAATCAGACAGACCCCAGGGCATCCCCTGTATCTGAGGGCAACACATTCTGAAATTCATCTCACAAAACAAGGACAAGTCTACTGGCTCTGGTTTACCCACTGCTAAAAGTGTTGCATCAAAAGTGTGGTGGATATGAGTTATTTTTATCTGCAAAAAAGTCCAAAAACAAATCACAGCGGGCATTCGATGACTCTAAATCCAGGCAGAGGGAAGCCGAACTGACCGGCCCCCACACCACCGGGAAAAGGTCCGCCGGGCATGACTTAGCAGATGCAATGAGGACAGCAAAGAAAACTACCCATGGAGGCAGGAGGGACCAGGTGTTAGTAATCCTGGAGGGAATGGGATGCAGGTCCTAGCAACCCTCAAGTGCAGAGACAGCACACACAACCCCACAACCCTCAGGGGCCAGCCTTGAAATAACTACCTTGTACATGACTGGGTAGTGACCATCTCCAGCACGTTCGTGGTAGTTCGAGAACATTTGAGAACTGATGGTTCCTATTTGGTCCAAAAAGTTTTAGAAACACTACAATAAACCATGGGGCTGTCTCTTTACTATGATGAGGGGATTTCACACCCTGAGGGAAAGGAGATCCATCCCTCAAGGCTGCAAGCTGAGGTGAGCTTCCTGCCTTGTCATTGTGGTTGATCTCAGCTTTCTTCCTCTAAAAATATTGCTTTGCCTTCCTGAGGCAGGAAAAGCACACCTGTCTCTCTCTCTCTCTGTGTGTGTGTGTGTGTGTGTGTGTACTAACTAATCTCCTGTGATGGTTCAGGCAGTGGCCTAAGTGGGTTTGTGGTTTGTGAGTTTATAACTTGAGTTCATGTTCAATGTCCATATGTATCAGTCAGGTGTTAAGGCTGGGTGCCATATTCTTTCTGTTGAGAAGTTTTTCAGTTCATAGTCCTTGCACTAATTTTGCAGAATGCTTGAATGTCCCTTTGACTTTGATGGTTTAAATACATTTCTAATGGCCTTCCAGACATTTCCAGGAGCTGATGTGCTTGTCTTTTGCATAGGTCACATTGCAGTCATCAAGACTCCATTTACATTTCCATTGTCTTGTTTAATCTGTCCCATACAATACTAATGGATCTCACAATATACTTTTAGAAGTTATTTATGTTCATAGTTCTTACATATAAACGTTCATCCTGACTGTATTTATACCTTAATTATGAGTTGATTGACAACAGACATGTCCATGATACCTGGTTATATTGAGCTCCTTTCACCAGCCCCGTATTAGGTGCCTCGAAACGAACTGTGGAGGGCTCGATCCCTGCACACCCCGTAGCAGGAAATGATTTCTGCCACACTTTGGGGTCAGCGCAGGGAGCAGGACAGACAGTCGGCCCTCTGAAGGGCAGCCAGGCAGGCCACTGTTGGCCATTCCACCGTATCTCATGGTGGGTCGAGGTGTTGGTCACGTGAGTGGCTGCCCAACTCTACCCCACCCTCTACCCTGCCCTGCCTAGCCCACTACCCTGACCCCGACCATGATGTGGCCACATGGAACTGGAGCTAGCGCCCACTGCTCAAAGCCCTACAGTGGACCATGCTGTGTTGCAGGGCAGACAGGAATAGGCACACCAGAGGTGGTGTGCTATGGTGTCCTGGGCAGCCTTACCCCACTTTGGGTAAAGCTGCTTCACACTGCATCCTCGGCCTTTTTCTGAGTGTGCAGCACCATAGGAGCCAACTGCTTGCCTCGCCATATGACAGGGTAAACAATCTGGCGGCCACCAGGCACATGGACTGCATCGCATGGTAATGCTGCCTGGAGTTGGGAAAGGCTGTGCAAGGCAGATTAAGTGCATTGTGTGCTTTCACCTCTTGAGTGTTCCTCAGAGTCTTTTCTGGTCCGCCCTATTATAGATTCACATTTCACTTGCCAGATTTTGTGCTATTTTCCAGTCTTCAACTTGGCTTTCATTTTTGAAAGGATGTCTTTTCATTTCCAATAGTTGTTTGGTTTGTGGTCTAGCCAGGCTGGCATTTGTATGGTCCTCTTGCTTTATTGTTTTCGATGTGGGATATGCTTACAACCTGAGCCCCTATTATTGTGGTTTGTTTGTTTTGTATGTTTGTTTGTTTGTTTGTTTGCTTAAAAAAAAATCTCAGAGAATTGTAGGGCTGGAAAGGAAAGGGCAACAAAGCTCATCTAGTCCACTCCCACCCTCATCCCAAGGCAGGATACCTTATACCTACAGCATCATTGGCGTGTCCAGTTGGTTTTTTAAAAAACATCCAATAGAGGAGATTCCACATCCTCCCTGGACAACTGAATCCATTGCCCAAGTTGTCTTTTGATATTAAATATCTTGATGGCAGCCTCTGTTGCTCATGTTAATCTCTTTCTAGCTGCCATCCTCATTTTTGCATTATTTTCCTTTCTAAAATTCAATGTTCTTCTGGTGGATTTTTGGCTTTTTCATTCTGACAAGGAGGTTGATTTTAATTACACCATGGTTCCTATTGCCCAGTGTCCTGGCTACAGCTCTCTCATTTTAACTGACTCTTGAAAGTTGTGGCTTTGCTTTTAACCACTAATTTTTGCATGGTGCTATAAACCTGCATGTATGATGAACTGCAAAACATGCTCTTACCTTTCCCTATAAAAATAAAAATAGTTTCACTTGATTCTGGGGTGCTTAAACAGCATTAGTTGGCAGGTAATCACATTTTTTAAAACCAGTATTAGTGGGTGAGTGGGAAAGGCATACTGAAATACAGATATGCAAACACAAACTGTATGTTGGAACCGTACTTTTTCCTGCCTTAGGCTCTTTGTAACCTTGAATTTCCATTGAAGGACAACAATAACTTGTAATTTTGCTCTGGGTGTTTCAAAGAATTTAAAATTTAGTAAAACAGCTAAGTGAAGCAATGTGATTATTAGTGGCTCAGGAAAGCCTTGCAAAGGCTCAGGAGACCATTTTTTCCTTGCAAAGTCATTTCCATTTTCCTTCCTGTAACCTGTAAATAAAATTGCACTTTAATAATAATAGAATCATGTGGTCTATGGGGGTTTCTAAAGAAAGAGTAGGAGCAGAAGCCTGAAGGGAATCTGTCATCTTATAACATATGGGGCATAATCTTTGTTGCATTAAGCAAGGACAGACTGTAGATAAACATTTTTGGATTATTTAATAAATGTAAATAAAATAGATTTAATACTTTAATCTTTAAACCTTTTAATCTTGTTCGTGTATCATAATACCAGATCTGTGAACAATTGCATTCATTTTTGTCTCCCTAAGAGCAACAAAACAAAATGAAAAACTTCACAAAGCATAAGAAATGGCCTTATGCAGTACCAAAGAAACACAGGAGATAGAATCCAGCTCCATTGATACTGATGGAATTTTCACCATTGATTTCAATGAAAACAAGACATTATTTTGACTTTAATGTAACAGAGCAAAAATAACCAATTTAATGCTCAAAGGCTGACTAGATGATTCTGAAGTAATAAGCGTTTAAACTTGCTTTGAAACAAGGTATATTCTGCCTTTCAAAGGGAAAATATGAGTCACTGTTTATTGATAATGAATAATTTGTATTTTGTTCTGAATAATAGAAACTAAGGACTATATCCTGCTGTCACTGAAGTTAATGAGTGTTTCTCTCATCAATCACAGTGGCAACAAGAGAATGCAATGAATTAACATTTCTTTCATTCTCAAATTTATGATGGGAGTGCTGAGTGAGCTAGGAACACCATTATCTTTGCTAGTTGCTTTTGAAAATCCCATCTCTACTATGTGCTCATTAAATTGCTTGCAGAGGTCAGGAAGAATTTCTCCCTTCCCTCCTCCAAGTTATACTGTGCCCCCCCCCTACCACTTTCTAAATCAACAGCTGAAGGTAGAGCTGAAATAGAGTATCCAGGTGAATTCCATCTCTGTCAGATTCATTGACTCCAATCCAGATCCCGTCAGAATGGGAACAAAAGCGGTTGGATCCCAGTCTGGCCAGAGCTCCATTTCAGCAGCTCTGACTCCCCAGTACTAGCACTATTCCATTTTTGCATGCATACCAATCACAATAATTTTCTATCTTTCTTTATCTTTATTGCGTTGCCAACTGGCCATTGCAAAACAACAAATGACTGAACACCAAGGCAATATAGTATAACAACAAAGACATTATACAATTAATCAGTAATACAAACAAAACTTCAAAAATAAATAAACCCAATCATCTGTGCTATAAAGCACAGAAAGAAGGGAACTTAATAAAAATTTTAAACCAACTATCAATATAAAAACTATCAATCCATACTAAAGAGACAAAGTGAAAGGCCAGACACTTTTACATGAAATTTATAGGACCAACAGCTATGTACTAAATTGCACTTATTTGGCATCAGAATCCTGTTCTGACTTCTTAAGAAAAACAGAAAATAAAAAATTTGCCACACTCCACGTAACCTCCTTAACAGAGTCCCCAAATGGCAATTTTATATAAAAATCCCACGATCGACCAGGGACCGGAGTAATTGTCGGGATAATAAATTTCTTCCGCAGATCATCGTATAGAGGGCAATCTAATGCAATATGCTTTAAAGATTCAATACTGTGCAGTTTACCTTTACACAAACGCTCTGCCAAAGGGATACCCTGGTATCAGCCTTCTGTAACCGCTGAGGGAAAATAATCCAGTCTCGCCAGGAGGAAAAATCTCCTTCTTGACAAAGAAAGGCCACAGTCCATGGAGATCCTTGGTGACTCAGAATAATGTATCAATAGGCTATAGGAGCCCAAAGCCCCACAATCCCCAACTGACACCCGCCTCTCTTGTCGGTCGATATCAGCCAGCCTTCCCACCACTAATTTCTTTGTAGTTTGATATCCCAAGGGGGCCAGGGCTTCCAAGGAAAAACCTAGACAGTTTAACTTCTTTAAATCTATCATTTGTCAGCCACTAACTGTCTTATCCATAACCACCAGTTGAGATAGAGGGGCAGTTTGATTAAAATACAACCTCAACCAGTAGCTTAGCGCTCCTTTCCAGATCTTCTCCTGCAAAGGAATCAGGCCACATTCCAAATAAATGGCCATAGTATTTACCCCCCGGGGGCAGGGGCGGGGGGAACAAGGCTTGGAGAAAGCCAGATTGAATTCTCCCCAAGTTCTTAAATTTATCTAAAACCCACAAGTGAGCCCCCAAAATCAGTTGTGGTACACATTTATGGGAGAAAACCATAATCGCCGGTGTTACCAGCCCACCCCCTCTCGATAGAAAGAAAGACAAAAGAGCTTTATTTAATCTCCTAGCCCTTTCTATTGCAGCAGATAGCTGCATAGACCAACCTCCTGATGACTGAAAAAGAAGGCCAAGGTATTTATAAACCCAAACTTGCTGAATTCCCCTATTCTCTATGAACCACCTACAATAATTTTGTGTGTGTGCAAAAGCCAATTAAATTCAGGTATATTATTTTATTTATTTATTTGTTATTTATTTTAATTTTTTACCCTGCTTTCCTGCCAAAGGTGACTGAGGGCAGCTTACACTATTAAAAATGCAAATATAAAGCATAACCATAAATACAAAAGCATAAAATACCCCCAACCCTACACCACCACCGAACCTCTTATTTCCACACCAGCTTCCCCACCCCTTACCCATCCCTACTCTCCCAAGACTCTCCCCTCCCCTATCCCCCGCTGCAAAACGCCCTTGTGAATAAAATTGTTTTACACTGCCTCATAAAGCCTGGACATAAATGGATCTCCTGGGGGAGGGAGTTCCACAGCTACAGAGCAGCAGCTGAGAATGCCCTCCATGTCATAGAGACCAAGTTCAAAACTGGAACCTCCAGACAGGTGTCCCTGACTGACTAAAAAAGGCCATGATGGGATATGGTAGGCCAGGCAATCATTCAGATAAGTGGGTGCCAAGCCATTTAGGGCTTTAATGGTCAAAAGCAGCACCTTGAATCATACCTGGAAGACAATAGGCAACCAGTGCAGATGGCCTATAGAACATAGCAATAACATGTACCTGAACTTAATCAAATTTAATAGGCTTTTATGCCTACACAAAAAGTATTCTTATTAGTGTACATCCACAAATGGTGCCGCTATTGTAATGAAAGATCCAGAACAATTCAAGGAGATCTGCTGTGGCTAAAAATCCATGATAATTTTCCATGCACTGTTTCAAAATAGCAGAGAATCTCTGTGGAGATGAAAGTTGTGATCTGTTTTAGATGAAGGTGGAATTCTGGAAGGGATCCTATGATGCAAAGGCAATACACACATTTTTATCTTAGATTAGAGGTCATGCGGTCATGCTATATTGTGCTGGGTTTGCAACATCGACTTATATCAGATATACTTTGCATGATTTTTATGCTGGCTAGATCAAGGGGTTATTAAGGCTCAGAATAGGGTCATGTGGCAAAAAAATTAGGAAACACTGCCATGAATGCTTGGCTAGTGGTTCTTTCTCATGTTATCAAAGTCCAACTGATTATCTCTGGCCCTTTTCTAATGGACACGGGTATGGGTGTGTGTGGGTGTGTGGGTTTGGGGTGTGTGTGTTCGCACAGATGCTTCAACCATCTCCACGCATGGAGCATCCGGTATTGGTACTTGTTGCTTCATGCGTGGGTGATGGGTGGAGGTGGGTGGAGCACGGGCACACCCCTCCACCCACCAGCCGTGGCATTCCCACAGATGCCCACCCATTCCCCCCTCACCCATGGCATTAAAATGGACACACACACACACACGCACATGTGTGCATGCAGGGGGGCATCTGTTTGAAAAGGGACATAGGGTATTTTCAGACATTACAAGATCACGCTCAATCACAGTCAATACCCTGTGGTAGGGAATGGTCCCGTAATGTCTGTTGGGGAACTGGAAGTCCCCCCAGATGTTTACCACGCTCAATCCCCACTGGGAATCACATTCACCATGCGATTGGCTGAATCCGCGGGGCTGGCACCGATCGCGTGGTGAAGGTGATTCCCGGTGGAGATGAAGGGGCCCGTCACATCTGGATGGATATCATGGCGTGGAATCCCCACTGGAATTCCGGCCTGTGGTCATTTTGCGTAGGTGCTGCGGCTGCATTGGCCGTGGCACCCGTCCATCTCCCCAGAGGGTGAGCGACGAGGGAGCATGGAGGGGGTGGGGTCATGCGTCTGCATGTTGCACCATGTGGCCCCTCCCCAATTCCCCGCCGGGATCCCCCGGTATGTCTGTTGACCGTGCCAGAGTGATCCTGGTGGGGAATTTATTATTATTATTATTAACAAACATTTATATAGCGCCAGCAGTGTATCTGGCACTTTACAAAGTAATAAAATAGACACGGTCCCTGCCCCTAGGGCTTACAATCTGAGAGACAGGAGCTGGGGGAGAGACTTAGGAAGGGGAACAGAGGGAGAGACAAGGGGTCTAACATTCATGAAGATGCGAGGTCTCAAGTGCACGTACTTGGCTTGGTTACGATGAGAATGACAGCAGGCAGGTCCATGTTGCAAGGATAAGGGTAAACCGATCGTAGGTATAGGAATAGTGGCTCAGCAGGATAAAGAGTCAGACAGAGCAGAGCGAAAGAGGTGAGTTTTAAGGAGAGATTTGAAGGTATGAAGGGAGGGGGCAAGGCGGATGTGGACAGGGAGGGAGTTCCAGGCATGGGGGGCAGCAAGTGAGAAGGGACGAAGGCGCTTAGGGGAGCAGGGAAGGCGTGGAAGGGTGAGAGAAGGGACAGAGGAGGAGCGAAGTGCACGGGCTGGAGTATGGAGGGCGATAAGTGCAGAGAGGTAGGGGGGAGCAAGGTTGTGAAGAGCTTTATAGGTGAAGACTAGGAGCTTGTGCAGGATTCGTTCAGGAAGGGGAAGCCAGTGAAGCGAAGAGAGGAGGGGCTGCACATGGTCGAAGCGACTGGCGAGGTAGATGACCCTGGCAGCAGAGTTTTGGACAGAGATGAGGGGAGAAAGGTGAGACCGGGGAAGGCCAGTGAGAAGGAGGTTACAGTAATCGAGGCGAGAGATGACCAGAGCATGAACAAGAGTTTTGGCAGACGAGACAGAGAGAAAAGGGCGAATCTTAGCAATGTTATGGAGGGAGAAGCGACAGGATTTAGCAACAGAGTCAATGTAGGGTTTAAAAGAAAGGGCTGAGTCAAAGATGAAGCCTAGGCTACGGGCTTGGGGGACAGGCAGGATGGTGACTCCATCAATAGTTATTGACAGTGAGGAAGGAGAGGAAGGATGAGGGGGGAAGATAAGGAGTTCAGTTTTAGCCATGTTGAGTTTGAGTTGACGTTGAGACATCCAGGTAGAGATGTCAGAGAGACAGTTGATGAGACGAGCTTGAACAGAGGGAGAGAGAGAAGGAGTAGAGAGATAGAGTTGAGTGTCATCAGCATAGAGGTGGTATTGGAAGCCATGGGAGGCAATGAGTTTGCCTAAGGATGAGGTATAGATCAAGAAGAGGAGAAGGCCAAGAACAGAGCCTTGAGGAACACCAACTGAGAGGGGGAAGGAGGAGGAGGTGGAGTTGGGGAGAGACACATTAAAGGAGCGGTCAGAGAGGTAGGAATCTCAGGGTTGTTTCCGTGACGGGGCGAAGCCGCCCTGTCACGTCTGAAAGCACCCACAGTCAGGGGTCAGGAGGAATCTCCCCCTGTATCAGAGTGGCTGGTGATGAAAGTTGAAATGGGTAACTTCTTTTCAGGGCATACCCACATTTCTGAGTACCATCTTGGATATTTGAGGGGCTACCCAGTCACCAGTTGGATACCTGAAAAATCACTATTTATGGTACCAGTTTTTAAATTTTCTGGTTTCAGGTCAGTAAATTTGGGTAAGAAATGAAAATATCCAGACAGAAAACTAAAATATCAACACTGGAAGCTGACATACCAGGATGTTCTGGGACATTCGATACCCAAATCAGGTCACAATTGGGTACCAACTGGTACCCAATATTTTTGAGTCGGTTAGGGTACTGGAAATTTGATGGATGTACCCCTTTCTGCAAGTGCTCATTTTGGCTCCACTGGTGACCTGCTTATTCATATATTTATATATTTACTGATGTTTATTTGTTAATATGCTTTGTTTTTCTCTGCAGTATGGCATGTGGGTTGCTTGCTTGGGTCATGTGGGTATTATAGCTGAAATGAATATCTGGTGCAAAGGTTGCATCTGAAAAATTCACCCGCTTTGGGTCCACTGTGTGTGCATGCATTGGTGCCACTCCTGTAAGCACCATGGCAGGTAGACATACATGCGTGCACGCCGCTGCGACCCACCCATCTCCACGCATCACACATGCACGGAGAAATCGGTGAAAAGGCATGTTGCTCCATGCGTGTAGATGGATGGAGGAGGGTGGAGATGGGTGTGTGCCCATCTGCACACTCCCCCTACCCCTGCAGCAGCACTCCATCCGCCGCACACCGTCCCAGACCACCCACACATTTAAAAAGGGGTTTTTCCATTTCTTATATTTGTTTCATTATTCCATTTTTAATATTTCATTTTTCTTTTTGTCATTTTGGGATTTCAGAATACGTACTGGAACAATACTAAATACTCCTGAAATTACCAAAGTCTTCAACGGATAAAATCAAGTACTTAAAATCTCAAAATGAACTAACCAAAATCGCAGTTTTGTGAATAATGACATCTACTGAATATTTATTTAGGTAATCAGATACCTATTTGAAAATCTAAATAATATTGTGAATATGAAATTTAAAATTATTTGTTTCAGTACTAGTAGGTAATTAACTTCTAGTACCACTAGTAGGTATTTAATTACTCTAGTAGATCGTTAACATCAAATTAACTCCCTGTCATTGCAAGGTTCTTTGTCACTCATATACCATGGTTTCTCCTCTTCTCTGTTTCACGTAGTTGCTGAATTAACTTCATCTGATTCAGAGGTTAGGTTTTATATGGTGGAATTTGGTGTTCTGTCCTATGCAGGGAGTCACACTGTTACCCAACTTAAGAAGTTGTCTATATAGTATAGCCAGTGTCTTCAAACTACTTATTCAGGAATAGTCATAACAATACTTATTCAGGAATAGTCCCCAAAAGTCATGGGATAGGAAGTAGTATCTTACTATGAACCAGAAACTGGTTAAAAGATAGAAAGCAAAGGCTAGGACTAAATGGTCAGTTTTTACAATGGAGAGATGTAAAAAGTGGTGTGCCTCAGGAATCTGTATTGGGTAAGGGTGCTGTTTAATGTATTTGTTAATGATTTGGAAAAGGGGAGTGAGGTGATCAAATTTTCAGATGACACCAAGTTATTCAAGGTAGTTAAACCACGGGCAGACTGTGAGGAACTGCGACAGGATCATATGACATTGGGTGCCTGGGGATCTAAACGGCAGATGAGATTTAATGTGGACAAGTGCAAAGTGATAGATATAGAAAAAATAATCCAAACTATGCATATACAATGCTGGGTGCTAAACTAGGAGTTACCACTCAGGAAAAGGATTTGGGGGTGGTTGTGGACAATACAATGAAATCCACAGCACAGTTCGCAACAGCAGTCAAAAAAGCAAACAGAGGGCGTCTTTAGACATAACGTCGCTGGGTGTCTGAATGTGTGTTTTGACCTTGATATGAACACCAGTTTGGCCCTGTGTTCACCATGGCACTGCTTAGACACACAGACCATCTTGGGGAAAATTGGTGTTTTGCTTGCCATTCAATCTCAGCATGCAAGCTCTGTTGCCTCGTTCTCCATGTTGTACCTGGTAACGCCATGCAATATCATTAGACATAACATTGGCCACACGTTCAGCCGGAACACGCAAATTGTCCTTCTGATGCAATGTGTTCACATCACGTGTTCAACGGTGGCCAAATTAGTGTTGGGATTGTTATGGTGCTTACACGTAATAGGCAAACACATGCTTAGGGGTTTTGACACCCAATCTTCATTATGTCTAAAGATGCTCAGAATGTTAGGAATTATTTAGAAGGGGATAGAGAATAAAACTGATGATGTCATAATGCCTCTATGCAAATCAATGCTGCTACCACACCTCAAATATTGTGTGCAGTTCTGGTCACCCCATCTCAAAAAAGACATGGCTGAATTAGAAAAGGTACAGAGAAGGGCAACAAAAATTATCAAGGGCATGGAAGGGTTCCCATATGAGGAGAGGCTTTTTTAAGTTGGGACTCATTAGCTTGGAGAAGAGACGACTGAGAGGAGATATGATAGAGGTCTATAAAATCATGAGTGCTGTGGAACTAATAAACAAGGAACAGTTATTTACCCTCTCAGCTAGTACTAGAACTAGGATACACTCCATGAAACTCATGGGTGGCAAGTTTAAAACAAATAAAATAAAGTATTTTTTCACTCAACGTATAATTGGGTTGTGGAATATACTGCCAGTGCTATAGCTGAGTTTAAGAGAGGTTTGGACAAGAATTGGTCCATTAGCAGCTATTAGCCAGACAGAATCATGGAACATGATAGGAACTGGGGGGAAACAACAGGGACTGGATCCCCTATTGTGACCTGTTGGGTGCTTCTCCCAAGCCACCATGATTGTCCACTGTCGGAGACAGGATGCTGGGCTAGATGGACCATTGGTCTGACCCAGTATGACACTTCTTATGTTATGTTCTTAATAGGGCTGTACATTTTGTTTTTGTAATTATAATTACAAAACTAAATTGGCCATTTTGTTATTGTAATTATAATTATGAAAACAAATTTCATAATTCCAAAATAATAATGAATTGTTTGAATTCGTAATTTCATTTTTTCTGGCTGTGGGACACATACCTTAGGCTGTAACATTTTTGTTTTTAGTCTGAGTTTAATTGTAATTGGAAAGAATATACTTCCTATCCAAAGGAACAAGACTGCCAAATTTCAGAAGGATTAGATATAGGATTCAGATTTTATAAGCATTATGGTTTTTAATGCATTTATGGGTGTAAGTTCCTTTCTGAAAATCTAATTTGGATATAGTATATCCCTAATGTAAGGGGCTACTTGTACCAAGTTTCAGAAAATTTAGACAATAGGTTCAGATTCTATAAACAATTACTATTTTGTGGTTTGCACACACATTTCCAATTGTAGAAACTTTGTTGTCCATCCAATATGGATGTAATTTGGACTCTGTGTACCTCTCATTTAAGGTATCATCCCTGCAAACTTTCAGAATTATTGGAAAAAAAGGGACCCAAATTTTATAAACTATTGAAGGCTTGTAATTTTAACAGAAGTCGTGCAAATACAAGTCCTGAAAAGTTTGGTACAAAACAAAATTTCAGGACATAAGAGGGACCTCAGGCATCAAGGCAGAGGGAAGGGGGAAAGCATCCCAGAAATCAGGAGACATGATTGACATATCCATAACAACCAACTGCTATCCCAACTACACCCTGCAGCATGATGAAATTGGACATTAGAAAATCTATTATTGGCTCTTTCCTAAGCAGATGCTTCCAACTGTCACGTTGCATTCTCTTTTTAACAAAAGGAAAGAAGGCTACATTTTCCAGCTGAACTAATCATACTGGATTGGGCCTTTTTCTCCTAATTGTATAAAATGAGTTTACACTTTACTTTGAGGCCAGGCTAGCAAAGCAAGTATTTTAAAATGACAATATATTTATAAATAAATGGAACATGAGACTTTAGAATATATTAAAAATAAGAGCGTAGTTTACTTAAATATAAATAGAGAACATCAGTAGATTACATAGAATAGCATGGATAGCAAATCAAAATTACATGATCTTAAAACATCTCTATTTTAAGAAAAAAGCTTCTAAAAGCTTAATATATGCTCAATTCATTGGCTCAAAGATATCAAAAGTAATACATTACATTCTTCCCAGTTCTTCCCTTTGTCTGTCAAGATGTTGGTGAGAATGAAACTCCAACATGAGGCGTGGAATCTCAGTCTAAAGAGAGCAAAGCTCTTGTCTCCCTTCTTAAGCTTGCCTGCATGGAAGGCTCACATTCCTGAGGGCTGACGTTGCTGATGTCAGTTAGCAAGGAAATACACTGGATTCTAATTGGCTCTCTTAATTCTGAGCAAGTAAAGAAAGTTTAAATTTCCTTCCAGGTTTGAACAAACCTCGTATTTCCATCAAATTTAATTGTCAGATTACAGAGAGACTTGATCATAGCATCAAGGTTGTTTTAACTATTAATTAATAGGCAATTCAGGTCCAGTGCCAACTTCTATAATTGGGTACGTAAGAACCCCAACAAAGGTGAGGCTTGGATGTACCCTCCATATGTACCCTTTAACTACCTAACTCAAACATCTGCCCTCTGGCATTGGCTAATGGCTGCCTCCAGAGGGGATGAAGTCCTTCCAGACCAAGCCAAGGATTTAAGTTACCTCCAGCTTGGGGACCGCTCATATCCCTTCCCGCCTTTGCCAGTAACTCACCTTGGGAGGTTAACCCTGTTGCCGGCTGCGCCCAGCCTATGCCCCAGGTGTTCCCCTCACATCTCTTAGGGAGATGCCTCTTTCACTACTTATTCTTACAAACTTGCTATAGCACTGGACCCCTGCCACAAAGGGACCGCCACCACTTTCAATGGACAGGCCAAGCCCCCACCCTGCTCAATCCCACTTAACATACAACCTCTATTAACTTGGCCTTCAACGTTGCCAAATAAATTCATTCCCCACCTGCGATAGGTGAACCCCGTCATCTCGAAAGTTCTCGGGGGTTCTGTGTGTAATCCCCACATGGGACACTCTGTACCCACCCCAAAGGGTGATCCACCTCCCAATCTTGCTGTTAACCTTCCGCCAGGCTCTGTCCACCTTCCTTGGGTGGATAGTCTTGTTCCAGTGCAAGCGCGCCACCCAGTCGGTCCACACTATCACCACCCCGGGGAAGATCCTCTCCAGCTCCATAATATCTAGTTTAACATTAACTATCAAACCTAAACCTTTGCTTTCTGTTAAATCATTTTCGCCCAGGTGGATTACCACCATGTCTGGTGTAGTCCCTCGTGTGATGACCCTGCATGTGGGGAGCAGCTGGTGCCACCGCATTCCCTTGCATTCCATCCATCGTATTACTGCTCGTGCAGACATCCCCAGCTGGCTTCCCCAAGAGGACTGCGCGGCTGCCTTCCCTGCCCATCATACAAGGGTGTGGCCAATAATCCAAATGGAACTTCTACGGTGGTGCCGCCTGGGACCTGGGTGCATAACAACATCAAACATTTCATTCAGAGAAACTACACACGTGTGACTTGTAAGGCCTGGACTTCCACCGCCCTACTCCTTTAATTTGCTGTTCCAAACAACCTGCCTGTGCTACAAAGGAAGCCACACCAATCCTAAATGAATGGGACCATCAAATGGTGGTAAACCTAAGTACCCCAATGCCCTATGCAGCACTCCCATGAATTGCTGTCGAGTCACTACACTACCATTCCCATGCTGAAACAGCAGTCCTCCCACTGGAGGTTGAATCCCCATATATTCCTGATATGCCCTTACTGGGCAAAGTTCCAGCGCCCCTGCCTGATTCAGGCAAAGCACTCGCCCTCTACCCTGCTGATCAGTTTTTGACCACCTCAGCCTCACCCAAAGCATACTTCCCCTCATCTAAACATCATCGGTGGCCAGGGCCATATTCGTGGTATCCCTCGCTGACTCCGCCACCAATTCACTAATATGGAATGCCCCCCAAAATGCCAGTTTTAATAATGCCCCAAACAAAGCTGCCTGAAATCCATTAAAACAAATGGCCGGGAGGGCGGAACACAACCGTACCAAAAGAGAGGGAGTAATAGGCTTCCTGGTGTCTGAATACCTCAGGGTTTCCCTAGCCCAACCTTGCAACATCCTGCGGGTAAAGAAACCCTAATCCAGCAGGGGGTGCCCAGCCAGGCGACTGACAAATCCCAGCACCGAAAGTTTCCCCGCAATGGTCCCCACCGCGGAGCTCGCCCTCCTAAGAGCCATGGCAAATTGTAACATATGCCCTTCAGGGATAGGGAACTGCAATGCCCAACCTTGCCGTGACCTAAACAACTGGAACTCCTCGAAAGCCCTCTGATAGGCAGCCCGCATTCGCCCTGCCAGGGATCTCTGGATAATCATGTACAGTTCTAAGATCCAAGGCTCCACAGCACCTGCGGGAGGGGGTCCGGTGTTGCTCTGGCTCCTGGGATCAAGGAGCGAAATCGCTCCATCTGGAAGTGAGAAAGGGCATCGGCTGTGCTGTTATTCACTCCTGGCACATGCTTGGCCACAAAAAAAATGTTGTGACATAAGCACACCCGCACAAATGCCCTAACTAGCTTCATTACCCTGGGAGAACGTGACGACATGGAATTGATCATATGGACAACTGCCATGTTATCACACCAGAAAACAACGGCGCTATTAGCTAACTCCTCTCCCCACAAATAGACCGCTACTACTAATGGGAAAAGTTCTAAAAAGGTGAGATCCTGAGTCACCCCCCTCTCTTGCCATTCCTGAGGTCACGGGGCTGCACACCACTGTTGGCGAAAAAAGACCCCAAAACCGAACCCACCAGTCGCATCTGAATGTACCTGCAGCTCAGCTTCCAGCAAAAGGTCTTCCATCCAAAAACTTGCCCCGTTATATTCCTCCAAAAATTCAGCCCATGTTTGTATGTCATCCTTCATGTCTTGCGTAAGTCTAATGTGGTAATGCGGCCTCAATTCCCCTCTAAGCTTACTGAAAAGCCTTGGCAGAAAAGCCCTGCCCAGAGCGACCACCCTGAACGGAAAGCTCAAGCTCCTTACAAGTGATTGTAACTCTCTGACGGTGATCTTTGCAGCTACCAAACCTGCCTCCAACTTTTGCCGGAGCGATACTAGCTTGCTCTGGGGGAGTCGTGAAATACCTTGGACCGTGTTCATTTCAATACCCAAGTATGTTAGGGTCGTCACTGACCCCTCAGTTTTTTCCAGGGCCAATGCGATACCTAGGTCATTTGCCACTTTCGTAAATGTCTCCATCAGGTCAGGACACTTCGACATCCCCAGGCGGCCGATGAACAGGAAATCATCCAGGTATTTTCTGACCTCCCCACCTGATGCCCTCTGTTTCACCACCCACTCCACCAATGAGCTGAAACAGTCAAAGGCAAAGCAGGAAATAGAGCAACCAATGGGCATGGCACGGTCAAAATAAAACTGACCATTCATATGGAAACCCAGAAGATGAAAGCTGTCGGGGTGAACGGGGAGCAGCCGGAAAGCAGATTTAATGTCGCACTTCCCAAGAAGTGCTCCTCGACCAGCTCCCTTCACCGCTCGCTCAGCATCATCAAGCGGAACATATTGTACTGATGTCAGGTCCCCCAGTATCGCATCATTCACTGACCTTCCAGGTGGATACGACAGGTGGTGAATCATTCTTAATTCACCGACCGTCTTTTTGGGAACAAGGCCCAATGGGGAAACTATGAAGTTCACAAATGGAGGGGAAGCAAAGGGGCCCATCACCCTACCTTTCTTCACCTCTTTACCCACTTTCTCCCTGAGGATATGCTCCATACCCACTATGGACTTCAAATTACGGGAGATATTCCCTGACTCAACCTTCTCTGGCAGTATCCTAAAGCCATAACAAAACCCATTAACTATATACATCACCTCCACTCTATTTGGGTGACCCAAAGCGCTCTCTCCAATCTGTCCACCCTAACTGGGGTTGGAGCCCTTTGGTACATTGCTCCCTTGCCCGCCTGCCTGACCTCCTTTACCCTGAGGGGGGAAGCCAGCGGTGGCTTATTTCCACTCTGTCACACCTTCGCACAAGCTGTGGTAGCATGGTTTCCTCCGCAGACCCCTCATGCATGCCTGTATCTGCACAAGGTTCGCCCACACCTCCCATTGTGGGCAAACTCCCAGCATACTGCTGACATTGAGGCTTGGGACTTCTGGGCCTCGCTCCGAAAGGGGTCATTGGATGGTGCCACACCCCCTTTTGTCAACATATGCCCCGTGTCAGTCCTAGGCCCACTAGCCATACCCGTCATGTTATCAAATCAAATCAAATTTTTATTCGGCACCGGCTTTTGTCATGGCCATACAAATACACACATACAAACGAAGTAACATACACTATAAACATATAGCACACAAATTCTAGTCCATATGCACCCATACTGTGAGGTTGGGGGAAGACCTCACAAGGGATTGGGAGGAAGGTAGGGGGGTTGAACACACAGAGCCGCCCGTTTGCAGGAACCGGAACACAAGGCAGTGCCTGGAAAACTACCCTCAGGGTCTTATAGGGCCTTAGGAATCGAATAGATACCAGGCCTAGCTCATCATTGGGTATCTGGGTATAGCGCAAGCCTTGGTCCGTTCCTCGGGCCACAGTCACTCGGGGTCCCAGGAAGGGGGTGCGAAGGGGAAGGGAGGATGGTGC
>QEPC01002194.1:976876-992254 GCA_003113815.1 Sphenodon punctatus | reverse complement strand
GCCCACCACTGAGGTGCTGCCTTCAAAACCTCAGCTGTAAGCCCATCAGGGCCTGGGGCCCTATTATCCTTTAGAGCCATAATCCTTCTAACTAATTCTAATGGGTGCAGCTCAATTGGGGATATAATCACCTCTGGCATATCAGATAGAGTATCCAGAGAAATCCCATCACGGGCTCTATACAGTTCCTCAAAAAACTGCTCCCAAGTGGCGTTGCTAACCCAAGAAGGGCCAGCATCCTGTGACCCCTTGATAATTCCATTCATACGCTTCCAGAATAATTTACTATCTCCTGTGGATGCTGCTGATGTTATTTCTGCCCACTTTTTTCCATAAAAAAGGGATTTCTTATCTTTAAGGAGGTTTTTATAATCCTTTTTTTGAGCTTTGTCATGTTATCAAGCCACAAGTCGATCGCATGCACATCCCACCGCAGCCCAGGTGTATAAGCTGCCCTATGCCTGAACGTCTCGTCGTACCTAAGCTAGGCCCCTAAGGGGCCCGTGTCATAAGCACGCCGAACGATGTCCGCATATTTCATCAGAGCATATGCCCTATCTGGGTAGGCCTGCACAATGACCCCCTGGTACATTGCAAACGCCAGCGTCCAGTTGGCCCAATTGCGATCCACCTTTGGCCACTTAAATCTCTCCTTATCTTTCTCACTATCTTTCTCTGACAGGTCCGGCAAGAGGTCAGTGAACAACAGGGAAAAAATATCCAAGTACTCCCCTTTCCATATTTTTTCCCTCGCTGTCAGTGACAAATGCGTGCCCAATGGGGCGGATACATCACCATATCCTCCCCCGAGTGGGGGAGGCAGCCGAACCCACTGGACATACCCAGTCCAGCCCACCTGGGGCCGAGCCCACACCTGCAAGGCCTGACTCCCATAAGCACCTGCTGCCAGCCCTACACTACCACTCACTGCTGGGGAGGGATCTTGTTGCCCCGGGGTCAGAACCCACCCCCCATTCCACCAGAGCTGGGGGAGCTCCAATACACTCCTTCCATCTTGACTTGTTGCTGCCCCTATTAATGGGGCTGCCATATTTCCGGTGACTCCCGACCCCACAACCTGGCCTAGGCCCTCCAAACCTGGGGCCAAAGGCCCCAACCCAGGTCCTCCTGCCCCTATCCCTGCAGCTGGCAGAACTGGGGACCCACTAACCCCTCCCCCCCACCCCCCATGCCCACATACCTGTCTGTTATGTGCCCAGAGTTACCGGCGGTGGCTGATACATCTGCACCATAGCCTGAAGTCCCCTCTCCAAAGACGCTATCCTCTCAAATTCTTCCTGCACTCCTGGCACCGCTGGGTCCTCCTCAGAACCTCCTGCCTCCTGTTGGTCTGACCTATCGGCAAAAGGGAGAGACCCCCCTACACTGCCTGCCAACAGAAATGGGGGGTTTCCCCAGCCAAAGGCTCCTTGGGGTCCTTTGCAGCTTTGTCACTTCTCCTGGCCCTCTGGGGCAGTGGGGAATCCCCCCTATATCTGGCCGGGGGACCGGTCACCTGCCTCCCACACCACCTATGTGGGGTAACCTCACCTCCATACAGCGAGGCAGCAGGCGTTGCTTGTGGCTGATAGCTCTGCCCGCCTCCCTGCCCCCATTGAGGAGAAATTCCCACTGCTGCAAACCCACCAGCAGCCGGGGTACCCCACGACTGCCCCTGTGCCTGAGGCTGACTCATCCCAACCACGGGAGCGTTTGGGATGGGGGATACGGGAGTGGCCAGCCCCACTCCCATACCCCCCAAAATCCTGGGGAGACTGGGAACCAGGCCACCCCCCGCCCACCCCTCCGTATGTCGGCGTATCAGGCCCCTGATATGGAAAGCCACCCCCCTGCTGGGTAACTCCACCCACCAACCGGGGCTGGAATCCTCCCTGTCCCATGTTAACATGGGCAAGAGACCCACACTCGGTGCCAAGGGGGCTCCCCCCCAACCATGTGTGTCCCATCTGCTTAACCGTGCTCAAGCCCCCTTGCAAAGACCCACCACTGTATCCCGCAGGAGCTTGCACCTGTGGGGGGGGCATGCCACCCCCTACTGCCCACAACGAACCCCCAACAAACCCTGAAGCAAAACTACCCTGCGATGTAACCCCCATTGCTGCTCCGAGGGGCTGCCCTCTGCCATCACCCCCACATGGCCATCCTCCCAGGCCCTGTGGACCAGAGCCTTTTCCCACTCCTATCGGAAAACCCAGTGTGCCAACCGTCCCAGCTGCCATACCCCTCATGAGGGCCTCGCAACCTGCCAGCCAATCCTGCGTGGCCCCCAGCACCAGTGGGGCAGATGCCCCTTCCGGGAGAGCCCTGGCCCTCCTCTGGTCTACCACATTCTCCTCCTCATTTACTGGAGGTACATCCTGCTGTGCCCCTTCCATCTGTCCTGTACTCTTCTTGGCCTTTGTACAGCCCATCCTGACAGCAAAGCCTTGAGGCACCCTTCTGCTGCCCCTATGGGCCTAAGAGCTCAAGATAGGCCCTCCACTGCCCCTATGGGCCTTCACTTCTCAGGCTAGAGCCTGCTGCAATCATGCTGCTTCCCCCCCAAGGGAACTTAAAACCAACTCCAACCGGAGTTGCTTCTCCCCAAGGGAACTTGAAGCCAAGCCTGAGGCAGCCCTCTTGGCAAGCCCAGCAGGCCCACTCTTCACCCTAAGACAAACCCCTGCTGCTCCAGAGGCTCCCGCGGCACCTACCCTCCTATCCTAATGAATCTATGAAGGGGCGCTCCACTGGGCTCAATAACCCACGCCACTCCTGTGACCCCCCTCCTCTAATCCAGCCTCTGAAGCAGAGTCGGCTTGCCAGCTCGCTGCGGCATTTGGACTGCTGCTGAGCAAAACAGTGGGTGGGAAGGCTCCCCACAAGGGGTGGGGCCTCCACGCTTGCTTCTGATTGGCTGGCCCTGTTGCCGGGCAGACTACGCCCGGGCCACCGAGGAATCCTCGCTGCAGCCCGGCCTGCAGCCACACCCTCTCCAGCAGCTCTGCAAGTGCCCTGGAGGGAACAGAGCGCAGCCTTATCTCTCCCTCCCTTGCTCCATTCCTCTAATTGGAGTACGACAAACGCCCCTTGGTGGCCGCCTAATAAGGCGGGACAAGGGCCCTTGGGAAGTTTAGAAAAAAGCTCATTGGAATGTAGCTGAAGAAGCTTCAGCCTGAACCAAGCTAATCACAGAAGTTGATTTTAGAAATCAATACTGCAAAACACAAATCCAATACATTGAAATAGAAAGTTAACATATAGAAACTCAAAATCAATACATTGGGAACACAGATGGTCAAAAAATATATGCTTATAATAGGACATACATGACACAACATCCTAGTAACAAGCAGGGGGCCTTAGAGTGGGTACATCAAAGAATGAGAATACATGACTGTCATTTCTTCTGGCCAATTGATATCATGAACCCATCTTGTACCACTGTAATAAACATGAGAGAAACTCTGGTATAGGTTTTTTCTCTGGAGATGTTTCCCAGACTTCCAACTTGCCAGTACCCAATAACTGCAATCAGGGAGGCTTGAGGGTGGGCATTGGGGAGCAAATATAAGCTTCTGCCAACTTGCACAGACCCCACCATGGCTAGATCTTGTGTTGCTCAGAGACTGGCTGAGTGCTCTCTGTGGGTGACTGACTGTACTGTAGTCTTCAGTCTCCTAAGTGCTCAAAAAAGCAGAACTCTAAAAGCTACTCTCCCCCACATATGTCACCACAAAATTTGGGGTGCCAATGACTGAAACCTGTGACAGTGCCTCTGGCACCTGCTCCTCCTCTGCTCTGCCCACCTCCTCCTGCCTTCTTCACTCTCTGTAAAAATGCTCCAAAAAGCAGGTGTCTGCATCTAGTAAAATCTCTATTGTTTAAACAGAAGTAACACCTGAAAGGGATTTAAGAAAATTTACGAACTCCATTAAAATGATGAAACTGATATTGCTTATAAAATTGGGAACCTTTATCCAATCCTTTTGACATTTTTCAGGAATGCTTCCTTGAGTGAGGGGAACGACCTGTCCAAAGTTCATCCACATGGAAATGTGTGTATAAAACATGAAATGATGAAATTGATAATAAAATTGGTACCCTTTATCCAATCTTCCTGAAAGTTAGCAGGGATTATCATTTCCAGGATGGGTACAATGAGTATAAATTTCACCTAAATTGTATGGAAAACCAAGACGTTGCCGCTACAAATGTGTGGATAGATTACAAAATGTCATGTGATTGCAGAATTGGCACCCTTTATCCAATACTTATGAAATGTGGAATGGTTGATTCCCTGGATGGGGGATACAGTCATTCCAAATGTCAAGCAAATCAGATAAGAAATGAAGATGTTAGAGCCAGAAATCAATTTTCCCATAGAAATCAATTTTAAAAACAAAATTCAGAAACGAAAACAAAATTATATAATAAGGAAATTCTGAAACAAAATAATTACAAAATAATTATAAAATGAAAAATTCAGTAATGGGTTGCATACCCTTACCCAACAATATTGAAAAAAAGTAGAGTGGAAATAAATAACCAAAGAAACCAGGTCATTTGACCCTGCCAATTTTGTTAGATCTGTTGGCTGCTTTTGATACCGTTGACCATGAGATGTTGGTGACTCACTTGCGGGATTGAGCTGGAGTGGGCGGGATCATCCTTGACTGGTTCCACTCTTTCCTGGTCAGGAGAACTCAGCATGTAGTATTTGGGGATTTTTCTTCATCTCCACGGAACCTCACAGGTGGTGTCCTGCAAGGTTTTATACTGTCCCCACTCTTGTTCAATGTTTATATGCAGCCACTTAGAGAGGTCATGAGACGGTATGGGGTGCGGTGTCATCAATATGCTGATGACACCCAACTCTACCTCTCATTTTCATCTGACCCAGACCCAGCAGTCTCGGTGCTTACCCAATGTCTGGAGGCTGTTGGGGATTGGATGAGGGCGAGCCGACTGAAGCTGAATCCCGACAAGATGAATGTGATGGCGGTGGGAAGGGCAGTCGATGTGGTGGTTCCCATCATTGATGGGGTCCGCCCTCCACTGGTATCCCCAGTCCGTAGTCTGGGCGTGTTCGTCAATCCACAACTCAGCCTGGATTTCCAGGTGGGGGCTGTGTCGAGGAGTGTGTTTCATCAATTACATTTGGTGCAACAGCTTTGGCTGTATGTTTCAGATAGTGACCTGGACACCATCATCCATGCTTTCATTACCTCGAGATTGGACTATTGGAATGCACTCTACGTGGGGCTACCTATGGTGATTGTCCAGAGACTGAAGCTAGTGCAGAATACTGCGGCCCGTCTCCTTATGGAGACGGGTCGCCATGAGCACTTTACACCAGTGCGCCGGACTCTGCACTAACTGCCTATAGTCTTCCAGGCCCAATTCAATGTGTTGGCTTTGACATACAAAGCCGTATACAGTTTGGCCCAACTTACCTGCAGGACCGCCTCACTCTCTGCACTCTGGAGCGGCCTCTGCGATCCACTGGGGGTGCCCTTGTTGAGGTCCCCTGTGTAGCCCAGGGGCCCCACTATGGAGAGGGCATTCTTGGTGGCTGCACCTAGGCTGTGGAAATCCCTCCTAGTGGAGGCCCAGGTGGCCTCAGATCACCCTTCCTTCTATCGTATGTGTAAAACCTGGTTGTTCCGCCTGGCCTTTGGTGAGGGAGATGGGGTGTAGGGTGGGAGGGGGGCAGTTTTGGTTTTGTGCCTCCTTTTTTATTCTATTTTATGGTTTTATTGATTTTATATATTTTAACTTTGTAAGCCACCCCAGGTGCCTTGGAGAAGGAGGAGTGGGATATTAAATGATTTTATAAATAAATAAATCCATCCAAGAAATACACCCTACCCAAACAATCTAAAATGGCGATTGAAGTAAATCAATATCCATTTATGCTCTGACATGAGTTGGTTTCTGTTTGTCTTCAGTTGGTTATTCAGTATTTTGGTTATATTATTTTGGGAGTCTTAGAACTATTATGATAAACCAATATTCATTTACCTTTTGACAATAGTCTGGTTTTGTTTTTCTTCCGTTGGTTATTTCAGTATTTTGGTGATATCATTTTAGAAATATTAGCACTATTACACATGCACAATTGTTGAAAATGACATACCAAAATGAAGAAATACCAAAATAATATGTTGGTATTTCTTCATTAAAATAACCCCCCAAAATTGAAATAGAACAAAATGAAAAAGAACAAAACAGACCCCCCCCTTCCTCCCCCACAACAACAAACACAGATATGCCAGTAAGAAAGACTGTCCTTTCATACCCATGTGAGCTGCATATATCATTCGGGTACTCAAAGGGCTACCCAAAATGTGAATAATCCCAGGAATAACAAACCCATTGCCCATTTCAGCTTTTGTTCTGAGTAAGTGGGTTTTGGTTGTATTCAAAAGTACATTTCACAAGTAAGAGATTTTTCAATTAATGATGCCTTACTTCTGTTACTTTTACTCATTTGTGAGGCAGGAGGAAAAACAACCCCAAAATCACTGGAGACACCACGGAGAACAACAGTCTTGCCATCCAGAGTTCATTATAACTGAAATAACTCTGATGCAGAGTTATCACTCTGATGACATAAGGACTGCCTCAGTCCTTTTATCCTAGGCATCTGCATCACCTGCTCTGACTCTGCTCCTGGCTCTCCAGGTTTTGACTTTTGGGTCAGCACAGCAGCATAATCCTTCAGGCATCACAAGCTGCTGAATACAAGAAGTTTGAGCTTAGAGATGGAAAAAACCTGTCTGCAGAACAAACTTGCAATTTTACACAGAAAGAGAGAGAGAGAGAGAACACAAAGAGAGTAGGTCAGGCAAGGGTATGTTTAGTTAAATCCAGCAGTGGGATTTAAGAGTGATTTAGAGTAAATGATGTGAATGAAGAGTGAAAAATAATAGTCTGAATTCAAACTTATCCTTTATAATTAAAGCTTTTTACTGAGACAACATTTTTGGGTGTTTATCTTCTTTAAATGATTTGAAGAGGATTTCCAATTCTGATGGAGCATGAATAAAGAAATCCAATAAAAAAGGTGCACTTTATACAATCTCTCAAATGAAAGTGGTTAATAGCAGCTTGGTGGTAATCTGAATATACGTCTGATGGTTTCAAAATAGAGGCATTCATTTCCACCAATTAGGGACTCTGGAGTTTCAGTGCAGGAGATCTAGGGAACATTTGCACGGAAACCACAAAGCTATTATCTGCTGCTCTGTGGATACAGATGGATTCCAGACTCAGGTGAGAATGAACAGGCACACCAATAAACCAGTTCATTGTGGTTTCTGAGTGCTTGTGTTACCTGAACAAACCATTGTATATAGGTGTTTATAATCTTCATTTCAGAGAGATAGATTGGTCCAAGACGTTACACAGTTTAGGCCATTTTTACACAAGGCATGAATAGCACATTTATAAATTCCTGGATGAAGAAACCCATGCGTGTGTTGGAGGGGGTGGGGGGAATGTTCTTCCCTGCTACTGGAAGTAATCCGGGTGCCATTGAAAGGAACTTTTCCCGCTATGAATATGCGCAGGGTGTGTGTGTTGATTTTTCAGCGCCATCCCTGGAGAAAACGAGGTGCTTTAGCTTGCAGTCAAGAGGGAGCTCTGAATCCGAGAGATCTTGTTTGCGAAGTAGGTGACAAACTCCTCACAGCGGGCCTGGGACAAGTCCCCATCCAGGTGGAGGGAGGCTGGACTAACCAGCCTCCACACCACCCGAAACCTGTCTCTTATACACATCTAGATGTGTATAAGAGACAGGGGTCATTGTGGATCTCCTAAGTATCCGTGGGTAGAACATCTGAAGAAATTAGGTGATCCAATCCCCCTACTGAAAGATAGTGAGGGGGTTCCAGACTTTAGACTTTTAAAAAGGGAAATTAGAGCAAGAGTGAAGGAGTGGGCCTTCCAAAAAGATCAGGAGGCCCTGGTGGGTAACAGAATCTCAACACAATATCCCAAACAGAAAAGGGTGGTGGGGCTGGAGCCTTATCTAGAGCAAATCCAGAACTCGAGACTGAGGAGACTGGTAACCTTACTAAGGTTCAACTTATTTGACACAGCGGACGTTAGGGGGAGGAGGGAGCAGTTCCCCAGAGCAGAGAGAATCTGTATTGGATGGCCAGAAACAATAGAGACCCTTCCCCATGTTCTGTTTCAATGCCCGCAGAATGCGGTCCTCCGGGAAGTTTGGATTAGCTCTATTATGCCCTTAGGAATGGAATCCTCTGAGGAGCAGTATGAAACTTTACTTGCCGAGGCAGATTTCCAACAACTAAAATCAGTGGCAATGTTTCTTTTGTTGGTAGAGTGGGTGAATAGAGATCTGTAGATAGGGCTGGTGTCTGGTTTGTGATGTCTAGGCTCATGTGTCTCCCTCATTTTTGGGCTCTCCAGTATGTTATATTATTATATCTTCTTTTTGTATCTGGAACTGTTTTGTTATTATTTTTGCATTTTGCGGTTTGGGCAATATTTAAAGCCCTCACTTTTTAATGCTTTGTTTAAATTTTCCTAACTTTTGTATATTTATTTATTTATTTATTTATGTTTTTATTATGTTTTTATTTTCTTATGCTAGCAAATTTTCTGATTAATAAATGATGATTGATTGATTGATTGAATGGCTTGGCCAGGAAGAGGGCAGCTGCAGAGGGGGAGAGGCCCCAGAGGGGCAGCCATGCAGCAGCTCAGGCCCCACAGGATGGACCTCTCCCAGGCTCAGTCGGTCCTGTGACTTCTTCGGCGCTGGGACAGCTGGCGACCCAGGGCACTATGGAGCCCACAGCCTACCCAGCCTGACCCACAGTTCACCCCACAGCTTGTGGTTCTTCCTTATGGGCCTGCCCTGGCATCCAGGGCCCTGTGGCAGGTTGTGGGGCTGGGCCCACCAGCACAGGCAGGGGACAGGGCCATGGTGGCCCTGTCTCTGCATGATAGGCTTGTGGGCTGTGAGGTCCTGCTTCGTGGCATGGCTGCCATGAGTGGGGAGGTGGGGGGTTACCCAGGATACACTCCCTTTCTCCCAATGACCCATCCCCTCCCCCTCTAGAGGAACAAGCAGGAAAGCGTGCCCCTCCACCTTGCTGGTGGTGCACAGGGTCCCCCCCCCCAGTCAAGTACATTGAGGAGTTGCCAGCACCAAGGTGCACTAGGGTGGGCCCCTCGCATGCTTCTGCCCTTATGCAGCAGCCCCCCTAGGGAGTGGAGCTGCTGCTGTGGCACAGGGACAAGATGGCCCAGCCCCTGATGGCACCACCCCATCTCCCCCATGGCAGCCCATGCTGCTGCCCACCCTGGAGCCCCGACCCCCCATCCCATTTTGTTACCCCATCTGGGGGAGGGACCGACCTCAGGTGGGCCCCACCAGGCCCCATGGGGGTTGGGGCTGGATGGGGGGAACCCCTCCCAGTTTTTTTCCGGCCATAGGTACGCATGGAAGTCATGATCAAGAGGACATTGAGCTGTGGCAGAGGGTCGAGGTGCTGGAACAGGTGATCCAGGGGATGACAGGGCAATGGGCCAACCAGGAACCACTCCAGGAGCCAGTAGCTATGGCTGGAGTTCCAGGTATAGCCAGGGAAGTCACCCCCTATCAATCGGGACAAGGGGCAGAGCCCCACAATTCAAAATAGTTGGGGGCTTGGTGCCTGGCACTCCAGGGCAATGCCTCAGGGGATGGTACAAACACTTGCACCGAGCATCGGCAGGGACAGGGCGAGTTGCATAGATAAGTGCCACTGAGGAGACCACCCAGCTGCTGTGGTGGATTGGGACATGGGTGTCAGTGGTCCACCCCCCATTGTCAACCCAAGCGTTGGCTGCTTCCCTGAACACCCCATCATCAGCAGGGCAGGCACTATATGTATAGACCCCGATTGCCCCTTCCCCCTCCCCGGAAGCACAGGGCCAGGAAGTGTGGGTGGTGCTGAGCCAGAAGCCCCCCTCAGGGGCAGGGTATTCTGACATGTTGGCACCCATCGGGGCCTATCTCCTTCCAACCACCCAGGAGCGGATATGAAGGGGAAAATGTATTGACTTATTCACCTTCCTATTCAGCAACCCCATAACCAACCCAACTGAACAGGAAGACAAGAAAGAGAACAACCACCTCAAACATCCTAAGGCCAAGAGGAATTGGACCAGCTGGACTGTGGCCTATGCCATTTACCATGGTGTTATGATCCAAGTTTTTCCTGCCCGAGCCTCCTCAAATGTGCAGACATTGTCTGAAAGTGCTACAAGTCTGGCCCCTTGGCAGCATGGCTCCAGTATGACGAGGCCTTCCGCCACCGAGCAGCATTCACCTCGGGTTTGAGATGGGACATGCATGCCCCTGACCTCTGGCTTGACTGCATGGTAGATGCAGACAATGCCCCGAGGTCCAATAGCAGCCATCTCTTGGCAAAAGGGGGTGTCACTCCTGCCAACAATCCTTTTCATTGCGAAGTGAAAATGGCCACAGGCAACAGTACCCAGTGTTGGGATTATGTGCACGTGGGAAAGTGTTCCTGAGTGGCGTGCAAATTACGGCACTCTTGCCCTACTTGTGGAGGTTTCCATGCTGCCCCAAATCCAAGTCATGGACCAAAGCGAGGAACAAAACAGGGGTTCCTGGTAAGGGTGTCCAAGGTGGCAGGGGACAGGGAGCCCCTGGGAAGAGCCCCAACTCCAGTTAAGTTAGATCTACTGATGCTGGCCCTGCAGGACCACCATGACCGGAAAGAGGTGTGACCAGGAAGAGGTTGAAGGTTTCCAGGATGGGTTCAGGATTCTAACTGGGGATGTACAACAGCACCAGATAGCCACCAACCTGAAATCAGTGGTGGGGCTCGAGCATATTTTCCAAATTAAATTACTCAAAGAGGGAGCGGAGGGCTGGGTAGCCAGCCTGTTCCCAGAAATGCTTTTCCCAGACATGGTGTTCTCCCCACTGGAGGTGGTCCCCCAAAAGACCCCAGGGGAATTCTGCCTCATCCATCATCTTTCATACCCCTGGGGAGGGGGTCAGTCAACGACACCATCCCCAAAGAGCTCACGTTGGTCCACTATGCATCGACTCTGCAGTATCATTCATGAAAGACCACGGCCAAGGTGCCCAGCTGACCAAATGTGATATTAAATTGGACTTTATTCTACTACTGGTCCACCCAGACAGCTTTCATTACCAGGGCTTCCATTTTCAGGGTCAATATTACACTGATATGTTCATGTCCATGGGATGCTCGATCTCCTGTTCGGCATTGAGAGATTTAGCTCTCTGGTGGAATGGGTGGTTTGCCAAAGGGTGGCTGAAGGAAGAATCCCGCCTCTGGTGGGAAAAGACAGGGTAAAAATTTGTCAAATCAATCAATCAATCAATCAATCAATCAATATTTGGATGATTTCTTGTTCAACATACCGCGTAGGTATGGGGGAATGCAGTCGACTGATGGAGACCTTTAGACAAGTGATGGATGGTCTAGGGATCCCCTTGACCCCAGAAAAAATGGAAGGGCCTGCCACTGTCCTTCAGTACTTAGGAATAGAGCTGGATACAATGGTGGGGGTGTCCTGCCTCCCAGAGGATAAGCTGACCACCCTGTGGGACAAGGTCAGCGAGTGTAGGTCAACCAATAAAGTTTCAGCGTGGCAGCTCCAGTCCCTTATCGGGAGCCTTAACTTTGCCTGTAGGGTTTTTTCTCCAGGTCAAGCATTCCTGTCCCACCTGTACACGAAACTGTCTGGTGACACCCCACCCCCCTCCAGCCCCACCACCATATAAGGGTTACGAGAGAGATGAGGGAAGACCTGAGCCTCTTTTCTCACTGATTTCAACAGGGTCAGCATCCAGAGGGAACACATACTTTTCTTTAGGGACAGGTGTTTGTGGCCACCTGGCCACCAGAGTGGGAAGACACAGGGGAGACTAGGGAACTCATGTTCTTGGAACTATTTCCCATCATGCTGGCTTTCCACCTGTGGCCAGCCGAGTTTGCCAACCCACGTGGTTCTTTTCTGGTATGACAACCTAGTGGTGGCCCACATAATTAACTTGCTAATTATGTGTTCCCAATCCATTGCCATCCTCCTCCTATTTCACCCATCCCACACGTTTACTTCCCTAGTATCATTTATTTAGATTAGATTAGATAGATTTAGGTGTTATTTTTGTTTTTCACCCATCTCTGTGTTCTTTCTCCCTACCCCCCATTGAATTCTCCCCTCCTCCCTTTATATATTCCGTCACTGATTCCCTTCCCCTGATTTTGGATTTATTTAGAGTAGGATTAGATTGATTTAGGTTTCATTTCAGTTTTGTACCCCACCCTGTGTTGTTTGGTGTGAGCTGTCTGTCTTCCCCCCCTCCCCCAATTCCTATGTAATATATATAGATAGATATTAGATAGTTACTATAGATATAGATAGTTGTAGGAGTTAGCTTAGTTATAGAGATAGATAGAGATAGTGTGTAGTGATTCAGTTTTATACTGTGTTTGTAGAACTAGGCCTTTGTAGTTATTAGATATTCCATTTAGTTCCATAGGTTTTAATAGCAGTTAGATTTAGTGTAGATATATATAAGGAAATTGTAAGTGATGAGCAATATTCTTGCTAAGGTGTGCCGTTGCACCATTGTACATGCACTCTGGCAGGCCTGAACAGTGTTTTTGACTGGTGGGAATGACAAAAAAGAGAGACCCCAGCAACTCTTATTGCTTTGCATTATGGTCTCCACACTAACCAGAATTGGTTGTAAACAAAATCCCATTTATATTTTGTCATTCTCACCAGTTAAAAACACTGTTCAGGCCTGCCAGAGTGCATGTACAATGGTATAACGGCACACCTTAGCAAGAATATTGCTCATCACTAACAATTTCCTTTTACATGGGATCTCAAACGGAGATGCTCATATGGGAACAGATTCTTCTCTCGTATAAATCAATGGAGCTCCATTGACAGAACTGAATAGAGCTTTGTTGGCTCATACCAGGGAAGCATATGTCTGAGCATTAGATACTCTTTATTAGATTCTTCCATATATGAAATAATTAAATGGCATTTGTAATTTTAGTGTTGAAGTTTAAAATGTATAATAATGATACGGGGGGAGGGGAGGCCCTACAAAGTGCTGAAATTACAGGATCAGAGTTTCATATATTAAGGCCACAATTCAAGCTGAAATGGGCATTAAAATGGGCAAAGTAATTGAATCTACATTATCTCAACTAAAAATGGTAGTTTATGTAATAAACAATATTATTTGGTGCTTCACTAGATACCTTCAGAGGTATAGTCCAGGTACAACACAGGTCAAGACAAGTAGTAAGGTAGCATAGGTGTCAGGAAAGAGATCAGCCTTGGGTGTAGTCCAGATAGAGCAAAGGTCAAGCCAGGTGGTCAGGTGGCATAAGCAATGATGGACCGCAAACCAGGGCAGTGAGAAACAGGCAAGGAGAAGATTAGGAGGCAGGTAGAGAAAGTGGAGAGGCAAGGTAGCAGTTGAAGGCACAAGAAGGCTATACCGGGGGAGCGTCTTGATAAGTTACTGGTGACTTGTTGTGTGCTTCTTCTATAGGGAGGAGGAAGTGCTTCCTGTCTTGCCCTGAGCCCTTCAGAACTGGTCTTGATTGGTTGTGCCCACAGCGGACTCCGAGGCAATGAGGTAGGCACTACCAGGAGTTCAATGCAGGTGTATCTGGAGGACTCCTCATCTGGGGAGCAGGTGCTACCTAGAGTCTGGTGCAGGCATGGCTGGCGGACCCCCTTATCTGGGGATGCAGGCACTACCTGGGGTCCGACGCAGGCGAGGCTCTGGCTGCTGTGGGTAACACCTGTTTTGTTTTTTCCAATTCTTTTCTACTTTATTTTTTCTTTGTGTGTGTGTTTGGTTATTTTTATATTAAAGTCATTTCAGTATTTCACTTGCATCATTTTAGTAATATTATCACTTTTGCTCATGTGCAATTACCAAAATGACCAAGACACTAAAATAACAAAAAACAAAAACAAAAAAACTAGAAACCCCAAATTAAAATAAAAGAATACATGGATATGTGAGAACTTCTTTTGGTCATGGATATTGTTCAAATATGCAAAGGGTTACCCAAAAATGTGAGTTGTATCCAGGGATAGTATACCTACTACTGATTTCAGCTCTAATCACAGTCCTTTGACCCCTTACGCTACAGTAGCAACGGTTACTACTACAGTTACTACTACACTAGTACAGTAGTAACTGTAGTACTAACTTGAGTAAGGGGCTAGAGCATTGCAGCTTTAGAACTACAAACCTACAAGTTCTAGTTAAACAAACAAGAAATGAAATGTGCATTTTAATTATCCTTCAGGAAACAAAACCTCCATTTACAAATATTCTTTGATGACATAGTTCTTTCCTTTCTTTGCTTTTATTTTTTATTAAATCTCTCATGCATGTAGAAGGAAGTGGTAATTTAAAAAATACGGTTTTGGTGCTCAATTCATGCTGAGTTCTAAAGTTCTGAAAACTGGGTTTAAAAAATGGAAGTGCTGACACAATCTTAGCCAGAGACATGATTGACATCAGCATAAGAAGTTGCTCCAGGGATTAGAGTTTCTAAGGAAAATGGCTGGATACTTTCTTTTCTAAATTTCTGTTTTTGAGTCTGACACTTGAAAATAAGATGCAAAGAAGTAGTTGTATCAGCCTTAAATAAATAATGTCTTCAAGGAGATTTTATACAGAAATTGTGACTGCTTGTTTATTTATAATAAAAAATTACTAATATTGTTCTTTTTCCTTGTTTAAAATATTATCTTGCATTTATTATTTACTAATTAATTATAATGCAAATGACTGACTATACGTTGGTGTCTCTACACTTCCTCATTTTTTCTCTCTAAGTATATGCCTGATCAAAATGCAAATGTATAGGGTGAAATTAAACAAAGGAGTAAGGATCAGGGCTGGATTAGCACTATGCTAACTATGCTGCATAGAGGGGACTGTGGTCCTTTTTAGTTGAGTGCTGTTTCTCATGGACTGCAGATTCCGGAAGAAACAAACTCAAACACCGAGGGGCGGGGGGTAGAAAATCCCCTCCCCTGATTCCAGATTGGCTGGCAACTCAATATTGCCAGCCAATATGGCAATAATTGTTGGCTGGCAACTCAATATCAGAGTTTCATAAGTCCGGATCTCCAACTATGCATGAGTGCATTGTTTTCAATAGTGCCGGCCAACTTCCGGAATCAGGGTGGGGGATGTCTAAACCCACCCCATGTGATTTTGTTTCTCCCAGATTCTGCAGTCCATGAGAAACAGTGCTAGTCTAAACATTAGGCATGGGCGAACAGATCGCGGTTCGTGTT
>QEPC01002194.1:940214-973886 GCA_003113815.1 Sphenodon punctatus | reverse complement strand
TAACCTACCACCCTTCGATTGTTCCTCTCGCCTCGTACCGAATCAGCAATTCACTCCGGGAAAGGCGAAAAACCCCTTCGCCCTTTCTGGCCAATTCGGGCTCAGGGAAAATTCCTTTCCGGCTCTAACTCGCAACCAGCTGCAAGCTCGGAGTGGTGACTTTAAAGAGGGAGGGTGGGTGGGTGCACTTCTTCTGCCCCGCTCTAGCCGTGTGGAATGCGGCGCCAGAGCGGGGGATCTAAAATGGCGCCCGGGATCTTGCTGGTCTCGTGAGACTCCCTGGTGCATTTATTTCTGCCCCCGTTGCTCTGCAACGGGGGCCCCTCCTCCCTGCCGGCCTGGGCAGCCGTGAAACCGGAGCCGTGTCCCTGTCCTTCCCCGCTCAGGGGAGTGGGGGGGGCAGGCGGTGCCAAACCCCCGCTGCAGCTAACGCGGAGGGGGGATTATCAATTGCGGTTGGGACATCGGCTCTCTTCCCAAGCTGAGTAGTGTTGGGGTTATCCACTACTAAACTGGGGGCTAAAACTGAAACTAAAACCCCCGGGTGCATTACTCTACTCATTGGGTATTCCCTCAATAGTGGAACCACACCAGGTCTCAAAAATAAACTAGATAAATGAACCCCCCCATGTAGCAAGGAGAACAGAACAATCAAACAGTCTATTAACTAAATAAGGGGAAGAAAAATAAACTATTATATGCTGAATAAAGCCCTCCGAGGGAAGAATGAAAGAACGGGTTATCTGTCTAAAGAGAACTGGCCAACCCAATATGTCTGACAGATGTCTAGCAATTCTAAATTTGGAATCCCAAGCTGGGATAAATCCTGAGACTAAAGGGGCAACTTTAAGCCTGTTAAGTCCCAGGCCTGTTGGCCTTTCGACGCATCTCTAAGACTTGGCTGTTCCCCCAGGCCTTTGGAGGGGAGGATGGGGTGTTGGTAATTTTTGAGGGGGGTGTTTTAAATTTGTTTTAATTATTATATTGTAGATTTTTTTTAATGTTTAAAAAATATTTTTATATTATGTTGGAAGCTGCCCCGAGATGCTGTAGGCATGGGAGGTGGCATATAAATATAAATAAATAATTAAAATAAATAAATAAATAAATAAAGTAAATAAATAAATAAGCTGCTTCCCCTGAAACCGGGTGATCATAGTCTGTTTCCCCTTCCTCTTAGCCATAGCAGCAGCAAGCAAATGGTATTTGGCTCCTCAAGGTTAGATTCATGGTCTCTGCAGCTGGAAGGAGGAAGTGGTCCCCTTGTCCACTCATGGCCACCCACTCTTCTACCATCAGGGTTCCTGGCCACAGCCACAATGGCTGACAAACCCTTTGGGTGTCGCCTTCCGGGCCCCGCCCCACTTGAGTTACCTGGAGAAGGGAGGGATGATGGCTTGAGTGGCAGGGGAATCCTCCAGTGAGATCTCTCTCCTCTGGGGTCTGTAAACCCCCTCTGCACAGCTCCCTCCGGACCCCACCCTGCTTGAGTTACCTGGAGAAGGGAGGGATGATGGCTTGAGTGGCAGGGGAACCCTCCAGTGAGACCTCTCCCCTCTGGGCTCTGCAAACCCCCTCTGCACCTTGGTGGAAAAAAGTGTGATTGGGTAAGTAAAGAATCAACATCATTTATGTAATAGTTAAATAAGGATGGAGCAAGGACACACCCTTGCCTAACTCCAGGGCCAACTGATATCTCCTTTGTAATAAGTCCTGAGTTATCCAGTTTTACTGCCAAGGTAGAGTCCTTATGAAGGTTTCAGATAAGTAATAATCATATTTTATCAACTGAAGATTCTTCCAATTTGCCCCATAAATGATTCCTACAGACAGAATCAAACGCTGCCCAAAGATCCAAGAAGGCAACAAACAACTTTCCTTGCAACGCCCTATACTTTTATGTCAAGTGGAACAAGATTAAACATTGTTCCACTGTTGATTGACCCTTTTGAAATCCTACTTGCTCAGAGCACAAAATATTGTTTGGGGTCATCCAGAAGGAAAGTCTATTCAGCAGAATTTTAGCAAAAATTTTGCTGACCACACTTAGAAGGATGATAGGCCTATAATTCTCTAGGCTTGCATGTGGGCCCATCTTATAAATTGGTATAACCACTGCTTTCCCCCATACTGCTGGAACATTACATGAATTACTTATACTTGTGAAAAGGGCTGCCAGGACCGGAACCCAACAGTCCAAGTGGGTTTTAATAAATTCAACTTGGATCAAATCTGACCCAGGTGCTTTATTATTACTGAACAATCCTATTATTTCCACTAATTTCTCCTCACTAACTGTCGGCCAGGCAGGGAGATGATCTCTCATCATTTTGGGTACTGCCAGGGGTTACTCAGTCATATCTGACTCTTGACCTAAGGTAAAAAAAACTCCTCCCAAGACTGGATAGGTAAGGACCACTCTCTCCTGTCCTTCCTCAAAGAACCCTTTACCAAATACCAGAGCTTCCTAGAGTTAGAGGCATGACTCGCTTCCACAAGGACCATCCATCTATTCTTCCAGAAACAGCACTTCTTTTCTTTAATCAATTCTTTTTATTGTCTTTTAAGGGGAAAATACTGATCTGGAAGACAAGGGGCCAATCCCCTTCTATACTCATGATAAACTGCTTTCACTCTCCTCTGAGCATCTCTACATTCAAGGTCAAACCAGGCCTGGTTGGAAGATCCACCCCTCCCTGGTCTAAAGGTGGGACAAGCTACAGTCTGAATATGATTTTATAAAGCACAGCTCACCGAGTCATAAGCATTTAAAACAACCTTACTCTCTGTTCCTCTTAAGATACCTTCCATCCAATCCTTACAAGGCACACTTTTCAAAAGCAACTTCAAAGAATGGGCCAGTTGGAGGTTCCACTTAACCGAGCAATGCCTACCAGCGGACGCTGTTGCAGGTGTCAAGGAAGGGGGGCACAAAGGAAGGCGAGGATACTGTCCGGGCAGTTGTAAGATAATTATCTAATGTTTATCTTATAGTGCGGAGAATTATCTAATGCTTGAGATTGATACAATTTGGGTAAGGGCCCTCCAGTTTTCCTTTAGAGGAATGTATTAATCCATTTTATTCAGTTTTATTTACTTGTTATAACTGTGTATAATATGTTTGTGATTGTTTGTTTTTGTGTATGTCTAGGGTTGGCAATGGCCTAAGGCCAAGCATAATAAACTTAACTGAACTGAACTGACATCCTGGCACCAGGGGTGGTTTCAGGACCAAAAATACCGACACTGAAAAAAATTCAGTTTCGGTGCCGATAGCACTTTTTAAAATGTCTGGCCAAGTTCGGACAAGCCGAACCCAAACGCAGGTTTCGAGCCCAACAACCGAACATCCGAACATCCAAATGGCATTCTGTTCACCCATCCCCACTGGGCTAGGGAGGCACCTGGACCTAGACGGAGGACTGAAAAAATTCAAACATAAGAAACACTTCAAAAAACGTTTCCGTACACCAGGTTCCTGTAATACTATAATGTCATGATGTGCTAAAAATGCTAAAAATTCGTTATCCCCCAATTTATTTAACAAACATGCTACATTCCAGGAGATTAGGGATAGAGGAGGGGGACTATACTCACAGTCACATTCAAGTAATACCAGTTCCAGCTCTCTATTTTAATCTTCTAATGGATCCAGTGCAACCTCACTTCCACTACCCAAGTCTAAAGGCCTGGATGAGTCCAGCTTTCTTTCCATAATTAAATTAATTGCATCTCTTAATATTGCATTAACCCTAACCTTTAATCACAGAAACTGTAAGTCCAAGTTCAAGTCGTACCTTCTCATCCATCCCCAAACTCCCACAACTATCAAGCTGTACTGTACCCAAAATTTTCTCCAACTTTACTCGGGGGAGTATATTTTGTCCTAGTGTCCTAGTGGACAAAATATACTTAAACATTTGAATTTTAAATGGGCAACTCTACCAAAAAGAAAATGTTTGCACTTTAAAATTAATATAGAATGCTTTAAAAGCTGCATGGGGGGGGGGGGGGGTGAAGAGCTTCTCGGCTCAGGAATCTATTTACAATATCCCCATGAACACCATTCTAACTTGCATCTTGTTGCAAATACTTTAGAGGTATACTTGATGTAGTACATTTCAACATGGGTTTCACAAGACCATCTACATCATTCTCAATCCTCAAACAAGTTCTTGTTCATTTCAATAGTCAAATTACACTTCCAGAAATACAAAATTACTTTAAAAAAAACAATTATGCTAAATGTAATCTTTGTAAGTCAGAAGATTTTTATATTAAAATTTATAAAAAGAGGAGACAACAGAAACTGTTGAATATTTTGCATGTCTTTATAGGATTTTTTTTTAAAGAACAGAAGAGCTCTCCCATGTGTCTGATCTTTTTTTTTTTTAAGAATGTCTGTTCTTATTTTAATTGCATTAGCCTATTAAATCAAGTGTAATGATTTTTAGACACTTTTACACAGATCCTTGGAAGGCTAATCTTTCTTTTCATTATATCCACCACCTTTTTATTCCCTTGTAAATGGGAAGTAACTTACCACACACCCAAAAGGATGATAAGCAACTTCTTTGTCATGCCTATAAATTAGTGCACTATATATCATTTGGCCTGGTTAACACAAGGGTCAGTTAAGTGTTCATTCATTTCCCACAGAAAAGGGCGAGGATGTGTTATCAGTGCTAGAATCTTCAATCAGCTTGACACCAGAAATCCTGAAAAGCTAGGGATGGGCGAATGCGGTTTGGAAGTTCGGAGTTCGGCCTGAACTCGGCCTGTTCAGACGACCAAACCTGAACCCGAATCTGAGCGCGAACTGACCAAACCGAACTCGATTCCGAACGTCGAAATGACTGAACAGTTTGGTCAGTTCGGATCGCGTTCGGGTGAGTTCGAGTGGGAAAAACATGTCACTGGAAGGCAAAACATGACAGGAAGGGGGAGTCAGCAGAGGAGCAGACTTCCAGGCACCAGGGGTGGAGATGCTTGGAGTAGCAGCCAGCCTGCTCAATCACCATCCCTTTTTGCCTCAGACCACTGGCTTCGCAGTCTGCGATTGGCCATGGGCTAGACTGCACGGAGCCAATGATGCTTGTGGTGAGGCAGGTGCAGCAAAAAACAAAACTGATTGCCTCCCGTCTTCCCAACACCTTCTGAGCTAGTCACTGTTCCTGAACAGCAGGCGTTTCAGAAGGCTCCCTCTCCCAGCAGTTTTTGTTATTTCCTATTCCTAATCCACTGCCATCCTCCTCCTATTTCACCCATCCAACCCATTTACCTCCATATTATCATTTATTTAGATTATATTAGATAGATTTAGGTGTTATTTTTTGTTTTTACCCCTCCCTGTGTTCCCTGTGTTCAATCTTCCTTCCTCCCTCCCCCCTCCATTGAATCCTTTCCCTCTCCCTCTTATTCCATCCCTGATTCCCTTCCCCTGTTTTAAGTTTTGGATTTATTTAGAGTAGGATTATTATTAGATTGATTTTCATTTCAGTTTTGTACCCCTCCCTGTGTTCTTTGTTTCCCCCCATCCCTGTGTAATATTGGATAGATATATAGATAGATAGATAGATAGATAGACATAGTAGTTAGCTTAGTTATAGAGATAGATAGAGATACTTGGTTTATAATGTGTTTGTAGGACAAGGCCTTTGTAGTTATTAGGATCATCAACTAGATTCTGGGACCATCATTCCAACCACTGGGGACTGCATTCCATTCCACTGCATATGGAAGCCCAGTGCCCGCATACCAGCCTGCCCCCCCCCCAGGCTACAGCCTACTCCTCCGCACCCACCCGTAGATGCCTACTGAAGCTGCTGGAAATAAAAGTCCCTCCAACCACCAGCTCCCACCACCTGCTGCCTGGTGCCAAGGAGCCTGTCTCTCTTTCTCTCTGTCACACCCACCCACACAAACACAAACCCTGTACCTCCTGGGGGGCTGTCTGCAAGGTGAGAACCTGCTGCTGGCACATCTTTGGGTTAATAACTATGCTACATGGGGTGGCAGGTGCTGCTGGTAGGGATTGACAAGCTGTATGTGATTCTGCCACCTAGAACTTAGACACAGAGGGATAAAAGATTGGACAGTTCAGCTCATAACAATAACAAGAAATATAACTTAACTTAACAAAACAAAACAAAAAACAAAAAACAACAACAACAACAAAATTGTAAAACAAAAACCAAATATTTTAAAATAGAAAGGAAACTTATGCACTAAGGACTCAGTCTTTGGGGCTGCCCCCTGGAATTTGGGGGAAAGGCATAAGTGATGCAGGAGACCCAGGGGCAGGGGGCGCACCTGCCGACATTTCATAGCCGCATTCCACAGCGTATTCTACGGCCCCTGCCACAGCTGCCCACCAGTTGGAGACCAACTGGTGGAAGAGCTCCAGGTCAGCCCTCTCAGTGGAGATGTACTTTGAGACGTACTCCTAGTATGCCTCCACCTCCTTCTCCTGCAACTCGGCCACCTGGAACTGTTCCACCAGTCAGTTCTGCATTACTTGGAGGGCAGCCACAAAGTCCTGGCTGGTCCCCTGCACCTGGCCCCGAAAGGCCCTTGCAGCTGAAGACTCCTCCTGCTCCTGAGGGGGCTCCACATCAGAGCTGGAGGGGGTGGGGGGGAAGGACTTTGCAGATGGCGCTGCTTCTGGCTTGCCTTCCCCTCTTCTTCTGATGCTCCATGGCCATACCACCAGACTCCTGCACCCGAGCCACCTTCTGCCCGTGGGCCTTCTCCATATGGGCAATTAGGCCCGATGTGGTCCCCTACCTGACATTTTTGAATCTTTTTCGGCAGGTCTAAAGAACATAAAAAGATAGGAACGTAAGAAGTGCCATACTGCATCAGACCAATGGTCTGTGTCAAGTCCTGCCTGCATTCTGCCTCCACAAGTGGGTGGGTGGCAATCTCTCTCTGTAGGGGACTTCCATTCATAACAGGTCATAGAGGGCAATGCATGCATACATACCCTGTTGTTCCAGCCCCCATGCCTTATCTTGCAGACGGTGAACTCGTTCTCCTTATTATAAAACTTCCAGACATTGGACCTTGTTCGCCCAATGTCTGGGGGTGGCACTGGCGACCTCCGCCTGAGTGTCCTGCATGGTGTGCCACCAGCGCTGGCATCCGATTCCTCTCTTAAACAGGAACACATAAACAACACCTAAGTAATGTCATGCATTTATGATGATGCCTCTAGTCCTCCCTCCTTGGGGTGCTAGGGATGGCAAATGGACAGACCCTGGCTGGCACATGCAATAATCATGACCTTCTTTGGGTGGGTGCTAGGGAGGGATGGCAATGGATAAAAGACCCCTACTGGCACTTGCAAACCCTGCCCTTCTTTGGGTGCTGGGGAAGGATGGCAATGGGGAGACCCTGGCCTGTTGACAAATGCAAATTGTGCCCTTCTTTGGGTGCTGCGGAGGGATGAGATCCTGGCTGGCATGTGCAAATCCTGCCCTTCTTTGGGTGTTGTGGAGGGATGGCAATGGGGAGACCATGGCTGGCTGGCATGTGCAAATCCTGCCCTCCTTGGGGTGCTATGGATGGCAACTGTAAAGACCCTGGTGGGTGGCATGTGAAAATCCTGCCCTTATTTGGGGGTATGTAGAGAATGGGATGGCAACTGGAGAGTGGAGACCATTGCTAGCCTGGCACATGTTTGGGTGGGGGTGCTCATGCTCGTGCCTGACTTCTGGAAGAGCCCCCCACACTACAGTACCCTCTCTCTCTGTGTCAGACATCTGATGCCACCCACTGATGCCCACTGTTTGTGCCCGACTGATGCCCACACCACCCACGCACCTGCACGCCAGTGGGCTCGCTCTAATGAATAGAGCCTTTCTTCCCCTCAAAGTAAAAAAGTTTACAAACCTGGCAGCACCTCCTGTGTCCGCTGCTTTCTCCTCCACCACCGGCTCTGGGACCTCCACCACTGAAGGTCATGGGGCTGGGGCAGAGACATCTTCCTCCTCCACCACCAGCTCCAGGACCACCAACTTGGCCCCCCGGCATTTAATCAGAATGACCGGCGTCTTCTGCATTATTATTTTTTTTAACCAAGCCAACACCAGCCACACAGTCAAGTCAGTCACCCACCACAAACACTCACCAACAACATGCCAAAACAAACACAGCCAGTCAAACCAAACACAGAGCACACGAACTGAACAGCCACACACACACGCGCTTTCACCCACACAAGCGCCGCAAGCACTCAAATTTCCTGTTTCTGGCATGATCATGGGTTCTCACAATACTTTTTCCGAACGGCTGAACCGAACTGAACTTGGCCAAACCGAATGCCCGAACCCAAACTTGGTGACCAGACCAAACGACCGAACCGAGCACCCGAATATAATCGAACTGAACCGAATTCCCGAACCATGATCAGTTCGCCCATCCCTATGAAAAGCTCTGCCCCACTTTTCAATGTTTCTTTTGTTTTATTTTTAAATATTTATGATGGGGCCAACCCGAAGGCCCATGGATCCCAGTGTGCCTGCAATAGAAAAGTGCAGGACTGTGCATGGAATCCATGAGGCTTGGGATCAGGCCCGATGATTTGCAAAATAATTTTTCGTAGACCAAAGTAGTTTGGATTAAAATCATCCTAATCTGTCAGGCTTCAGTTAAAAAAAAAGGAAGGTAAACATGAGCTGTTATAGAGAGACTGCTACCTGTCCTATAGACCTATTTTGTCTCATTGATTCTTTGTATTCTTTCCCTTTGGCACTGATCCTCAAAAGTATTCACTCAGCTGGTGCTAGCTCCATTCACTTCAGTAAAGCTTATGCTGGTGGAATTCTTTGAGGATAAGATTGCTCATCTGTTGCATTTCTTCCTTGTTTTCTGCCTTAAAATTAGAATGCAAGCACTACAGAGCAGGCACTGTTTTTTCCTGTCTTTATCCAATTTGTAGCACATTGTATGTCAGAGCTGTTAGGCCATTTTCACATGGACCATGGCGCCTCAGCGTGGAATGGGTGGAGGTGGCCCGTCCCACGGCTGCCCACCCACCTCCACCCATCTCCATGCACGGATCATCTTCCATCGGTACCTGTTCCTCCATGCATGGGGCATCAGTGGAGGTGAGTGGGGCACGGGATCACGCATGCACCCCCACCAACCCACTGCAGTGATCCCACGGATCACCCACCCACCTCCCACCCACGTAGGTGAGGGGAGGGGGTGGACGTCCATGTAAAAAGGGCCTTAGTCACATTGCATAATCCATAACTGACAGAAGAGCTGAAAAAAGTACATGGTGTTCCCATTCAAATCATGGTATTCAAACCAACAACATCAGATACTAACTGATACCTCATTAGTTCCTGACAGGCTGCTTAATATACCAATTTACCATTTTTGTCCCTATTTTCTGACTTCCGGTACTGATCTTCTGTGGGTGATGGGTGATGGGTGGAGGCAGCAGCGGGTTTGCAGTGTGTAAGCAGCTGTTCCGATGGGCACACACCCATCCGCACCCACCTCCACCCACAGAGCAACTGCCATTCTGGCCAGTTGCTCCGTGGGTGCGCGGTGGGTGGAGGTGGGTGGAAATGGGGCCCTTTTCACATGGGTGCCCCTCCCCCCTTGCACATATGTGTGGGTGGGTGGGGTGCCCATGAAAATGCCACAGTGGGTGTGGGGGGAGGGGGGGCACCTGTGGAAACACGGTGGATGCCCATGGGAACACTGTGGGCAGTGGATGGGAATGCATATGCATTCCCGTGCTCCACCCACCTCCACCCACGCAAGGAGCAACAGGCATCAATGCCCAATGCTCTGTGGGTGGAGTCCATGGGAACGTACCCTCATGTACCCCCACCCACCGCACTGCCCACCCTTTCCATCACCCACTGCGACCTGTGTGAAAAGGAGCTCTCATGCACCACCACCCACTGCCTCTGATGTGACAGATATCCCCCTACTGCACACCTGCCTGCAGCGGCATTCGTACGGGTGCCCCCCCCCACCCGCACATGTGTGCGGTGGAGGAGGGGTGTCCATGCGGAAACAGCCTTACCTGTGCTCTGAAATCTGCACTGACTTCCAGTGCCTATAGCTCTCTGGGTATAATTCAGGGTGTTGTTTTTGACTTTAAAGGCCTAAATAGTTTGAGTCCCATATATCTGAAGGACCACCTATCCCTTTGTGACCCCTACGGTTGGCTGGGGGTACCCTCCTGCACATTCCATCTGTTACCTGTGTCTATGGGGCTGGGCTGCACAGGAGAGCATTCTCAATTGCTGCCCCCATGTTGGGGAACTCCTTTTCCTAGGTGGTTTACTTGAGTCTGAGCCTGGTTTTCTTCTGGAGGCAGTGCAAATCTTTTTTATTTGGGAAAGCATTTGCGAGGCAGGGATAGCTAGGGTTTGCCTGGGGTTCTGGGTGGGTCATGGGGGAGGATGGAGGTTTGAGAAGAGGGTGTTTTCATTGTATGAATTTTAACATTTTTAACAGTTGTTTTTGTTTGTGTGTCTTGTGAGCTGCCCTGAGCCTTGTGGGAAGGGTGACATAGATATTTTAAAAATAAAATAAACAAATTACAATCCCTATTCCTGTGCTGATTTAAAAATTGATAAGTCAGTAACTTATTAACAGTACCTGGTACTTTGGGATAATTTACAGGTATTATTGGCAGGTAGCAAATGAGCTCCTGGGTTCAGCTCTAATTGGTCAGCACTAGAATACCATGGTGTATACCCAGGTCTATAGGGGGTACATAAGAACCTGTACAGAATAGAAGTATGCCAAGTCCTACACCATAATTGGAGTTTCTAGGTACTACTGAAATACCAGAAAGGATCATTGCAAATTATGGTGTGGGAAGCAGAATTGTAACACTAGAAAAACAAATATTTTGCTTGCTCTGTACATATGTTTACAAATTTTTGCTTTTTGTCACCATTGCATGTCATTGTGTAAATAAATGGCACATCTTTTCTTTATGGTTAGGCTGACATTATTCTCTCAATATCTGTGGTGCCTCCAAATATTCTTCCTTTCCTTTATGACGAGACCCGTGAGTAAGCAGAATGGAACAATTGCATTGAGATTTGCCAAAGCTAACAGAATGATTCATGCTGGTGAAGAATAATTTATCCTCCATTCAGCAAAGCTCTTATAATGTTCTCTTTTTTGTTCAGCCATTTGCTTTTCTGCCAAGTATCATTGTTCACATGGCAGAGAATACTGACCCCATTATACTAATTCAGATCCTAAAAGGTTTGTGTCACTAGAGATCCTTGACCCTTCACTGATCCTTCTTGACCCTCTCCTCGAGCAAGTGGATTAACGTTGTTACTCCCAGCAACATTTCCTTACTGTGCATGGAATGTGTAATAATATACATATCTCAATAATTCGAATGCAATGTTAACTTCAACAATATGCTTTCACAAAATGTGTCAGCATTAGTTTAACTTAATCATCACCAGCACTGGCTCTTTGACACTTAGCAGAACATACTGATTTTTTTAAAAAATATGCTTATTCAGTCTTTGTCCTCAATCAAGGGTGAAGATTGTGTTGTAGGGGAATGGGAATGTCTTAATTAAAAAAAAAATCTGCTTTAAAAAAACCATGTTTATGAATGGCATTTCATTCCTGCAAAAAATAAAACTTGTATACATTTGCAGGGAATATTGATCATGAAATTAAATAATAATGTGTCTGCCATGTCCTGTCATGTTGGAAGTATTTTAGTCATCTGAAATGGATGTGAGCTCAATGCAAGCTCACTAATGGAGTTAATTTAATGTATATTTTAGGGAGAGCTGTTCCACGCCATATCTGGGGAAATGGCAGGATTCCATTTCATTAATTTATTACCACTATTGAATAAAAGTAAATTAAAATGTTGAAAAATTACTGTTCTTTATGCTGAACTCAAAATAGATGGGATCAGAAGAAAAATGTTTCATGTAGGAATGTGAAATTGATGACTGTGTATATTAGCCCCAGGGCTGACCTTAGAAATTGTGGAGCCCAGGCTGAAGATAAAACATGGGGCCCATGATGAACCCACCCCCCGAGGAGCACCCTCCACAGGACCAAAGAGGTGGCTATGTTTGGGGTGGTTCTCCCTATCCTGGTGAAAACGGGAGTCACTGCAGGACCACCAGATGTGGAGGAAATATTGGGGTCCATGGCGGTCTCTCCAGGTCACCCTGTGGTAAGGCTGTCCTTGATTAACCCTGACTCACAGTCTATGTGCGCCTAAACAGGTGCCTACACAGACCAAAATTAGAATTGAATACATGCCAATAGTGTGCACTCTGAAAGAAGCCCAGAGACCCCTACCTGCCAACTCTGTCACCGCAGTAGCCATGCCTTGTTCTTCTCCCTGTTACCATGGACTTGGGATGTGGAGGACTTTCCCTGGGTCCCTCTGTAAATGCTGTGTACGCACATAATTCCAGTTTTGGTTTGTGTGTGCCAAAGGTGCATATGCAAACTTTGAATCAGGGTGATTGTTAAGGAGCAGAAAGACTTATGGCCTATAATCAATTTATCGGATTTGAAGCAAAATTGTCCACCTGTTGAAGTAAAAGGCAATTTCCCATTGATTTTAATGGTGGAAGATTGCCCCCACTGTGTTAGCTTTCTACGGTCTGTATAAAAAGGGCAAGAAGATACTTCCCTCCAACTAAAAAGCACATTATCTTTGGGTGGGGGGCAGAGGCTGGGGAGAATTGCTTCACTCCACCTCTTTCTGACATGACCATGCCCCTTTCCTGAAAGTCATGATGTCACAATGGGTGTTTTTACACACATATTTCTCCTGCATATCTGCTGTTACACCCTGAACTTTCTGTGTGTCTAAATCACGTACCCAGATCTTAAACATCTGGGTCTTTCAACTTCTGCATAGACTTCTCCCAGAACTTTTGTGTGTAAAAAGTTCTCCTGGTAATCTGCTTTTCTCTAGGCAGCTGTGATCACTTGGTTTCTATGGCAGTCCCTCACGTCTACAGCTGCAGCTACCTTAGGCTGCCTCGGGGCACTGTTTGTGTGAAGAATGCCTTCAGGAACTGCTTCAGGGCAGTGTGTTTGTGAAGAATGCATTCGGAACTTACTTGTAGACTTGTAAACAGAGAAGATTGAAAGACCAGCACTTTAAAGTATGTGTAAAAATGCCCATAACTTGGAAGGGGCAGAGTAATGGGGCTGCAACCACACTCCCTTACACACACACACCCTCTCAAGGGGCCCATACACCCATGCTGATCTTTTCACTGCCTATTGTTGAGGATGTGTTGTAGTAGTAGTAGTAGTAGTAGTAGTAAACCTTTATTGATACGACCATTTGGCCGCTACAATATAAGTACAATACAATACATATGGTGAGGAATGCTTAACAACCCCCAAAGTGAAGAAGTTATCTTCCTGTGGATCGCTCACCACAGGGGGGGAAGTTAAATGTAAGAGTACAAGAAGGCAACCCCAGTTCTTTAAACTTTATGTTGTTAATTAAAAAACTCAATTTTCCTCTGCTTTGGCAGATTTACCGCCGGGGGAGAAATAAATTCCACCTCCACCCTGAAGCGTTTAATATTCACTATTTTAAATAGCAACATCACAAAATAAAGAAAATACCAATCCTTGGCAAAATTGCTCCAACATAAGGTGAGACAAACAGCAAAGGCAGAACGTTTTATTGATACCCCCCCCCTGGCGACCCCAGAGCGACTCAAGGGTGACTTTCAATGTAATGTGTAATATGTTACCTATGGTATCTTGTATGTGTAACCTTTGCTTAAATGATGATACTGAGAAAGATAATTGAGATTAGATTATTATCCTTTAAAGACCACTACTTCACATCTGTTTAAAGTTAGTAGTAGGGCTAAGATTATTAAATAGTCTACTTCACTAATGAATAGGATGCAGTCACTTATCTCTTAAGATCCCATAGTGGCTTCCTTCGTTAGCAATCAACATAACTAGTTCTAGCTATCTTATCTCAAAGCTACAGCTGAAACAAATATGACCTTTCATATTCACAAAGCTATTTCATACAGTTATTCTCACAAACAAATATCCAAATTCATCTTCATCATTGTTGTGAGATTTGCAACTTTATTTAGTTGCTTCATATTTGTTTACTTGGTTATTTTGGTTGGTTTGGTGCATTTGAAATACGAAAGTTACCAAGTAAACAACTGAATAAACGAGCATGAAAAAAACAGAACCGCAAACCAAGTGAGAAGCATACACTGCTTCTTACTTCATTTAAATGGATACAAATACAGTACACCAAATGTGTTTAATTTAGTACTTGCATTGCATTGTTTAATTTAGTACTTGCATTGCATAGTTATGTCAGCCCTAACGAAATCTAAAGAAAATTATGAAACTGAAAAAGGGAATTTATGATTTGGCTTCTAGCTTATAGTCAGGAGATCAGCTGGTAGCAACATTTTTGGTCTCTACTTTTGAAAACTTTAGTCAAATACTCCAATTCTCATAGGGTGTTTTTAGGCAGACCTGGAGCTGCTCCAGGGGTGGCCAGTCACCTGTCCTCCGCATCCAGCCCCACATGGGTCAAATTTACATGGACCTGGCATCTGCTGCAGCTTGCATTCTGTCCATGTGGGACCCCCCTCCAGAACACCATAGAGTAAGGGTGGCTCACCCAATGCTCTAGGCTGCTGCCTGCAACTCTAAGGCATTGCTGGGTCAACTGCTGGCTGAGAGCGGAGCTGCAGCAGTCGTCCACTGAGTAGACAGAAAGCAGCTCCGCCTCAGGTCAATGCCCCAAGTTTTGCAAGCCCACTTCCCTGGGGGTGCTCAAGAATGTTCTTGAGCAGCACAAGCCGAGCTGGAGTGGAGCAGGCTGCCTTTGCTCCACCTGCCCATCTGGTGGTTCACCTTTAGATGAACGGGTCGTCTGGGGGTGAGGCAGAGCAGAGGCAGGGATGCCTTCCATCTCTTTACACTCATTGTGTTCCAATGGCACAAGCCGCATTCACTTTAATGAGACTTACATCCAGAGCCATCCCTAAGACCTTTACCACCCTAGCCAAAACACTTATCTCCAGGTTTCAGTCTGGAGCTTGCAATGTGGGTTAAACACAACAACATTCTGGGTTATGGCTTGTAATGTGGACTGTGCTGTGGGGAGATATTATTTAGGTTTCTCCCCTCCCCCATCCAGCTGATTAACCTTGAACAGGAGTACTGGTCCCCATCTGTACTACTACTCTATGGGCCAGGCTGTGGCTTGCACACAAGGTGAGACTGGAATGCTTCTGTTCTTGAATCCTTAGTGCCACTTCCAAAATACCCACCACCCTGGAAAGCATGTCTAATAGGAGAACCAGTCCTGTTTCTGCTGTTTATTTTAAAATTTATTTATTTAAAGTTTATATCCTGCCCCTCCTGCTCTCGAGGCAGCCTGGGACAACATTCAATAAAAATATTAAAAAATTTAAAACAATTTAAAATTACAATATGTGATGAAAAACCCCACCCCCCACCGCACCCCTACCCCTCGCCAAAAGCCTGATGGAACTACCAGGTCTTACATACACGCCGAAACAGCAGGAGAGTGGGACCCAACCGAGCCTCCTCCGGGAGCGAATTCCATAGTACAGGGGCGGACACCAAAAAAGATCGAACATCGGTGGCCACACACCTCACCCGGGGAACTTCCAAAAAGGTTCCCACAGACGATCTCAAGGGTCGCACGGGCACATGGGGAGTGAGGCAGTCCAGCAGATAAGCAGGGCCCAGGCCGTGAAGGGCTTTAAAGGTTAAAACCAGCACCTTGAACCTGGACCGGTACTTTATAGGCAGCCAGTGCAGAGCCAGGAGCACTGGTGTCATGCACTTCCTGCGACCCGCCCCCATAAGGAGACGGGATGCAGCATTCTGCACCAGCTGCAACCTCTGGACCAGCTTCTCGAGCAGCCCTGTGTAGAGCGCATTGCAGTAATTCAGCCTCGAGGTGATGAAGGCATGGATGACAGTGGCAAGGTCAGAGTCTGAGAGATGTGGCCGAAGCCACCGGACAAGATGTAACTGCCGAAATGCACTCCCCACCACGGCTGCAACCTGAGATTCCAGGCTGAGCCATGAATCAAGGCGCACACCCAGACTCCGTACTTGATAGACCATGGGAGGGCGAACCCCCCCAACAAGAGGAGATTCAACCACCCTCAGGTCCCCCAAGCCCTCGCCCACCAACATCACCTCTGTCGTGCCAGGATTCAATTGTAGATGGCTCGACCTCATCCAAGCCCCCACAGCTGAAAGGCACTTGGAAAATAAGGAGACTTATGTGGAAGCCTTTAAGGACCAGGGTATGCATGTATTGGCCTAAATATTTATTGCACAGTAGAAACTGATGGGGGGGGGGGAGGTGAGCACAATAAAAAAAAGTTATTTTAAACTAGTATGTAAAATACTGTCAGGTGGTCAATAAACTCAAGCGACCAAACAGAAAAGTATTTTATGGTATGGCAGAAAAAATGCTTTCCTCTCAGGTAATTAAGCACTTGTAGCTCAGTTTTGCCTGTGCCTATTCCAGGAAATCTCTCTATGGATGTCTTTAGACATAACATCAACAGGTCTCTGAATTTGTGTTTTGACCTCGATATGAACACCAGTTTGGTCCTGTGTTCACCATGTGGTACACACAGCCCATCTTGGGAAAAATTGGTGTTTTTCTCACCACCCGATCTCAGCATGCCAGCACTGCCACCTCATTTGCCGTGTTGTACCAGTTAACACACCACGCAATATAATTAGACACAACATTGGCCACATGTTCAGCCAAAACACACAAATTGTCCTTGTAATGCAATGGTGTTCACATCGTGTGTTCAATGGGTAGCCAAATTTGTGTTGGGATTGCTATGGTGTTTACACACAGTGGCCAATCATGTACTTAGGGGTTTTGACACCCAATCTTTGTTATGTGTAAAGACTCCCTATTAGACATAACTCTAATTCCCCTTTAAATTAGACATAACTCTAATTCCCCTTTAATACCACTTAAACATTTCTTATGCATATTTCAGGCTGCAAAGGGCAGCAATACAACCCTGCAACATGCATAAGAAATGTTAAAGTGGTGTTAAAATGGTGTTGGCATTATGTCTAGTTTCACTATATGATACTGAAGTGTGTACACTTGTAGTATACTCATGGTTCAAATCTAATTTGAGTAACTTGAACGTCACTCCTTGATATCAATCTGTTTTGGTTTAGGTCTTGTGTGCAAATGGGTTTACTTTGTTTTTTTCTAAAGGCAGCTCAATGTAGAATGCTGCTCAAGCCAGAAATATGGACCTAAAGTGGGCCCCAGTCTGATTCAATTAGTTCTGACTCGAGCAGGATGCAGCTGGGCTCTTCTGAGCCTAGGACTGAGGTGTCTGAGCTGGCCGCACACCTTTCACAGTGCTCTGTGACATTACCACACTCCATAAGGGGTGGAGTTACATCCCCAAAGGGGTGGGGCTATGATGTTCATACCTGCTAGAGAGCACCATGAACCTACAGTGCTTTGTAGGAGGCTGGGCTTCCTGCAGCCAGGGAGCCTGGCCAGGTTCAAGCCCTAAATCCTTTGGCAGACAGTTCACCCAACATGGCCAGAGTCTGACAGGACTAGCCAGGTTGCAGACTTCTAGCTCTGTGCATTTTCTATGAGTACAGTTTCCCATTATTTCTCTGTCCAAGCTAGTTTTGGACTGCTTCATCCCAACTTCCAAGAAGAAAAGACAATAAGTCATATCTCTTTGTTTACTCTTGGCCATCTCTCTTTAATTTTAACAAACCTCCAATATTTATTCAAGTTTGGGCCTTTGTTCTTGTATGTCCTACCAAGACCAAATTTAGGAAACACATACCTAGGCACATTTTAGCTACCTGTTTGTGCCAACTTCCCCAAAAGAGAGTCAATTTAGCAAGGTCAGCTTAAGAATGTATAGAAGAATTATATTCATATGTAACTTCCCATTATGCTGGTAAGATAAACAATACTAGTTGTGTTAAGAAGAGACACAAGTTATCATTTCATTGGCTGTAAATAGGAGGCACTTGGTATGCAAACATGGCCTGATCAAAAGTTCATCCTCCTAGTTTAATTCTCCTTAAAAGCTAGAAAAAGAATAGGAGATACAATAGGACTTGAGGCAAATGAGAGACACAGAGGCTTAAAGAGACTTTAAGATTTTTTTAAAAAAAAAATAATTAAAAACCATTGGCAGGGATTGGATTACACACAAAAGGGAAACAAAGAATTGGGGAGGAATAAAGCACCGAGGAAATATCTGGAATAAGTAACTTTCATAGTGAGGGGCGGCACAAAGGAGGCAGGTGTTTGCCCGCATGCATCATTAATAAGCAACCTGAATCAAAACAAAACCAGCATCGTTATTAGGTAATATTTTTCTCATTAGATCAAAATGACAGTGGTAATGAAACCTGCAGTTTGTTTAGAGAAAGTGACACCGGAGGGGAGGAGGTTGTATAGGTTAGAACATCTGATCCGAAAGAACCCTCCAATTTAGTCCCTCATGGGTAAATTTGCCATGTACATTGTATGCAATGTAGCTGCATGGCTCCGCCTCCCAAAGTCAGTGAGACCTGTACGGCTGGAGCCACGCAGAGATGTTTAACATTTTAGCCCCTCCATGTATAGGGCAAAAGTTCAGTTCCTCAATGCTGGATTCAGGGAAGTTGGGTCCCTGTTCAGACCCTTTCTAACATAGGCCCTTTTCAGATGGGTGCCCCCCCCACTGCACACGTGTGGGGGGGAAAGGGGCACCTGTGTGGACGGCACATGTGGTGCGGGTGGTATGGGTGAGCGCCCATAGAAACAGTACCCATGGTGGGTGGGGGTGCGTGCATTCTCCTGCGTTCCACCCACCTTCACCCATCACCCATGCAAAGAGCAATGGACTCCAATGATGGTTGCTCCATACATGGAGATGGGTGAAGGTGGGTGGAGATGAGTGTGTGCCCGTTCCCATGGATGCACACCCACCTCCACCCACCTCAGGCACACACCCATCCCCCCACTCACCGCGGCCCATTTGAAAAGGGCAATAGAAATTTTTTCCAGACACTCATTGGCTGAATATTGCCAAACAATATTACTGTAATTAATGTTTTATGATTGGTTAAACATAACTTACCTTACAGGATTTCAGAAACCTGCAGAGCAATATGCTATGCATATGTTGTTATTATGCTATGCATATGTTGTTATTTCTAGTTAATTAATTCACCTCATGTGATGGGAGCCCATCCTGAATCTCTTGAACCTCAGTAGGCTAAGGCTTGTTGGGATGGGTGTCATTAAGGTGTGATCTTGTAAATACCATGTCACTCCAGGTCATGTTGTTCAAGTGCTGTTTTATTTACATCAACGGGAAAGGTGCTCTGAAAGAGAAATCCCATATCTACAAACCTTTGGGACAGTAAGCCTCATCTCAGTCTTCCAGCCCAGTCTCCCACAGGGCAAAGGTGAGCCTCTTCCTAGTCTCCTAGCCCCTTGCCTTTGGGTGAGCTTCTGGATGGGATCCCAGTCACCACCATTTAGGGGAGCCACTTCTCCAGCTTCCAGTCTTGTATTGGGCCTCCCTCCAGTGGCCTCACAATGTTGCCTCCTCTTTAAGGCTTCCAGCCCAACTCACAACCTTGCATCAAGCCCCCAGAGTTTGGCTACATCAAAACAGCCATTACAGTTTCACAGAAAGTTCCACACAATTGAAATGGTTATGGGTATCCCAATCTGTATTCCAGTTGGAATTCTGATCAGAAATGTGTGCATGCGCAGAATGGCAGTAGCCATTTCTGCATGTGCAAATTGCTGGAATCAATTTCATTTGGTCCAATTGAAATTCCAGTCTGAATACCATCTGGTCCAAATTCCAATCAGACTGCCCAGTTCCATTGGAAATGGAAATTGGGTAGAATTTAGGCTTCACCCCTACCCCACAGCCAAGCACTCTGCCTTCGGACTTTTCAGCACCACGGAGAGCTCCCAGCTAGGCTTCAGCTCTGCTCCCTATCAGATTCAGGTATTGCCTCATTTCAGGACCTGAGGCTCCCATAATCCCCAGAAGGGCATGGACATGGCTATAATAGAGACAGCCTGTGAGTCTGGGAGGCCCATGTTCCTTGGTGCAGCTGTGCCATCAGCCACTGAGAGAGACCACATTTCCATCTTCTGTATCCAGGCCCATTGGAACCTAGCTATGCCTCTGTAGATGGGGAGGGGAGGACATGCAGCTTCTGTCCTGCCTTGTGCCTCCCTCAGATCATGCAGAATTTATTTGACCTTTCCATGTTTCTTTTCCCTTTTACAGACATTGTGTCTTGGTGACTCCTACGCACAGCAAAAGGGATCTCATCCCGCAATGATTCACCTACCCTGGTTTTGATCCTTCAAAGGCCTACTCTGTCACAGGGACACAGAATTTTGGTTTCAGCCCAATACTCAGAAAAGCTCTTCCTATTATGAATTTACTACTTGAAGGAAGAGGCAAAAGAGACACTAGGCGCAGTGAAATAGATGATTATTTATTAGAGCTCACTGACAAGCTACTTACATGGTAACAGCAGTGATGGATGAACCTGAAGAGCTGAACAACAGTAGGTGAACTCTTTGCAACAAACAATTTATGTAGGCTAGAATTTGCTGCCCTGCCTCTGTGAGCGGTTCCACTGAAATCAATGGGTTTACTCACAAAATAAAATACTATTGAATGTACATTTGAGAGCAGTATCTGGCTTTCAGTGACTTCAGCCCTTTTCTCTGGCAGTGAATTACATAAGGAGAGATGACAGGGTAGCAGCCTCAGTGGTATAAATCAGCTGACATCAATTGAAGCCAACTGATCTATTTTGATTTTCACCAATTGAGAATCCAAAATGTTGGCATTTATTTTTGCTCTTTAAAACAAATTAATACTCTAAGTAATAATTAAAAATGTGTTCGAGAGTGTAAACAAATTTCATCTTGAAGATTGCTTTCAGGTTCTTTGCTGTGATTATTGCTTTGGCTACTCAATGTACAGAATTCCAAATTTGAGTTGTTTTAATTTGCTGCTTAGGTGGCATGTTTGTGGCATGTTTGTGCTCTGTGATGAGTACATGAATGACTGGCAAAGGTACTCGAACTAATTCACCTAGCCCAGGCTCCTGTATTTATCAGGGTTGGTTCAAAGGGCAGCTCATCAGAACAACTGTTCTAGTTTCTGAGAGCACTTGGGAGTGTTGTGTATTCCAGGATGTGATTTCTGCGGTGTAAATCCCTACCAGCTCAGACCCCCAGGCTCATTTTCACATGGCAATTAAGCTCACAGTTCAGTCGCTTGCTTTCTAGGAATAAACAATTAGTGTCTTTTATTTATTCAACACAGTCTCTTTATACACATTTCTCCACCATGTATACACAGAGTCTCTCAAGTCTTGCATTATCACCAGGAAACAGCCCTCCAGAAGTCACTAGGGCTGAAACTCGATTTCAATTTTTTCTTGGTTATTGCTGAGAATTGCAATTCTTGTCTCGTTTTAAATGAGAAACGATAAATGAAAAAATTGCCATCTCTTGACAATTCTCAGTTGAGAGTCTTTTCTGGAATTGCTGTTTACCAGATTGCTGTTTACCATTGGATTTCTGGTTACCGAGTAACCGTTTACTGGGTTGTTGGTTACCATTTACCGGGTTGTTGTTTACTGGATTGCCTGTGAGCCAAATCCAATAACCAATAAACACAGTAACCAATAAACCAATAACCAATAACCAGAGTAAATGGCAAATCACAGTAACCGGTAAACATGGCACATGGTAAATCAGAATACCGATACAACTGATAAATGGCAAAACCCCACACTAACCAGTAAATGATAAACAATAAATTGCAGTAAGTGATAAATCAAGTTTCATCTGAGATGTGGATTTGGCTTCGAAAAAGCTATGAATTCCTGTTAGCAAGTCTCAATTCCCACAAAATTATCGCAAAAATCAATTTCACCCAGTTCTCGCACTGGGCGAGAATCTCTTTGAGAACAGCCTTCTCATTGAGATTCTCAGGCCTGAGAATCTTGTGAGAATCGTTGTTCTTGCTACCATTCTTAAGGACCTTAAACAGCACCCCAGAACCTTCTTTGCATGTGCAAAATGGTCATTGGGGGTCTGCACATGTGGAGAATGGTCACAGCAGCCATTTTGCACAAGCACAGAACATTTTTGGGTTTTTGAGAATCTCGTGAGATTTTTGAGAAACTTCAAAAACTGATCTGTGCATGTGCAAATGGCCGCCGGGGCCACACATGCAAAGAATTGCTGTGGTGGCCATTTTGAGCATGTACAAAGCATTTTGGGGGATTTCCAAGAATCTCACAAGATTCTCAAAAACTTCGGTGAATATATTTATTTATTTAATGCATTTATGATCTCACCGGGGTTTGTGAGAAACTCACATATTTTCACAAGAACGTGCAGCATTCTCTTTTCAGCACTAAACAATCAAAATCACCACCCTATAATACAGATGAATATTACCCTTTTCTTCCCAAATCCCTCCCTTTCCTACCCATCCAATGCCATATCCCACACTTCCTCTCTTCTTCCTTTCACTCCTAACCATGCCCCCTAGTTCTCATATTATAAACATTGCAAGTAACAAATACTAACCTAACCCCCAAACTCCAGTGTAGCAAGTTTGGGCTTGCAAGTGTGTAAGTGTTTTCAGGATCAGTGCAGTCAGATAAATACTCAGGGAATTAGTATCTCTAGTTTATTTCCATATACAGTCCTTTCTCAGGCCAACATCACACTTCTTTTTATGTCACAGAACATCAGCCTTTATCCCCAAAGTCCCAGGCCTAGCCAGGCATCAACCCTCTGACTAGTTCACAGGTAACTTACTCTCTTGTTCAGGATCCTCAGTCAGGCTTCTCCTCAAATCTTCAGCTCTCCTCCAGAGATCTGGCCTCTTCAAGCTCCAGACCACTTCTGCCTCTCTATTTCATGCCTCAAGGTGTTACACTCAAGAGTGGGCATGGCTAGCACCTCACTCAGCCTCTCTTAAATAGGGATGTGCGAACACGGTTCAGAAGTTCTGAGTTCAGTCTGAACTCGGCCTGTTCGGATGACTGAACCGAATGTCTAAACTGAACATTTGAATGGCTGAACTGTTCAGAAGAGTTCAGATGAGTTTGGATGAGTTCGGGGGTGGGAAAAATGTGACTGGAAGTGGGAGGCAGCTGAGGAGCAGACTTCCTGGCACCTGGAGTGGAGACCAGGGGTGGTTTCAGGGTCAAATGATACCGATACAAAAAAAAAAAATGATTTCGGTTTCGGTTTCAATATTGATAGCGCTTTTTTCGACTGTTCGGCCAAGTTCGGACGAACCGAACTCCGCCAAACCGAACAGCTGAACCTGTAGTCGGGTTTCAGACCAAACTACTGAACATCCAAACATCTGAACCACTGCAGATTTATTTATTTATTTATTTTTACCAAGTGCAACAAAATCCCATTTATTGCTGAAAAGCTGCTGCCAGATTTTGACAATCTCCTTCAATGTGCTGACACAGGGAGTGTCTCAGCCTTCTTGTGTACCTAGCAGGTTTCTACTCCAGGTCAGGGTAAGGGGAGAGGGCAAAGAGGGTCAGATTGTTGAACAGCAACACATTGGTGCCCATGTTTCCTGTATTTATGACTAAACTCATCTGTACACCAATCAATTATTCACAAAATAATTGAGGATTTTTAAAGGTAATGATTTGTTTTACCCAGAGTTGGGAAGTGAACTGAATGTCTGATCCCTCCTGTATTCTACCCAAGATGGATAATCTACAACACTCTTTTTGAATTTGCTGATCCTTGTGTAGATGGTCTACAAAAATACATATTCAAAGCAGGATTAAAGTGGTCCATAGACCTTGTGATGGACATTCAAGAAAAGTAAATTTCACCTCCTGCAAAGATTCCTTTCAGTAAATTTCCTCACTGAGATATTCATAGACAGCAGAGACAAAAATGGTGAAAAGAGAACCTATGCAAACTCAGGGAAAATCCTAAATGCTAATATACTTCTGCAACATTTCTCCAACATGCACATAAAAATTAAGGTCTGAATTTGACCTTTTTATCATTTTATATTATTATTATTATTATTGGTTATTATTCAAATAGCTGCAGCAACACACTGCTGTACAAAATATTTCTGCACAGCAACCTATGCTGACTGTTCAACAACAACAACAACAAAATCAAAATAGTAGTTTCAGAATTCATAGTGCTTTAGAGTCCTCATCTAGTTGACTTTCACTGTAATCAGGGACCTGCGTTCACTGTGATTTCACCATCGACAGCAATAGGGAAAATGCAATGAAAGAGGGTCCCTGACTATAAACCTGTGAGGTAGGTTATTAGTCTTACTTACAGAGGGGGAACTGAGTTTAAATAATAATGACTTGCCCCACATTCATGGCTAAGTCAAGATTTTATCCAATACCCTACATTGGCTCCAACATTAAAGTTCATGGTATGCATGGGTGTAAAAATGGGGAGGAGAGATAGAGAAGACACCCTCCTTCCCAAATTTGTGAAAAGCTGAAACAAGTACCCACAAAAATGAGTATATTCATCGGAATTACTGTACCCTATTTGACTTGGTAACATTGAGTACTAATTGGTACCTGATTAGTGCCTGACAGACTACCCAATAGGGTGGCCAGATATGCAAATTTTAGAGAACAATTATGAGAAATACAGTTGCAGGGCTGAGTCAATGAAACCCTGCAACCTGCATTTCTCATAAGTGTCCTCTAAAATTAGCATATCTGGTCACCCTACTACCCAATGTACCGATTTCGCAATCCTCTTGTAGTGATCTAGTGGTTTTCTATGATCTAAATAGTTCAGTGAACCAGTAAGCCAGTAACTCTGTAATGGTGATACCCAGTTTGTTGGATAATCGGTTGACCGACTTGGTAGCTGGGTTCCAACTGGGTACTCGACAGACTGCCAAAAGTTTTGGGTATTTTCTTTAAGTAGCAAATGTGCTACCCATTTCAGCTTTATACACATGGTTTCCCCCTCCTTCATTTCAGTCCCTCACAGCAGCTGCAGTGGCTTAAATTAAGGAGGAGTCAGACCCTGCACCATCTGCATTTGAATTTCCTGGGAACCAGATGCCTGGATGAAGCTCCTGCCACTTTGAGAGGTAAGGTCAGGACACAACTTTAGGGTGTATATCAGAGGTGTGTATATCCTTACACACATACGCTTTGGACTGTACTTTCTCCACTGATGGTATGTACTATAAAGTCATTTTTTAATCTCAAATATAAAATGGAAAAAAACTTTAAAAATAGCAAACATACATTTTAAATCAACTTTCTTTGCAAAACTGTTTGGTAAGAGAATCACGTACAGTGTTTAGTAATAATTTACATCTCTAGCACCTCTGAGTGATAAACACTGAAGACTTTTGGATTAGAAGTTTCTGCATCATAGGAGGTGGATTTGCTCAGTACATGCCCCCCTACCATGCAGTTATTTCTGTGATCCTAGAACTGTTCAATTAAAGCCAAATTAAACTAACACAGTTGCATAATAATGTTCTACAGTGGAAAGCTGTGTGAGTTAGAATCTGGTACCGTCGCATGAGGTTCTGGGATGAGAGCTACTCCAAAATCAGGATTTGTGGGTTGTCTATTTATACTCTTGTGGATACTTTTATTGTGTTTGTTTTAGCAATCAGAGTATGGCAATCAAATGTTTACTCCTGCAAAAGGTGATTCATTTGTAAATTTCAGGATGGAACACAGTTTTTTTCCTGTGTAAATTTAAGGATTAGCATGGTGCTTTCAAAGGAGCTTTGAAATATAACAATTTTAAAATCAAACTGGATTTTTTAAATGATTAATTATGGACTGACTGTGATGTTTATTGTTATATACAAACTGGACAAGCCCACATAATGTTGGCTGGGTTTGTTTAAACAGCACTGAGCTGTTCAGCACATTTACATGGTAACTGCCATCCAAGTGTTTATATCTGTCATTAAAATGCTCTATGTTTGTGGTGAATGAAGTACTGGGAACCATGTCAAAACAGATCTGATTTTTGATGACTCGGACATCTGCAAACCCCCCCACCCTAGAACTCAGAAGACTAGATAGATGTGTAAACTTTCCAAACAAATATAATCCATTACTACAGCGCTAGTCTTACCAAGGGCAACTCAAGACAACTTGCCTGTGCCCCACAGTGGCCCCTGTTTTCACCAGAGCAGTGTGCATTGCCCCAACTCCCTTTCAGCAGGGTCCCAAACATGACTCTAGGTCCCTGTGCAGAGTGCCTGAAGAGTATGGGGAGGGGCTACTCGGGCCCCTACATTTCATCTTCACCTTGGGCTCCACACTTTCTAAGGCTGGAGATCAGGGTTTAAATCTCAACCTAGCCATGAACTCACTGGGTGGCCTTGGGCAAGTCACAACCTCTCTGCCTCAGTTCCTTCATCTGTAAAATGGGAATGTGTGTGTGTCTGTCTTTCCCTGTGTGTTCCCCTCATCCCTGTCCATTTTAGACTGTAGGCCCACTGGACATGAACTTGTCTCTGATAATCTATGACTAAAGTGCTGCACATGCCTAGTAGTGCTATAGAAATGATCAGTAATAGTAGTAGTCGTAGTATCACTACATTATACAGACCCAAAATTACTTTACTAAAGTTTTTATGAAAGAAAGAAAATGTATTTCACATGTATGTACTTTAGCTACAGCAACAGAAATATAGTTATGACTAAGCTAGATGGTGCTTTGGGACTTCTAGGGCAGTGATACAGAAACATTTTGCCTGTGTGGTCAACTTTTGAGACTTAAATAATGGGAACCTAAGCAGCACCAAAAATGTGCAAGATGTGACAACTATCAAACCAGATTGCAATCCCACCTGCATTTGATGTGACCCCACTTGGGATCATGCCCCACAGTTTGACAACCTCTCTATCCATGAAGGTTTGAGTGTTTTCGATGTGTTCTTTTGGTAACTACTTGGTACAGTGGTGTTTTCCCTTTCCTGGGATTGGAGGCTGGCATGCTCAAGTAACAAGTTTCTCCACTGCAAGTAGCGCCACTGGGGCCAATCCCAAGTCTTGTGAACCAATGCGTGCAGAACACACAGTGTGTAAAATCATGTGCATCCCCTGGCCCGGGTGGGGCCCATGCGTGACCCACACAGTGCCTGTGGAGTTTGGGATTGTGGACACTGAAATTAGTGTGAACACAAGACATTTTGATTAGTGCTTTCCCTTGCTCATCCTAATAGACTTTTGTGGAGGCAGAACGTTGGATTTGGAAAACGGGTCCAATCCTCTGGGTGCCTGTATTATTGGAAGATTGCTTGATGAGGTCAGGAAAGAGTAATTTCCATAATGTAGATTGGCATTTGCAAGTCAAGTCCCAGCCCAACTCCCTTTATCAATTAAACACCAGAAAGGCTAAGTTTGGGAATCATTATTATTGACTGAACTTACTTTGTTACAACTTTGGTCAATGAAGATGCAATAGGACAACAGGTACTATGCATGAATCTTAGCTCTCAGTGTAGGGCTGTTAGAGTGGGGGGGGTTGCCCTGATGGTCCCAAACACAAAATATATAGACTAGGGGTTAAACAAACAGCTGAATTGTTTCTTGTGAAAAATCTTGCCATCTCAGGAATCAGGATTCATTTCCCGATACAATTTGATTTCTCGATTCTTGTAGTACTGTGATATATACTGCCCTAAGTTACAGACTTTCCACTTACTGTTTTTTACTGTATTCATTTACTGCTGACTACTACATTGCCCAGGGTACTATTTTTCTTCTGGGTTTCAGGTTGTTCATTGTACTTCATTTCTGAGCCAATCACTGTGCAAATAGCCTACCCGTTAACCTCTATTCCAGTGCTTCCAATCAGAACTGTTGTTCTGTGATGTCCCCTTTGCCAATCTGCAACCGAACTACAAATATTCCTTAATCTGCACCAAATATAGCTGAAAGAGGGTACCCTGAAAAAAGGCACCCTCTTGAATTTGGGGTGCCCAAATTGACCTAGTCATGTTCAGGCACCAATCAGTGTCTGAATGTGACCTGACGGGCTACCTGCATGCTTCCTGGGCAAACTGACCTGCCTGGTTGCACCGCTGTTCCTGCTGCTTCTCTGCCCACTGCTCCCGCTGTTCCTCTGGCTCCTTCTCCCAGTGCTTTCTTTGGCCTGGGGGGTGCACACAGGGCTGGAGGAAAAGCAGGAGCAGGAGTGCAGCTGAGCAGTTGTGTCAGCCTGGGGGGCATGTGGGGGCAGGAGCTTCTCAGGGCATTCAAGTGTGTTCCACATGCTGACTCATCTGCCCGACTGATCAACTGCTCCCAGTGCTCCTCTCCGTCCTGCCCACTGCCCAGCTGAGCCGGGCGGAGCATCACAATCCTCATAAAAGGGGGTGGGTGAAGGTTGCTCACAGATTGTGCATGCTGGAAAAGGCCTGAAGTACGATGGGGAGTGTGGCACACTACTCAGGCTAGCTGAGCAGTGAGAGCAGCAGCCAGAGGAGCAGCAACACAGCGGGTGGGTAAGTCATCACAGGAAACACATGAGGGCAGGAACTTCTCAGGGTGTCCTGGAAAATTCCATATTTTCGTGCATCCACGAATCCAATGGGAGCCAGGTAAACCAGTTGGGTGAAACCTGGGGGTGCCCCAAAATGCAGGTATTACCACTGGGTAGCAAATATGCTACCTGCTCTACCTCTAGTACCAGCCAATGAGTGACAAGGAAGTACAAGGGAAAATGTAGTGCAAGAAATGCTGTTTTATATCAGTATTACCTCTCAGGATTTGAAATGGATGGCAAAGCGGTAAATGGCAAAGTAGTAAATGGGATCCTGGTAAGTGGTATGCCAGTAAATTTAGATTCAAATAGTTGATCAAGACATTGTGGAGTACTGAGGGGTTCTTGTTTTGACCCAGACAGTATCAGGAACTGGTATTTTGATGGGAATTCCCATATTGGAAAAATTCTATTCAGGTGATTTCTTACAGTGGTCCCATAAAAGTTATGTTCTTAGAGACTTCTCCATTTAGGAAGCTATGGAAAGTGCTGTGGTGGAAAGGGCCTATGTAATTTAGTGGAACGCATTGAGAGACCGAAGGACCTCTCATATTGTCCATGAAGAAAAAGTTATTGTTGGTCAAATCCTTTGTATAGGATTAAAATGGAATGAAGGGGTCAGGATGAAACTAAATTCACCTTTAAAAGGTGAAACCTATCTTGCTGACAACAGAGTATCACATGAATTGTCAGGTAATTTTCTCTTTGAAGCTACTGGGTTGTGTGTTTTTTTTTGTTTTTTTTTACCATATGCTGTAATATACAGTCTATGCTGTATATTATTGTGGGGTGGGAGTATTAAAAGGAGGGAGAAAGACAATTGAGTCTACCCGATCAGGGCAAAGCAGGCCAGAACATGTTTGCATGTCTGTTCCTGCTGGCCCAGATCAGGTCCACCATGACCAGCTGACATAGTGGCCGTTATATCGTGCCATGGCAGCCCATCATGGCAGGGGGGTGAGGCATTGGACACAGCATGGGGACGGGGATGGCCAGTCACATGTTTGTGCATCTTGCTTCCGCCTGAAACCCCAGCCATGTGAACATTTGTTCTGCAGCCTGACCCAGTCCGGACCATTTCCATGGCAGCTTCCTGACCCAAACCGGGCCAGCTTGCCGCCACAGGTTCTTCACATTTGTTTTCACCCTAAAACACAGAGCCAACAAGACCGAATGGGACCCGGGTCTGGCCCTAACAATAGCTGCACTTAAATTGCTCAAGAGAAGCATGTGACTCCCAAGGTATAGTTTGCCCATCCCTGAATTATAATTATAAGTATTCTAGTGTAGCAGGACATAATAAGTTTATCTAAACTACTTTGCATTTGTGGGTCAATATCTATTTTATTTATTTATCTATTTAATGATTTTTTTAAAATTTCAACCCCACCCCTTTCGTCAATGGTGAGCTTCCATAATACAAATCAACATAAAATACAATATCAACATTAACAAAATATAAATATAAAACAGCATAGATAAAAATACACATAAAACAGGTCTGTGCACAAAAGCAATCCCCCTTATCCTCCCTAAGCCAACCCACCCACACTCACTCCCCCGCCGAACGTCTGCTGGAAGAACCAGGACTTACAATTTCATCAGAAGACAAAAATATCTGGGCTGAGACAAACCTCTACCGGGAGAGAATTCCAAAGTGATGGTGCAGCCACCAAGAATGCCCTATGGTCCATCTGGACCTGCTGATATCGCAGAACCTCCAGGAGGGTGCTCCTGGATGACTGCAGGGGCCGCCCTGGAGCCCAGCGGATGAGGCAATCTCTTAAGTAAGCAGGGCCCAGGTCATGAAAGGCTTTAAAGGTTAAAACCAGCACCTTGAATTGGGCCCAGAAGACAATGGGCAGCCAGTGCAATGCTCGGAGCACTGGTGCAATGTGCTTCCTGTGGCCCGTCCCAGTAAGCAGGCAGGCCGCTGCGTTCTGCACTAGTTGCTGCTTCTGAACCATCACCATGTGCAGCCTCAAGTAGAACGCATTGCAATAGTCTAGTCCTGAGGTGACAAATGCATTGATAAAGGTGGTGAGGTAGGAGTCAGAAATATATGGCTGGAGCCTTTTCACCAGATGTAATTGGCAAAAGGCTCCCCTGGCCACAGCAATCACCTGGGAATCCAGGCATAGCTGTGAGTCCAGGAGCACCCCTAGACTCTGCATCAATGGAATCAATGGAGGACGAATTCCCCCCCATAATGGGGGGGCAATCTCCTCCCCCAGACCACTGTCCCCCCCAGCATAACCTCCATCTTATCTGAATTGAGTTTCAATCAGCTTGACCTCATCCAATCCCTGACAGCCGCAAAACACCGGGAGAGCAAAGAGACAGCAGGGTTTGGGTCAGATAAAATTAAAGATACCGCTCGGTGTCATCAGCGTATTGGTGGCAGCGAACCTCCCAGCTGTGTACAACCTCCCCTAATGGTTTCATATACACATGGAACAAGAGAGGGGACAGAGTAGAACCCTACGGAACCTCGCATGGGAGGTCCCCAGAGGACAAGGCACAGTCCCCTAACACCACCCGCTGAGCTCTACCAGTGAGGTAGGAACAGAACCACAGCAAAAGGGTCCCATCTACCCTGGCCAGATCCCACAGGTGAGTCACCAGCATCTCAGATTCATGGTATTGAAGGACGCTGATAGATCTACTAGAACCAGCAGGGCCATAACTTATTTAGGGATGTGCATGTCATTTTCATTATTACGATAATGAAAATTGTTTTCATTATTTTTATTGCAATAAGGTAGATAAAATTTATTTGCGTAGCTGCAGCCATAGCATAACAAATTACAGTTACAGTGCAAACAAAGTATCCAATACAAAATATAATTCATTCAAAAGTGCATACTAATTTAAAATAACTACTGAACTAAACTAATATGAAACTAATAAAAACTACTGCTGAGCAGTTGGCCATAGATTTATACTTGCTCTAGAAAGTCTTATGAGGCCCTTATAGTCTGAAATTTTGTTTTATGGAACTGCAATCTTCATTAAAATAACCATTTGTAATTATTAAATTCTTTGGTACCCTAAGGCCTTTATCAGCTCGGGGAAACACAACAGGAAAGATATATTAACAAATAACACAAGGTATAGGAATGTATCTAGGGATCTACTGGACCAACTCTTGACGTAGCAAATAAACTGCAATTTCTATAAATCAGAGGCCAAGGGGAGATATCCTACAAAAAGTTTCCTAAGTTGGACAACCTTCATTAGGAACATAGCAGATTTCTTTATGACATAAATTTTCAAACTACCGAGGAGCAGAGCGAGGAGGATATAATCTGATCTACCTGGATCTGTCAATGATAGATCTCAAATATTCCCGTCTCGGAACCTCGTACAGATGACATTGAAAAAAAATACGATCTACCGTTTCCACCTCCAAATTATCAAATGGACATAACCGATGAACATAAGGTATGCCACAAATCCTACCTTCCAACACACAGGAAGGAAGAGCATTTACTCTTGCGGAGCAAAGCAACTGCTTTGCCCTTCCAGAGAGGGGGACCTCCAAGTAATCTGCTACCTGCCCCTTCTCAGGGATCCACCGCAGGTAGTCCCAGATATGGGGAGAAAGGCCCAGGCTGCCAATTTCCAATTGGTGGCCCATGTCCTCAGAATGGCCTAAGATCTCACCTCTGATCGAAGTTGGATGTTTATGGTGGAGATATTCCGGGGAGAACCCCATTCGCCTTAATTGTAAGTTTATCCGCTGAGACCATTGGGTAGTATAAGTATCCTCCCAAAGGTCCCTCAAAAGTTGTGATCCCTGACTAAAGTGTAATTTAAGCCAGAATTTTAAAGCGGTTTCAACAGCAACCTGAGACCAAGGTTTCTGTCCCAATTCCAACCGAACAGCTGCCAGTGGGGTTCCCCGTGGGGCCCCCAAAATCCTTTGCAAATATTTCGATTGGATCCCATCTATCTGATTTAGAACAAAAAGGGGCCCAGAGTTCGGCTCCATAAAGGAGTTGAGATCGGATTTTGCTGGTGAAAACCTGCAATGCAGGGAGTACGGCCGTTCTTCCCTGTTTGGAAAAGAGGCCAGTAATGGATTTGGCAGGGCCTTGCACTGTTCTCAACACCCAGTCGACATGGTGTCACCAGCTACAAGATCTGTGAAATAGGAGTCTCAGGTAACAAAAAGCGGGTACCTGTTGAATGGGGGATCCCTCAATGTACCAGGTCTGGATTTTGCTCTTGCAGGAAAAAGCCAGTACCTTCGATTTGTCATAATTGATAGTTAGGGAATTTTTGTGGCAGAATGCTGCAAAAGCCTGCAGCTGTCGGTTAAGTTTTAGACATGTCTGGGAGAGCAGCGCAACGTCATCTGCGTAACATAGGCATCCGACAGGCCTCGCTGCCGGTTTGGAAGGAAAAAAACACGGATCTGCCATGATGGATATAATCTCGTTAATAAAGTAATTAAAGAGAGCTGGGTCTAATACACAGCCCTGTCTTACCCCTAAAGTAGTGGAAATTGGGGGAGTGACATGTCCCTGATGGTCAAGCTTTACCACCAGGGAGGAATGTTCATATAATAAGTAGATCAGGGCCAAAAGGCGCCTGTCTATGGAAGAAGCCTGCAGTTTCCCCCACAGGGCAGTTCGGTTCACCGAATCAAATGCAGCCCTAAGATCCAAGAAAGCTACATACAATGCACCATTGCGAGCCCTGTACTTAACTGCCAAGTGATAAAGGATAGGGATGGGCGAACGTGGTTCGGTAGTTCGGTGTTCGGCCTGAACTCGGCCTGTTCGGACAACCGAACACGAACACGAACGCACCGAACGGACCGAACACCGAACAACGAAATAGCGAACACACCGAACGGAACCGAACACCGAACTACGAAATGGCCGAACAGTTCGTTCAATTCGAATCGCATTCGGTTGTGTTCGGGTGGCTAAAACATGGTCTTCTGTCAGGTCACTGGAAGGCCAAATGTAGCAGGGAGGGGGAAGTCATTTGACTCAGCTAGGAGCAGACTTCCA
>QEPC01002194.1:899938-933495 GCA_003113815.1 Sphenodon punctatus | reverse complement strand
CAACAACACACACCAACCCACCCAAACACACAGCACAGCCAAAACAATCACCAAAACACACTACACAAGCAGCCACCGAAACAAACACACACCCTCTCGCCTCACTCACGCACACGAATTTCCGGCGCGACGCCGATTTTACGGCTTCCCGCGATATTTCCGGCCGAACGCGAACGCGCGAACCACCCGAACACCGAACACGAACGCACAACCCGATGGCGAACGAACCGAACGGCCGAACACGAACGTACGACCTGCCCGAACAACCGAACACGAACGACCGAACACGAACGGCCGAACCGAACGGGCGAACACGAACACACGAACCGATCGCGGCCGAACCGAACGGCCGAACACGAACCGCGATCTGTTTGCCCATGCCTAATAAAGGATATGGCATTGTTCGGTGGTAGAGTGTCCTCGCTGGAAGCCAGCCTGCTCTGGGGCCAGGGCTCCGGTCTGAGCCATCCAGTCACTTAATTTCCCCAATAAATATTTGGCATAAACTTTAGCCACGATGAACAACAGACTAATGGGCCGATAGTTGGCTGGGTCTGATTTGATACCCTTTTTGTAAATGGGAATGACCACTGCTGTATCCCAGGCCCTTGGGACTTTGCCACTGTTATTAATGGTAGTGAATAGAGCTGCCAAAACGGGAAGCCACCAGGCCTTATGGGCCTTCAGCTGTTCGACTCGTATAAGATCCAGGCCCGGTGCATGATTATTGCTAAAGGAGTCTATCAGAAACTCAAGCTCCTCCTCTCTAACCAGGGACCACAAGGGGGCCTCCTCTGGGATGTAAATTTTTGCGGTCTGAGATCGAGTCTCTCCTTTGTCAATGATGTTATAAAGATTCTCGTGGTGGGCCATCCAAACTGCTGGTGAAATATATGTCATAGGATTAGATCTCTGGGACCCCCCAATGGAGCCATTAATCAACTGCCAGAAACGTCTGGCATCCCTCAAATTTGCTGCCTGCAGAAGGATCTTCCATTGGGTGTCCCAAAATCTCTGCTTTTTACTGGTAATTAATTTCCTATACTGTGTCCTATATGCTACATAATTGGGGGGCAGAACATCTGCACCACTTCTCCTACAAAGACAGTGCATTTCCTTCAATATGCATCTGATTTCTCGACACTCTCTTTCGAATCATGACTGGTTAACCCTACTACTTGAGGGAGCCGGGGAGAGCCCCAACCCCCTTAAATGGCCATTCAAGCCTGCAGTTAACTGGATGTATAAATCCAGTACATCTGTACCTGGAGTAGAGGAAAGGAGCCTTTCACAGAGGAGAACAACTTGAGACTGCATCACATAGTCTTTTAGGGATGCAGAGACTGCTTCATTCCAATGGGGGGCCTGGACAACTTCAAACTGCTCTAGATCCCATTGGGTATTAACCTCTTCTTGGGAGTGAGCAGAGTGTGAAAATGAAGTTGGAAACATAAAACTAGATATCAACAGGAGATGATCTCCTATCAGGGGTGGGCCCACTGCAGAATCATCAACAAAGGGGAGTACTCTGGGAGTAACCAGGGTATAGTCTACCACACTGGGTCCCTGTGTCCCAATAAATGTGTACTCTCCATCCAGGTCACTGAATCCTGAGCCATTTAAGGTACACAGATCCTGTGTAATAAGAAAATCGGCGAACCTAATCCCCGAAGAATTATACCCCGATTTTTAGATTTCCTAAGGACCAAAGGGTCCAGTGGGGTAAAAATTCATCCATCCGAGTAGGGAGCCATGGCCTAGTAATCTGAGCCCATTCTGGCATTAAAATCCCCGGACATGATAATTAGGGCCTCCGGATATTTATAGGTAAGTCCCTCCAAAAATTGACCCAACCTGTCCCACATAGTGGCCTGAAAGGAGCTGGCATTACAGGGTGGTATATATATGTTTAAAATTATTAGAGAGCACAGCCCCGATCTGGCCACAAAACCAAGAAGCAAATGAGATAATGATAAATTTTCCAAGATCTTAAGCGGGGCATTATGGCTTACAAAGCATCCCAGGCCCCCGCATGGTCGCCCCTTGGTTTTCCAGCAGACGGACGGGAGAGAATATGGGGTAAATCCATCTAATTCTAAAGGAGTTTTAGCCCATGTTTCTTGTATCAGAATAACAGAAAATGTTTGAATATACGCAAGAAAGTCAGGGTCATAGCAATGTCTGCTCCAACCTGCAACAGGTTAGCAGTGGCTGTTGTGGCAGGCAGTCATGGGGGATATATCGTAGCAAGTTCATGGCCATCTGGGCCCTTACTTCCTGTCTGAGGGGCCTTCAATAAAGATACTTGCTGATATTCTGAGCCATATTCTGAGTCAAGAAGACAAGAAATCATGTCTAAATGAGAGGCCACCCTATCACCAGTTGGCCCATCCAATGCACTAATCTGAATCTGAGCCTGTTGGGATTCTAAAAAAATGGTGCCCAATTGTCTAGGTAGCCGATCAGACAGTTGATCATCAGGTGAGGGGAAACTGGAGTTCCCCTCACTATCTGTCGGGAGAAAAATTGGGTCTATAAGAGGCGATGCCTGAGACTTTGTTAGGAGAGGAAGAACCTTGGGATTAATATAAGCTCTATGGAGGTAAATCCCCCAAGCAGCAAATAGCTTTAGATGTGACAAAAATCTGGCTACTATAACTGCCAAAGAGAAATGTACAAAAACCCGGTGAGTGCCTGGCATCGAAGATAAGGGTAAACAATGGGTAATGCCACCGAAGGGGAGCGGGTAACCCATAATATATGAAAGATGTTGCTGAATACAATATTTTGAGGTTCAAACTGGAAGGTGGCCAGAGGATAAAGGGACAACATGGAAGACTAAGGCATGTGTATCCAAATTTAAGACATCATGGGTCTTATGAGGGGCAGGGCAATTTGTATGCAAACATCCTATAAAGGAAGATTGTGGGAAAATATTGTTCTGTGAGACCTGTGTCTCTGCTGTGGCCATTGGTGCTTTACCCTTGTTATAGTGCACCAAGTCTGCCCTGCATAATTTTAGCGAATCTGTGGAGGTCAAGCTGCATATTTATTTGCTCCAACTGAGCATAAAGTTTGGAAATTAAAGCTCTTACGACAAGACACTGATTACCCACAGAGTCCAGTGCAAAAGCCTCAGAACCACTAGATGAATCGATTGCAATAATGAAAATGACAAATAATAATAATGAAAATAGAAACAAAAATGACTTTTTGTTTTTGAAATAAAGGGGGAAAAAATGAAAAATATATTTTTGCTATAACATTTTTTATTCATTTTCAATTCTGATGAAACTTGGGGAGATTGTACACACAATAGCAGGAAGTATGTGTATCAATTTCCAAAAATATTAAATAATGGGAACCAATGTTAGAAGCAATTGTATATTGCAGTTTTAAGAAAAGTTCCATTAACGTTGATGGCTACAACTTCTTTATATTCCATCCAATTTGCATGCAACCAGTAAATATGTTCCTCCACAACCCTAACACTCCTGCCAATTTTAAGAAAGATTAGATAAAGTGTCCTGATGGTATAAGACATTAACTTGAAAATACAATTCCAGCAGTAACATGTTTATATTCCATCCTGTTTATAAGACATTTGGCAGAATTGTATTACATACCTTCCCTGTCATCTTTGCCAAACTACAGCACAATTTGATAAAGGGACCTAGTTTTATAAGCAATTTAAATTGTCTCCTTGAAGACCATTATTCAGATAAATAGCTGCAAATGCAGTGCCAGTCAGAGGCAGGCACCTGACATGGAAAGGGGAGGGAGGCTGTAAGAGGGAGGATGTGGAGCAACACAAATGACTGGCATACACATTCACTGACCAATTAGTGTATGTTTCTAACTTTACAAGACCAATCAGTAGTGGCTTCGAGGTGGGCATAGGGGGCAGCCCTCAGGCAGGCATAGAGGAGACATAACTGGGACATTGGGGATAGCATCCCAGCAATCAGGAGACATAGTTTACACATCCAGGCTGGCCAGTTATCATCACAATCACATCCTGCAGCACTGTGACAGAGGACATAAGAGAATCTCTATTGGCTCTTTCCTAAACAGATGCTTCTGACTTCCCAGGAACAAGTGGGGAAGCGATGTTGGGATGGTCACAGCACATAATGAGGCTATTTGGTTGATATTTCTTCTGGCCAATTGGCATCACAAACCGATCTTACACCACAGTGACACATAAGAGAATCCCTGGCATAGGATCCTTCTCTGCAGATGCTGTGCAGGCATATACAATTGGGACCCTTTATCACTTCTTTCTGATATTTGGCAGAGATTATCATGTGGAGGTGGGGGGGGGGAGGAGATGGATGAGGGTGTAATAGTATATTTTATAGTTTTATGATTTTAATTGTTGATGTACACTGTTGTGAGTCACCCCGAGCTGCCTGTGGCTGGAGGGGTGGGATACAAAACACTTTTAATAAATAAATTTTAATAATAAATAATAAGTTAATTGCTTATATCACCAATTATACCACCAGGACCCTTTATCCAGTCCTCCTGAAGTTGGCAGAGATAGTATATATGGGAAGGGGTATAAACTTGCCAAGTTTAATCTACATTAAATTTCTTTGAGGCAAAGAAGTTAAAGCTAAAAATGTATATGTAGTTGTTTGCAAAATAATGTAGTTCAACTGCTTATAAAATTGGATTCCTTAATTTAATCTTTCTGAGATTGGGAATACATAATGCTTTCTGTTGGGGGTATAATTCGTCCAAGTTGCATCTAAATATAATTAAAAACAAAAGCTTTACAGCTGAAAAAGTGTTTTCCATTGAAACTAATGGAAAACAAAAGTGAAATAAAAAACAAAAATGAAAATGTGATATTTATAAAAACAAAAATGACAGATTTAAATAACGAAAATGAAAAACGACATGGGCCCCTGGTGCATACCTCTACGGGTTACTTATATCCAAGTACAATGCAAGTTAGGTCCTCCATTACCGTAAGTCAGCAAAATTATTTAAAAGTCCATGATGACACAGTGAGTGATATGTACCAACAAGAATCTGTCCCCCTACTTTATCAAAATGTTGGTGGAGAAATATTGGTTTAAAAGAAATGAAGACACAGCTCTTTGGAGAAGAAAGTTGAAGTCTAAATTAGTCTAAGAACCTATTCACTTGAGACCATGTTTTTTTCAAAGGGTAAACTATTAAAACATCATGTATTTGTTTTGCAACAAACGGTACCAATTGCAGTGGGGATTACTAAAACTTGTTTACTCTCCCTTTAGAATCTCCAATTAATCAGAGGTTATATGAATTCATGTCCTTTTCTGTAGAAAAACTCTTGGGCAAACAGAAAAAAATATGTTTGAATACACCTGCCACTGTACATCTAAACAACAACCAGAAGTACCTCGTTTTTATGCTCAGCCGCTGAGCTAAAAGGTCAGGCTGGTCTTAACTTGCATTAAAATGGGAAGAAGTGATTTTAGCACTGTAGAGTGTGTTAGGAGCCCTCTGCGTTGTTCACTGAAACTTAATATAAAGACAAGAGAATAATCTCTTAAATTGTTGGTGTGATAACTTATCTCAGCCTTGAACTGCCCACCTTCTGAAATTCAGTTTTGGACTATATAGTACGGTGTACCCTATATAGCAAAGTATTTCACGCAGACCGTTTTCACATGGACCGTCCCCACCCCACATACGTGTGCAGGTGTTCACATGCAGCTGCTGCAGTGGATGTGGGGGGATGGGTGAGCACCTGTGGGAACACTGCGGGTGGTGAGTGTGTGTGTGTGTGTGTGCACTAGGGGTGGGAAACCGGTACAATCCGGTATCCGATAATGCCGGTATCGGGCGTACCGGCATTATCGGATTCGGCCCCGGTATTCCGACCCGGTACCGGATTTCAGTGTTCCGGTTTTTTTACATTGCAGCCATTTTTAAATGGCTGCAATGTAAAAAAAATTAAAGCCCCAGCCAAACAGTTTTTTTAAAAAAAAACCCTCCCCGAGTCCAGGCTGCGCGGGTGGAAGGGGGGACACCCCCCACCCACCCTGCCCAGCCTGGCTTTTTGTTGTAAAAGATAGAACAGCAACAGAGTGAGACCCCGAGGCGAGCCCCCCCCCCAGCACCAGCGGCCGCGGCGTCCCCGCAGCCGCAGGTAAGTATGACCCGATCCCTGGGGGGGGTGGGGGTGTTTAACACCCCCACCCCCCCCAGGGATCACCCCTACAGCGCGCTTGCCGCTTACCTTGGGGAGCTCCGGCGGCGGCGGGCGGCCCGGCGGCTTCAGCGCCGGCTGTGGCTGCCGGCGTCAGGACGCTGTAGGCCTTCCGGTGCACTTCCGGGTTTCACCGGAAGGCCTAGAACGTCCTGAAGCCGGCAGCCACAGCCGGCGCTGAAGCCGCCGGGCCGCCCGCCGCCGCCGGAGCTCCCCAAGGTAAGCGGCAAGCGCGCTGTAGGGGTGATCCCTGGGGGGGGTGGGGGTGTTAAACACCCCCACCCCCCCCAGGGATCGGGTCATACTTACCTGCGGCTGCGGGGACGCCGCGGCCGCTGGTGGGGGGGGGGGGCTCGCCTCGGGGTCTCACTCTGTTGCATCTATCTTTTACAACAAAAAGCCAGGCTGGGCAGGGTGGGTGGGGGGTGTCCCCCCTTCCACCCGCACAGCCTGGGAGGGGGAGGGAATTAATTTTAATTGATTGCATTGGTTTCAATGGGGACACAGCGCCCCATTGAAACCAATGCAATAAATCCGGTACCGGTATACCGGATGCAATCCGGGAATCCGGTTTTTGTGAAACCGGTAACCGGTAAAATCCGGTATACCGGTACCGGTACCGGGCCCGCCCCTAGTGTGCACTCCTGCACTCTACCCACCTTCACCCATCATACACGCATAGAGCAACGGGAGCCAATGATGGTTGCTCCGTTCATGGAGATGGGTGGAAGTAGGTGGAGATTGGTAGGGGTCTGACGAACACCCTCCCATGTATGTGCATGCTTGCGCGCATGCACACATGCACACATAATCTCTTCCTGCAAACTGGGCACTGGGGAAGTAATTAACTGAAATCTACTATTAGCACCACTACCATGGTCAATAGAGTATTGGGTATTGGATTGGGAGACCAAAGCAGAATCAAATAGGCATTTTGGAGAATGAATAGAAGAGGAGGTCTAATAGTCACACTGGTCCTGCTTTTAATTGGTTGGAAATCATTATCTTTGTTTAGAGCGGAGACATTTTCCAAGGCTATACAGTGATTTTGTGTCAAATGGGAAGAGAATTAGATGTGGTCATGAAGGATAGATCCTTTAATAGCTAATATTAAAAACCATTAAAACAGAATACAGCCCTCCAAAAAAAACTCCTCCAACCATCCCACAGCCCCCCATAAAACCATCCAATACCACCTCCTCATGTCTTGCTCCGAACCCCCTAACAACTCTAACCCAACCTACCCAGCAAACTCTCCATCCTCTATCCCTGCCCGATCTTACACAGCCTCCAGTCCAGACAATTCTCAGGCTCAATCAAAACTCTGGGAGAAGGTTATTTAATAGCATCAGGACAGCAATCGAGACTGCCCCCATTTGTCCTGCTTCACCTGAATCATCCAGTTTTGGAATTCGTCAGCCAAGATAATGGAAGAGCTAGATCATTGGTTTGACTCAATATGTTAACTATGCCATATCCTGTGCTCTTAACATGAATGTTTGGCTCCCTTGCATGCCCTTGTCACTGGGGCCCCTCTGGACACTAGGGGGTGCTTCAAACTCATCTGGGGAATTAGTGTGACCCGGAGCACAAATGTCTTAGGCCACTTTTACGCAAGCAGCCTGGGAAGCACGTTCTTCAATGTGGCGGGAGGAAAAGCCGCACGGGGTGCATTTACACGAACCGTAAGTGGCTGTCTACCATAGGAATTGGCAGTGCGCACAGCCTCCCGCGGCCTCTTTGAAGACGCAGTCTGGAAACCTTGATATCGAGGTTTCAAGAATGCATCTTTAAAGAGGCTGCAGGAGGCCATGCGCACCGCCAATTCCTATGGCAGGCGGTCACTTCCTGTGCGTGGGAACGCACCCCGCACAGCTTTTCCTCCTGCTGCATTGAGAAATGCACTTCCCAGGCCACTTGTCTAAAAGCAGCCTTATGGTTCTTAAATATGCAGTAAGTCAGGATAAGTAGAGTTGATACTCTCAGCCCCAATAAGGTTGAGCATTCCTGGGATCTAGCCACCTCTATACCCAGGCCAATGTCACCAGTGGTGCAAGCAGGGGTTTCCAGCATTGTGCTGTACTAACCCTGTTTAGGTCCACGTTGCTCCTTAGGGTCAAACAAGAAAGGTCCCAACTTAAAGTTCCCTCACATTCTTGGTCCCACATCAGTCCAACAGGTATTAGGACAGGAGTCGCAGTGAAGGGGAGGCTAGGTCATGTCCCAGACACCCAAGTTTCTGGACCTCCAGAGAGCTCATTCTCCTATGGTCTTATAGTTCCAACTGAGGGTTCAGTTTATGTAGTCCCAGAGTGCCTCAGGGCACTCTCGCTGTGTGTTTCCTGGGTGGCTGTCTGTTTTAAACCCCACCCAGGCATCCATCTTAGGTCCAGTGACCATTTTATGTGTACCTTAGTTACAGTAACTAAGTAAACCTTAAAAGGTCATAGCCTCTGCAGGTTCTCTGTTCAAGTCCTCTTAGACACAATTGCCTTTGTAGCCTCAGTTCTATCACAATAAGCCTGTGGGCACATATGCTGCCACTCACGCTGTCACAGGATAGAAGTAATTCCATTAACTTCCACAGCTACTTTACTTTTCCTTTCTAAAATCTCTGGAGCCAGTGTGAGGTTAAAAAATGCCAGTGAATTGCTGTTATGGTGAAACACGTGTTGCAAGTGCTCATCAGCATTTGCAGCAAAAGCAAACCCGTTTCTCTTTATTGCATTCCCTGGGTGGTGAATTCAGAAGAACCAAGCCACATAAAATAAATTAAGACGAGCCACTGTAAATTACAGAAATATTTTTTTTTTGTTCCTTGTGAGACTGTTCAACCTTTGAAGCACCTCTGTCTTATATAATAGCAAATGTTTTCCAAGTGACACAAGTACTACTTCTTACATCCCCATTGCCATTAATTTAGATCTACAGTAAATTCTCTTTTCAGCCTTCCTGTTTGGTCAAGTAAAAAGAGACCTTAATAGCAGGGGGAATCACAGAGAAAACGATGACGGATTGGTGAAAATGAGGTAAATCGGTTTTGGTATTGGCCTGTCAGGGGAGATGAATCACGATACACACACTATGTCTTCCCCTCTCCCTCTTTCTCTCGGTCTCTTTTCAGAAATAATTTCTTTGTTACAGTAGGAAGAAAAAGCCCCTCACTGATCTCTTTCCTTGTTAATGAAGAGTTACGGTACATTAAAGTTCAATAACAGGTGAAAATTCTGAACTGTATGTGTATGTTTTTAATTTCATGAGCCAGGGACTGTTTCTGGGGAAAATAACAGTGGTCTCCCTTTCCCTGATGCTACTGAGGATTTGGAATTATGTTATGAAAATAAGTGTATTTTGCAACATACAATTATCATATCATGGAAAGCCTACTAATAAAAGCCAGCCTAAGCTTTGTTTTTCCTTTTTAATTGGTTTTATCTTTAAAAATTGCTTTGACCATATGCTAAAAGAAAAACTCATGGCTTCACAAAGCTGCAATAAAAAAAAAAGAAGAAAGAAAAGATGTTCTTAACTCACGCGGTATAAGACATCCTGTCAGAAGAGAAATATTGATCTGTTATGGAAATGACACATACAGGGTGGCACGCATGTAGTAAGGGACACCCCCATGCCCTAAGCGAGGGGGTGGGTTTGTGCCTGCCTCCCCTGAACAGGGTGCCGGACAGGGGTGGGCAAGGGGCCCCTTTGCCCTTCCCCCCCCTGCCTGCACATGGGCAGCAGCACCAGTGGGCCAATGGGGGGAAAGGAAGTACACCTGGTGGGTGGGGGATAGCCAGGTATATTTACCTGGAGCAGCTGGGTGCCTCTTCCTCCTCAACCTTGGGGACACACACAGAGGTGTTTTTTAGGATCCAGTGCTGTTTGGTATCCAGGATCGCTGGTAAGTATCCCCGGGGGAGGAGGAGGAGCTGGCCCAAAGTGCCGCTGCCTGTGTCACTGAGGCAGTGGAGGGCCACGCTTTAAGCCCACTGAAGGTGGAGGGGAGGGGGAGGAGCCTGCTGAAGGTGAAGGGGAGGGTGAAGGGGGAATCTGCTGAAGGGGAACGGGAGGGTAAATGGGACGGGGAGTGGAGCTGGACCAAAGCGCCACTGCCTGGTTGCTGAGGTGGTGGAGTGCCACACTTTAAGCCTGCTGAAGGTGCGGCAGGGGGGTGCCGCATGAGTCCATTTTGCTCCACTGATGGGGGGGGGAGCCGGCCTGAAGTGCCCATTGAAGGTGCGGCGGGTGGGGCCTCGTACGGGCCCATGTTACTCCCCGGATGGCGAGGGAGGAGCTGGCCTGGAGCACTGGGCTACATTTTTCAGCCCTGTTGGAAACACAGTAGGAGGGCGCGCATATATGCTTTTCACCCCCCCGGGTAAGAGGGGGAGGAGGAAGCTTGAAGCTGTAACTCCCGCTATGGGAGCGAGGCCCTCCCCATGGATCCACTTTACTCCTGGGAGGAAGGGGAGGAGCTGGCAAGGAGCGCTGCAGCCGGCTGCTCCACCACAAGCCCCTTTGTGGGCATCAGGTGGGCTGCATGGGCCCATTTCCAAGGAGCCAGCCCAGAATGCCACTGCCTGGATCATGGTGGCGGTGCCGGGCGAAGTTTTAAGCCCCATTTGTGGGCATGGGGAGGGTTCCCTGCATGGTTTCACTTCACTCCCCTGGGTAGAGAGGTGGAGCCAGCCTAAAGCGCCGCCACCAGCCGGAAGCACCATCACTAGCCCCGTTATGGGCACGTGGGGGGGAGCCCACATGGGTCCATCCTTTCCCCCCAAGGAAGGGGGGTAGGAACCGGTCTGACACGTTACCGCCTGGGTTAGTGTGGTGGTGCTCTGCCATATGGGGTGGGGCACCACATGTTTCTTTGCTCCCCGGGAGGGAGCCGGAAACGTTTCCTCACCGGGTGTGGGAGGGGGAGTCAGCCTAAAGCACCGCTGTCTGGGTCAGTGCAACAGCACTCGGGCATGTTGAACCCCCATTCAAGGCAGGGTGGAGCACAGCTGGTGTCTTTTGCTCCACAGGAGGGAGCTGAAAAATGTTACCCCCCTCCAGGTGTGGGAGGAGAAGCCGTCCTGAAGCATCACTGCCTGGGTCAGTGCAGAGGCGCTCGGGCAGGCTTAATGCCCCATGCAAGGTGGGGTGGGGTGCTACATGGTTCTGTTCTCCCCAGGAGGGTGCCAGGCGAGTTCACTCCCTGCTGCCAGGACACACTTGGGGCCCCATTGGAGGTGGGATGGGGGCCCTGCTAGGTTGTTTTTCTCCAAGGGGGGAGCCGGTCAATTTCTCTTCCCAGGTAGGTGGAGCACAGCCAGCCCAATGTGCAATGAAGCCCCATGGAGGGGGTTGCAGGCACCTAATAGTTTACTCTACCCACCCTCAGTGGGGGGGGGGGTTCAAAATGAAGCCACTGTGGGACACAGAGCACTGCTGTGAGCGATTTGGTGGGTGGGGGGGTTGACCTTCACAGAGCACAGCTTGGTGCCAGCCTGGTAGCTCCCCTGGCTAGCTGTAATCCCCAGCAAACTTCACTCCCTGCATGTGTGGTCAAAGCTGATACATAATCTTCTCCCTACCCTGTGATACATACTCACCTCCCTACCCTGTGATAACCCAAGCTCTTCTTTGTGTATCAGTTTGAGTTACAGGGTCATCATGGCACCTACCAGGTCCGCTCATGGTGGCAGGGGTTCGCAAGCTTGCTAGGTCACTGGGGCCCAGTCCCTTCTGGGGGAAGGGGGTATGCCCAGACAGGGGTTTCTGCCACCACGGTTTTGAGGAGAGACCAGGAGCAGCTTGACAGTGCTCCCAGGTACACCATGCAGGACATGACGCAGATGATAGCCACTGCACTGCTGACAGTTCACGCTCAGAGCTCGGGCGAGGCAGCAGGGGCCCCTCCGCCCCCAAAGTGGGGGCAGAGTCGGCGAGGGCGGGTCCCTGACCTGCAGTGGGCTGGAAGCATGGCTGGCGGACCCGGGGTGGACACGCAGCGTGCTGAGAGCCAGGTGGGCGTACCTGAGGTGGACATCAGGAACATGGCGGGACAGACGCAGGCTGCCACGACGGATGCACAAGGGATGAGTGGGGTGCCGGTCGTGCCCATGGACCAAGGTGAGGGGTCCACGGGTCCCGCAGTCACTGGTACTGTAGTTTCCATGGGCCCAGGTATTGTTAGCCAAGTCTATAGCATGGGCGTGGCGGCAGGGCTCGCAGTTGCAGGTACTGGGGGTTCTGTGGGCCCAGGGGTCATTGCCCAGGTTTGTAGCATGGGCTTGGCAGTGGGGCCCACAGTTACCTGTACTGGGGATTCCATGTGCCCAGGGGTCGTTGCCCCGGCCTGTAGCATGGGTGTAGCAGCGGGGCCCACAGTTGCTAGTACTGTGGGTCCCGTGGGCCCGGGGATCGTTACCCAGGTCTTCAGCCCGGGCATGACGGCAGGGCCCAGTCCTGTAGTTGAAGGATAATGGCTCAGTGTTACTGGGAGATGTCGTCTGCACTGATGTTAGACACTAATGCTGCCAAGCCACTGTGGGATACAACTGTAGTTTGCACTGAAGCACAAGCTACTTATGGGTGGCCTGATTTTACTCCAGGTTTGCACGCCTACACCATTCCCAAATCCTTGCCCAGTGATCACTTATCCCTTCCAACTAAAGAGAAGATATGTAGAGACGAGTTTCTGGACATTTTTATGCTGTTACACAGGGAGGATCCAGGCGATGAGGGTGCAGAGACTGACATGGGGGGAAAAGGACAAGCACAAAAAGCCATTAGTACCCAGGACTTGGGAGAAATGGTCCACCTGCTTTTATATTTACATGGGGATGGTGGCATACAAATTCCCAAGTAGGGCTTGGCAGTTGATTCAGTATGCCGCTACCATTCAGAAGGCGTATGTGCATTTGGGGGGAGAAGCCTGGTTCGAGTACGATGAGATGTTTCATCGCAGGGCTGCTTCTAACCCCCACACATGCTGGGACATTATTGACTGCAATATGCATTCCCAAATTATGGCCCCTCACCGCCCTGTTGCTGGCATCCACGCGGGTAGTGTGGTGGTGATTCCAGGGCCTTCAAGGGTGGTTTGTGGAAAGCCAGTATGATGGGTGTACAATGGGAAGGGGTGTTTTTGCTCCCGGTGCAAATACACCCATTCCTGCTCCAATTGTGGTTGTGGCCACCCTGCCTCATCCTGCTTTAGGGGGCACCCTGAGTCCGGGAGGCAGAGGTTTGCTAACAGAGGCCCGAAGCAGGAATGGCACAGGAGTGGTGGAGCACACCAAGCTGGCGGGGATCCCGGGTATGGCGACTACCTGAATCGAGCTTGAGGTTCTCTGTCCCCTTTTGCAGTGTTACCCGAACAGGGTCGACATTGATTACTTGTGGCGGGGCCTTCCCAAAGGGTTTGAGATCCCTTATACAGGTCCGTGGGTCAGCCAGATGGCTAATAATCTCAAGTCAGTGCGGGGAATGGATGTGGTGTTAGAGGCTGTAAGGGTGGTGGGGCCATATGACTCCCCTCCTTTTTATCCCCTGCGATGCTCCCCACTGGGGATCATGCCAAAAAAGCCCCCTGGTGAATTCCGTTTGATCCATCACCTGTCATACCTCAGAGGCAGTTCTGATAATGATGGAATTGACCCCGTGCTGTGTTCAGTACAATATACATCATTTGATGCTGCCATGCGTACCGTGCGGGCCTGTGGGAGGGGGGCACTCATGGGGAAGTGTGACATCAATTTAGCTTTCTGCCTCTTGCCAGTATCCCCAAGGGACTTTGACCTATTGTGTTTTTCATTTAATGGCCAGTTTTTCTAAGATAAAGCCATGCCCATGGGCTGCACCATTTCCTGCGCAGAATTCGAGCGTTTCAGCACCATGCTTGAGTGGGCAGTCAAGATACGGGCTGGTTTACCTTCCATATCGCACTATCTCGATGATTATCTCTTCTTGGGGCGGGCGGGTACACAGGACTGCGGCCATTTAATGACCATGTTTGCTACGGTTGCAGGCAAATTGGCCGTCCCATTGGCTGGGGAAAAAACCGAGGGTCCAGCGACTCGCCTCTCCTTTTTGGGCATAATCATCGACACAGTGCCTTGCACATCCAGCCTCCCTCTTGACAAGCTGGCCTCGTTGCAGGGGCTCCTCACAGACACTTTGGGCACCAGGAAGGTGACACTATGGGCGTTGCAAACTTTGCTTGGTCACGTGAATTTTGCCTGCAGGGTGGTACCCCCAGGCAGGGCTTTCTACGTGCGGCTCGGCGGAGCAACTGCATGACTGACAGCCCCCCCCCACCGGATATGTATATCAAAGGGTATCAGGGTGGACCTTTTGGCATGGCTTACGTTCCTCCAGAATTATAATGGGATTTCCCTGTGGTGGGAAGTAAGGCTCCTGGAGGCAGACCTATCCGAGGCTGTGGGGGGAATAGACTTTGGGGTGTTCTTTCAGGGTAGGTGGTGCATCAGCAGTGGCCGCCAGAATGGGTTGCTGCTGACCTCCTCAGAGACATAACTTTTCTAGAGCTCTTCCCACTCCTGGTCACTTTGGAGCTCTGGGGTTTTCGATTCTGGGACTCCCACGTATGTTTCTGGTCCAACAACCAAGCTGTGGTGCAAGTGATCAGCCGTCAGTCCAGCAAATCCAGCAGAGTTATGGTTTTGGTTCACTGGTTTGTGCTGAAGTGCCTTTCCATTAATATGTATTTCTCGGCCAAGTAGTTGCCCGGTGTTCATAATGATATTGCTGATTCCCTCTCTTGTTTTCAGATGGAGTGGTTTTGTTCCTGGCACCCGGCACCAACATCGACCCAGAGGTAATGCCGGAGGCTTTGTGGAAGCTTGGGAGTGAAGGATAGATGAGGGCATTAGAGCCACCATTTTGAGCTCTACGTGGCAAGCTTATGTGTCCTCTTTCTCAGAATTCTGCAACTTCCTCTCAACCCACAGGTTGAAGGAGGCATAGCCTCTCCCCCCTGTCAAGTGGAGTGGTTTGCAGGACACTTGAGTGGCCATGGGTTGGCATCACGCACCATACGGTGTCACCTGGAAACTATCGCTTTTCCAGCAAGCTGCAAGGGGTGGCTGACCTGTGCACAAGTTAGCAGCTTCCCAGGGTGGTCGACGGCTGGGCCAGGGAATGGGGGTCAAAGGGGGATACCTGCCAAACACTTTCTGTTGACACACTGGCTTACTTCCTGGCTGTGCTGCCTTGGATTTGCTTGTCCCCTTATGAGGTATTACTTTTCCAGGTGGCTTTTTCAACTGCATTTTGGGGGGCATTATGGATCAGTGAACTGGTGCCTTCATTCCAAGGTGACTGAGGGGGCAATGCCCTTGAGATCCGGGACATAATCCGCGGGCCCAATGCTATCACCATCATGATCTAAGACCGATCAGGAGGGGAGGGGTCAGCAATTGAAATTGCACCGTGCCCCTGTCAGGGTGGTGTGCCCGGTTGTGGCAATGAATGAGTATTTGGAGGTTCACCCAGGTTTGCGGGGCCCTCTCTTCAGGCATTTCGCCTGGGCATTTTTGGCAAAATTCAAATTCCAGGACATTTTTAAGAAAGGTTTGGCGGCCCTGGGAATGTCCCCTTCTAGTTATGGGTCACACTCTTTTCTAATCGGAGTGGCTTCCTGGGTGGCTGTGGGGGGAGGGGACTGTCTTCCTGCCTCTCAAATTAGGGCTATAGGTTGTTGGCAGTCTGGCGCTTATCACACTTATGTGAGGCCCTTTGCCCCCCCCCCCCGGTGGTTTGTCCTGTCTGTAATACGCTGTTATGTTTTGTCATCTGCAGGCATTGACCAGTTGCCAGCCATCTGGATCTGTGGGCACAGCATTGTACGGTGGGAAAAATGCCATGCTTCTAATTCTCACTTTGGTACACAGCTGGATTGTGGGCTCCATGCCTATCTCTACTGGTTTGGGCACAGTGGTATGCGCTGGGAGCACCTGATGCCTTCACTGCTTTGCAGGGCAGAACAATTTGGACCACCTGCCATCCAGATCATACATTTGAGTGAAAACGATCTCAGCCTCCGCAGTGCATTGGAGCTCACAGGCGAAATGAAGGTTATCACCACCAAATTGGCAGCTCGGTGGCCCCAAGCTTTCGTATGGTGGTCAGATTTGCTTGCGCGTTGGTTCTAGAAGTATACCACCACATCAGACAAGATAGAGCACGCTAAGCAAAAAGTCAACAGGGCTATGTGGGCATTTATTGGTCGCTTGGGAGGCCGGGTAGTGCACCATGAATGGATCATGAGCCAGGATGCAGGCTTTTTCCTGCCAGATGGGTACATTTATCAGTACAAGGGAACACTCTCTGGTTGGAGGACTTGACAGCTGTCATGCATACGCATTTCGGAATACCTGTGTGGGGGAAAGGGGTGGAGTAACGATTTTCCTCCCCCCTTTTCATGGAGGTTAGCAGGGTAGGAACCATGCTGTGGTAAGGCTCGCTAAGAGCTGAGGGGTCGTGCTTGTACCCTGTTACCACTTGGAGACTGGAGGGGGAGTTTAAGGCCAGGGGTCCCAGCCCAGGCTTGGAATGGCTGGTTTGGGGTTGCAACCTACCCTGACCCAAGGGGAGAGTGAATTCAAAGGGTAGATTCACCTGGGTAGAGGGGCAAGAGTTAGCTCAGTCTCCTTACCTGGTTTGTGTAGCATGGTTCCTCTCTGCTATATGCACACGGATTCTTTACCATTGTTTAAGTTATATATATTGTAATAAAGTTGCGTCCAAGGCCTTTTGCCCAAAAGCATGTCTCTGTCCTGTTCTTATGGGTAGTGAGGTCACAAGGGACACCTACATGCCCTAAATGAGGGGGTGGGTTTGTGCCTGCCACCCCGGACAGGGGTGGGCAAGGGCCCCCATTGCCTTCCTCCCTGCCTGCCCATGGGCGGCAGCACCGGTGGGCCAATGGGGGAGAGGAAGTGCACCTGGTGGGTGGTGGATAGCCAGGTATATCAGCCTGGATCAGCCAGGTGCCTCTTCCTCTCTCCTCATCCTCGGGGCCACACACAGAGGTGTTTTCCCTCCCAAAACTTCCCTTTATGATGTGTTTTACTCATGGTTGTAGTGCTGTTACCTGACGTGTTAAGTCAAATGCTGTGGGCTATGACTGGTAGCTGTTTTCAGGGCCAAGGAGGAATTTTCCTGGCCACTTAATTGGCTCAGAGAGCTGCCGGGTTTTTTGCCTCCTCCACAGCTGTTATGTTATTAAACGGGATATGTTTCATTGTTTCACTGATGTTAAGTGTGCTATGTTATGGTTTCATTGACGTCTTGTTTTGACTTGGGCAGTTAGCGGGGTAGGAACCATGCTGTGGTAAGCTGAGGGGTTACGCTTGTACCCCATTACCACTTGGGGAGCAGGGGGGTCTTAAGGCCGGGGGCCCCAGCCCAGGCTTGGAACGACTGGTTTGGGGCTGCAACCCACCATGACCCAAGGGGAAGGTGAATTTGAAGGGTTGATTCATCCTGGTAGAGGGGCGAGAGTTAGCTCAGCCCCCTGACCTGCTTTCTTTAGCATGGTTCCTCTCTACTATATGCACACAGGTTCTTTACCATTGCTGTCTGTTTAAGTTATATATATTGTAATAAATTTGCGGCCAAGGTCGTTTACTCCAAAGCATGTCTCTATCCTGTTCTTATGGGTAGTGTGGGCACTATAAATATGAATATTTATATTCATAGTATATACTTACATAGAATAGTAATTATATTGTAAACTCAGCCATAATAGTTAATGGTATTAAACAAGGGCATAACTACCGTGGTGTGGGGGGGCGTATTTGAGCCTGGGCCCTGCTCTGGGGGGGGCCCATAAGCCAGGGCGCCAAAAAAAAAATAGGGATCCACCTGGCCACCGCCTGTTCCATCTGAGGTTGTTTGGTTTTTTTGCCACGGCTCCACCTGGGCCCCCCTGCCAGAGTGCCGACCCCAGCTGCGCATGATTAATGAATGATGATGCCCCCCCTGGCCCCTCTCCATTTCCACAGCCACCACTGGCCGGGTCCACGCCACCCGGTGGAGCCCCTTAGCCCCGCCTCCTCATGCTCACCCGGCCCAACGTCACACGACGTGTACGTGCATTCCACATCGCGTTGGCATTCTTCTTGCCTCTTCAGCGTTCAGCCCAGCATGAGGCAGGCTGAGAGGCTCACACACAGACTCACTCAGTTAGTCAAAGGAAGTGGAACGCGGGTGCCTCGGGTGAGTGAGTGGCTCAGTGAGCCACAGTGATAATGATATCGGAGCTTCCTGAGCCCCTGAGTCTGACCACAGCATGAACACTGAGCCCCCTTGGTGAATGAAGCTGCTCGCTTAACTTTGCAAGGTTGGTGGGGGGGGAGGCAGTTCCCCTCCGCTATCCCTTCTCCCTTGCTGCAAGGGAGAAGGGATAGAGGAGGGGGACTGCCTGCCCCCCCACCACACCAACCTACCCCCCCAGAACCACACCAACCCCCTCCCTTCTCCCCCTGGAGAGAAGCCGAATGGGATCAATCAGAGTGTCTCCTCTGCCCGCGCCTTAGGAGCCGAGCCGCCAAGCAGAACCCCCAGCCCAGCAGCCCAGCCCTTTGGAAGTGGAGACTGACTTCTCCCTCAGTCAGCACACACACACCCCAGATGGGGGAATTCACAGGATGAATTCACTGTAATTGAAATCCAGTCAGTAGATGATTTCACTGTAATTGAAATAAGCCTTACCAGCCCCCTCCTCCCTCGGCACCCGAGCCCTCCTCCCTCCCCCCAGATTCATCCAGTCACTGGATGAATCCCTGTGGGGGAGGGATTGGGTACTGAGGGAGGAGGGGGCTGGTAAGGCTTATTTCAATTACACACACACACACACACCCTCAAATCTGCTGGGAAAGCCAGCCAGCAAGCTGGGGCTGGGCTAGCAGGATGGGGGACCTCGAGCACAGGGACCTGACTGTCTCCCTCGTGTTAGCACTTCAGCCCAGCATCCTTTCTCGTGAGCAAAGTTAGCAGTTCAGCAGCCATCACTTGGGCTCGCTGCCTGGGGGAGGGGGTATCCTTACTAGTTCCCCGATTCTTCTGTCAAAGTAACATCTGCACGCAGGGCTTAAAAAGCCTCTTTTGGAATGTTGTAACAACTTGATCTCCTCCCAAAACAAAGCACTATCCCCTTCCCCAAAACCTGCAGCACAATCCAAAAATTCAGGCAAAGCCCCCTAGATCCCAGATCAGTTGCTGGTGGGGGGGCGCGGAGGGAGAGACAAGGGCGGTTGGTGTGGTTCTGGGGGAGCAGTCCCCCTCCTCTTTAAATCCCTTCTCCCTTGCAAAGTGAAGCGAGCGTCCGTTGTGGAGATATCCCATCAGCGGCCGGTGGGATGTCTCCACAATCTTAGAAATGAACCATGCTTAGCTGTCTGCTTATTTATACAAGAGGGGATGGCCCACTCCTGATGTCACCAGGAAGCATCTTATCAACCTCCCCCCCCCCCACCAAACCCAGCTCAACGGTTCCCTCCAGACCCTAAACTCACCCTGCTCCTTCCCCTAGCCTTCCTCTCCCCACTCTGAAAAGCAGGCCCTTTCCTCCCCTCTAAAATGTTTTTTTTTTCCCAATGGGGAAAGGTAGGGGATCCTTAACTCCGCCCAAGATGGAGTTCCTGTGATGCAATTAGTCATATATGGGCTTGAATCAGAGGGAATCCCTTTGTCGACGCACCCCCCAAATGAAGATGAGGACACGCTCATTGGGATCAAACCGCCGCACTCTTTATTTAATATTAACAAACGGAAGGGGAGGGATGGGGGCATACTTCCTGCCTCCCCCCCTTCCTGAACTGGGCTCCTTATCTCTAATAACCCTACTAACTGCTAATTAACCACCCCCTTTTAGGAGGTCCCCTCTCCTGTCAGTCCCCGCACTCTGTGCGTACCTCTTTCCCATTTTTCATTAATTGAGAGGGTAACCTCCTGTTCCTTCTTTACTATTAACTTACGCCCTGCCTCATCCCCCGGGTTTCCACAGGCCGGGCGGGTTGTTCGTGCTTGCCCCATCTCTGGGGTTAATTTCAGCAAAGGTTGAGAACACCGTTACCCGCTGTTTGGCAGATGCTCCTCCCAGCAGGTGCGGCCGTCCGTCTCTCCCTTCGGGTTGGCCATACAGTGGGCCGTGCTGCGGCAACTATGCCATGGACCTTCCCATCTCTGAAGGAGATGCTGCTACCCATGCTATTCTAACTTATAACTTCAAACCTTGTAACTTCAAACCTTGGGCTTACCTCTGCCCATCGCCACCAAAACCGCCAGCTTTGCAAAACCCCAATTATCATCCTCATTTGTTGCTTCAGGACCCCAAGGTACAACTCACATCCCACGTCTAATAGGTGAACCCCATCACCTCTAAAGAGTTCATCCCTATCATACCGGATATCCACATGCTTAATCACCTGACCCCCTCTTTGCCGTTGCCAATTCCCGATTTCGGCGTTGGCTCTTCGTCTGGCCCAGTCGACCTGACCTGGGCACTCCGCTGTGGCCCATACCCTCCTAGGAAACATATCCAACCAGACAATGGTGCATGCCGGGAACCTGTCCTGAACTACCTTCAGGTCCAGCTTTACCTGTTTTTTCAGGCCCAGCCCCGTTGCTCTGGGGAGCTTGTTTTCCCTAAGGTGAATAACCAGCAACTCGGGCGCCGGGAAGGTTTCCCGTGCCCCTATTCACATCAGAAGGAGTTGCTCCAATAGTATCCCCCTCCTACCGACCCAGAAAATATTAGCTCGATCATTTAGGCCCAGCTGGGTACCCCACCTGCTGCATGCAGCCTTCTTCCCTGCCCAGTGGACGATGCTGTGTCCGATGATCCACACAATGCATCGTTCTTGTCTCACTGGTGCTTCTGCAAAAGATATAACATAGGTCAATAACTCGCTGTGGTTGCTAAGCCAAGTTGACTGAAACGCGGTCTGGTTTCCCTTATATAAGATCGGTAGGCAGACGATCTCCATCTCCCTATTGCCTGGATCCTTTCACCCGATAAACCCATGTCTGCTGCCACCAATGCCGCCCCTATCCTGAATGAATGAGCACTGTAGCTCCCCTGGTCAAGCTCTGTCAACCTCACACATCTGCTCAGGACCGCCCCAAACTGGTACCGTGTCAGCGGGGAACTGTCATCGTGTAAGAAAAGTGAACCCACGACCCTTGGGTGGGACCCCAGATATTTCCTCATTGCCCCGATGGGGCAGATACGGGGATCCCCAGCTGGGCACAATCTAACCCACCGTCCTCTTCCCCTCTGATCAGTCTTGGACCTTCTCAGATGTAGGATGAGGGCATCTCCATGCCACGACACATCCCTTAACTGTAACGCTTGACCTGGCCTGTCTCTTTGAGAGTCGGCTACCATCTCACCAATACGAAAGGCTCCGAACAAAGCAATGCGGAAAATCGTGGTAAAAAGGTCACATTCCCTACTGGAAAAACAGACCTTTCCCAGTGCCTCAGTCAGGGCCAACAATATTGGCGGTGTGATTGGAGCCCGGATATCCTGACTGGGGGAAACTTGGCGGGCCCAACACTCCTTCAAACGGTTCATGAAGAAACCGTTATCAGGGGAGGGGTGTCCAGCCAGATGGCTAGTAAAAGTGATGGCAGATATTCTCCCCGCAATTGTGCCCGGGGCCAGTCCATTTGCCTGCAACTGCATGGTGTACTGTAATATGCACCCCTCTGCTATGGGGAAACCTATGTCCCACCATTTTTGACACCTGAATTCCTGGAATTCGCTGAACGCCTTCTCATACGCCCGCCTGGTTCTGGGCGCGAGGGATCCCTGCACTGCCTGGTAAAGTTCTAAAATCCAAGGCTCCACATGTCCCTCAGGAATGGGTCGGGTTTCTCGTTGGCCTCGGGGGCCAGCTGGCGGAAGCGGTCTGCCTGAAATCGAGAAAGGGCATCGGCGATGCCATTGGCAATCCCCGGCACGTGCTTGGCGATGAATAAGATATTTGCTCTCAAACACTTGAGGACAAATGCCTGCACCAGCTGCATGACCCTCTGTGATCTGGAAGACAGCTTGTTGACAACATGGACGACCGCCATGTTATCACACCAAAATAAAACCTTCTTGTTGGCAAATTCAGCTACCCACAACTCCACCGCCACCACGATGGGAAAAAATTCCAGGAATGTGAGGTCCCGTGTTATCCCACGTTCTACCCATGTGGCCGGCCAGGGGGCCGTGCACCACTTTGCCCTGAAATAAACTCCAAAGCCATGCCCCCCTGCCACATCCGAGTGTATCTGGAGCTCCGCCTCCACCAGGAGTCGCTGTCGCCAGAAACTAACCCCGTTGTAGCCCACCAGAAAGGATTCCCAGGTCACCAAATCCTCCCTCATCTCCGCTGTCACCCTGATGTGATGTGGGGGATGGTTGCTCCCTACCAGGGCGTACAACTGGGACATGAATGCTCGCCCAGGGGCAACGACCCGGCAGGTGAAATTAAGGCTGCCTAGGAGTGACTGCAATTCATGAACTGTCATATTCTTTGCTCCCCCCACTCTGCATACTGCCTCCCCCAGCATCCATAATTTATCCTCCGGGAGTCTCGAAAGGGACATTTCCATGTCAAGCTCTATGCCCAAATACTTTGTAAAGTGCCAGGTACACTGCTTGCACTATATAAATGTTTGTTAATAATAATAATAAATAGGTTAGTTTGGTTGTTGGGCCTTCTGTCTTTTCCTGCGCTAATGGTACCCCTATTTCCCTTGCCACCTCTTGAAATGCCAGCATTGCCTGCTCACAATCTGTGGTGCCCGCCCTTCCCGCGAAGTGCAAATCATCGAGACAGTTCATGATCCGGCCACCACATGCGCGTCGATGCATGATCCACTCCAATACCGTACTAAACTTCTCGAAGGCCGCGCATGAGATTGAACATCCCCATGGGCATCACCTTGTCGAAGTAAAACTGGCACCTGAACTCCATGCCCAACAGCCCAAAGTCGTCGGGGTGTACAGGCAGGAGGCGGAATGCCGATTTGATGTCGCACTTCGCGAGGAGGGCAGATGTTCCACAGGCACTCACCATTTCGACCGCCGAGTCAAATGAAGCGTACCGCACCGAACAAAGTTCAAAGGGTATTGCATCATTCACCGACTCACCCTTGGGATAGGACAAGTGGTGAATCATGCGGAATTCCCCCGGGGTCTTTTTTGGTATGATTCCCAGGGGGGATATCCGCAGGGTTGGAATAGGCAAGGATTCGAAGGGGCCCTGGATTCTACCCTCGTTCACCTCTTTGGCGATTTTTTGCTGCACGATAGCCTCTTTTCCAACAACAGATTTCAAATTCCTTGCCCCCAGGTGATACCGTGGGCCCACTGTTGGGATCCTGAAACCCCGTTCGAATCCCTCCACAACATACTCTGCAGTTACTCTACTGGAGTAATCTTGGATGGCGGCCTCCCATGTCTTATGATGGACTGGGGTTGGGGACCTTGCCCACTGCCGCTGAGGGCCCACCTTGTCCTGAGGCACCTTGTCTGGTGTTTGCCCGCCCTCGCATTCTGTTTCCATATTGGCAGAAACGGGAGCATGCTGAGGCGAAATGATCCCCGCCGCACTGAGTGCATGCGTGTTTAAACCTGCACTGGACATGAAAACACCGCCCTCCATCGTTAAAATCCCAGCACGTCGGTCCCACTGGGGTCTGTCATGCTCGACCGGCCAGCGACCCCCCTTGCGTGTTCACCGGTCTGGTGAGGACATGCCCGCTATCAGACCGTGGTGTATACCTAGTGCAATTGATGCACTCTAGCCAAATATCTGGGGCATGAACGTCCCACCTTATTCTGGGGTTGTTGGCTGCCCTACGCTGAAATGACTCGTCGTAGCGCAGCCACGCACCGGAGCCCCCAGTGTCAAATGCCCTTCGCACTATATCGGAGTACTTAAGCATCTCCAGGCCATGGTCTGGTAATTTAATCAATGTTACTCCCATATAGATTGTGTAGGCCACCATCCAGTTGGACCACGACCTCTCAGCTTTTGGCCTCTTAAACCTTTCTTTTTCCTTCTTTTCCTCCTTGTCATTAGGGTCTGGGATTGGGTCCCTGAAAAGGAGGACGTATATGTCTATGTATTCACCACTGCAGACCTTCTCCTTGGTAGCCTGGAGGAGATGCTCCCCTAGGGGGGCAGACACATCCGCATGCACGCCTCCCCCTTACTCTCACAGCAGTGGGTCACTGCGCATCCACAGCACTGGGGGGCCCCCCAAACGTGAGCCGCCGCCGTGTAACCCCGGTCTGTGCTGCCCGAGCACCCCCCCAGTGGGTTGGGTGCGATTGCCCGAATGCAGATGGGTTGCCACCCACCCCCTGCCATGTCTGGCCTCGGCACCCCCATTCCTGAGTGCCCCTATTGACAGTGGAGTCTAGTGGGTGGGGTCGATAACACTCCGTGTTCCACTGCCCAGTCCCTTCTTCCCCCCATGTGTCACCCCATTCCTCACCTGCCCGTGGTTCCGTGTCCCCCCTGAACCGCTGGTCGCCAGTGTAGCTTCCAGGACCACCATGTGTGTGGTGCACCCCTTCCAGTCTGTCCTCTGCCACTTGCCTTCCTTCCCATGGGGAATCACCCCAAGCTAGGGGTATGGGTGACAAGACCTCTCTCCTCCTGCTGGGTCCCGGTTCATCATCCCTGTAACGAGATGGAACCATGCAGCACCTCCCCAGGTGGGTAGTTCCCCTTGCCACCATAGAACCATTACCCCTCCGCCCTGCAGAGTCTCCCAATCCCGCATTGGCCTCAGTGTAATACTCAGTTGTTCCCCTTCTTTCTTGTGCATTCTCCAGCTCCTCTATGAGCAACTGGTACCCTGCCAACTGTTCCTGCATTGCTCGCAGGACTTCGGCCTGCTGAGCCCTATCTCCTCCTTTTCCCCTCTGGCCTGTTCCCTTTTGCACAGGCCCCCCCTTTTTCTTTGCCGGGGGGGGTCTTCTTTGCCCCTCGTTTCTTGGGTGGCATCACTCTCAACTATCCCCCGCTGTTATTAAACTGAAAAAAGGTGGAGGGGGATCCAAGACCAGGAATAATAGGGTAGTGTTAAGGGTGTGTGTGTGAACCGAAGCCTGTGTGGTCTGAGTGGCCAAGGTGGAACTGTTTCATGTCCTGTTCCTCACCAGGCACACACCTTCACCCTTCAGTAGGCACTGGCCCTGTTGGGCCTTTCAACCGTGCCGCTGGGCCCTTCCCCCACCACCAACCCCTGGTAGTTTCAAGCCACAGGCCCGGTTGTGCTGGGCCGGACCCTGTTGGGCCTTGTCCCCAGCCACTAGGCCAGCTGGGCCTCACCCCTAGCCACTAGGCCCTGTTAGGCCTTGCCCAGCCACTCAGCCTGATTGTGCCTCGCACGGGCAGACAAACAGCCAGCCCGAAGAACCCTGTTGGGCCTCAAACCCTGTGGAGGGGTCTCACCCAAGACCTGGTGGGGCCTCACACCAGGCCCCGTGGGTGTTCCCACACCAGGCCTATTGGGGGGGAGGGCCTACACCAGACCTCACGCCCCAACAAGTCCTGGGGGGGAGGGGGTCACGCCAGACCCGGCTGTGTCTGTTCAGCAGCCACAGACCCTGTTGGGCCTTTACACCACCCCCTCAGGCCCGCAGGAAGGGGTTTTGCCCTGCCTAGGCCCCGATGGACCTACCCGTTTTCACCCCGCCCGAGGGGGGGGCGTCAGGCCTCAAATCTCTATGGCCACCCTTTCATCTGATGGCCCGGCCTGACTCAGGCTTCCCGCTCGTGCAGCACGTCTTTCTCCCCCACTCTAGCCACGCGAATGAGGCGCCAGAGCGGGGGATCTAAAATGACGCCCGGGATCTCGCTGGTCTTGTGAGACTCCCGGGTGCATTTGTTTCTGCCCCTGTTGCTCCGCAACAGGGGCCCCTCCTCCCTGCCAGCCTGTGCGGTCGAGACACCAGAGCCGTGTCCCTGTCCTTTCCTGCTCAGGGGAGTGTGTGGGGGGGGGGCTGGGCAGTGCCAAACCCCTGCCGCGGCTAACGCGGAGGGGGGATTCTCACAGCCCAGGCTGCAAAGGCTGAAGCTACTGCTTCCTGGAGAGCAAGGCTGGGTATTAACAGAAACCCAGGAGTCCTGGCTGACAGTCTCTCCCCCCCACACCTCAATCATCCAGGGTCTTCCTAGTAAGTGTTCCACTCCACTTCCTTCCCTAATCCCTAACTTTAACGTTGGACTCATCACGGAGCTGGAGGGCTCTCAGGTGAGGGGGCAGCAGCTCCAGCTTCAGCTAATCTTTCCAGCATTTTAACATGTTTGAATTGTTTTAACATGTTTTTATTCATGTTTTAACCTGTTGTCATTTTTTGAGACTTGTTGTTAGCTGCCCCGAGGTGCCGTGGGCATGAGGGGGGCAGCATATAAGTAGAAATAAATAAATAAATAACTCATGCTGATGATACTCAGCTGTACCTCTCATTTTCAACTGACCCAGGTCCTGCTGTCTCATTACTCTCCCAATGTTTGGAGGCCATGGCGGATTGGATGTTGCAGAGCAGACTGAAGCTCAATCCTGATAAGATGGAGGTGATGGTGGTGGGAAGGGTGGGGGAGGTGCTGTCCCCCCTGATAGGGGGTGCTCGCCCACCTGTTGCTCTTCAGGTTCGGAGTCTGGGGGTGGTTTTGGATTCGGGCCTCCGTCTGGATCAGCAGGTGGAGGCGATGGCTAAATCCGCCTTTCGCCAGTTGTATCTGGTACGGGGGCTTCGACCTTACCTCTCCGGGCCCGATCTGGCCACTCTCATCCATGCCTTCAGCACCTCCAGGCTAGACTACTGCAACGCGCTTTACGTGGGGCTTCCCTTGTTTCTGGTTCGGAGGCTGCAGCTAGTGCAGAATGTGGCAGCCTGTCTCCTAATGGGGACGGGATGGCGTGAGCACATAACACCAGTGCTCCGTGCTCTGCACTGGCTGCCTATAGTGTACCGAGACAGCTTCAAGGTGTTAGTATTGATTTACAAAGCCCTGCATGGTCAGGACCCCTCATATCTCGGGAACCGCCTCGCTCTCCGTGCCTCAGAGCGATCCCTTCGGTCCACCGGGGGCACCTTTCTGGAGGTCTCCCGTGTAAGACGGGGGCCCACAATGGAGAGGGCGTTCTCGTTGGCTGGGCCGCAGTTGTGGAATACCCTCCCCCCCCCCCCAGAGGAGGCTCGCCTAGCCCCGGGCCTCTCGGCCTTTCGACGTATTTGTAAGACTTGGCTGTTCACCCAGTCCTTCGGAGGGGAGGGTGGGGGGGTGGTTTAATTTTTGTGGGGGGTGTTTTAAATTTGTTTTATGTTTAAAAATTGTTTTTTAAAACTGTTTTATATTGTGTTGGAAGCTGCCTCGAGATGCCGTGGGCATGGGTGGCGGCATATAAGTGTAACGAAATAAATAATAAATAAAATAAATAAATGTTCTGGTAGTGGCATTGATGCCAGCAGAGACCAGAGTTACTTGCCTTGTGTGCCTACAGCCAACTTGCAGCGCGTGTGTGCCCCAGTCTGTGCTCATCTTTTGCTGGGCAGATTATGGTCCCTGAGAAATGTTGAGGTTTGACAAATGTTATTTTTTGTCTTCAGTGGATTTAACATGCAACTTGGAGAATAGACTGGTTTGCTGGTGCAGGGCTAGAACTCTCAAATTGTTCTTCATTGCTGGTTTGGAATGTTATTGTTTTCTTTGACCTTCCCTGTTGTATGTCTCTGAGCTCTTCCAGGCTGAGCATGTGAATGTGTGCTAAAATTCGACTGGGATTGTAGAATGTAGAGTCTTTTTAATCTGGCTCTGACTACATGGGATGTTCCATATCTGTGCAGAAAGGTGAATTTTGTACCTGACTATATTCATTGTTGTCAATTTCATGTTTTCAAAGGTTATAGCTGTAAAATACATTGTATGTTTCTAACTGTTGAACGCTATTGGTGTTTTGATTGGGTTTTTGATTATTTACCTTGGGAGTTACCCTTGCAGGTGGGGGGAATCATAATTATGGACTAATCCTGGATCCTCCACAGTTATAACTCCTAGCCGCTGGATTTTGTATATTTAGAAGCTGTCAGCAGGCTATGCCCCATCCCTTAAGCCTCGCCCACTTTGGGGTTTTGGTGTGCGTGCGTGTGCTTTGCACGCGCGCACATAAGGGGCCCATAACTGTGACTTGAGCCCGGGCCCTTCTCAACCTTGTTACGCCCCTGATTAAGTACAGTATGTGTTATGATTTTAGAAGTACTTTGAGAGAGTGGCTAAGAAGCTGACAGACAGAGAATCATGGGAGTGATGTGGAACAGGCGGTAAGCTGAGCTGAATTGATATCTTATCATTCAATTAGGCAGACTCAACAGGAAGCAGTGTGTTCATGAGTAACACCACAAGCTGGTGGGCCTCACTTGACCTGATAAGGAAGAGGAATAGATTAGGGGCAGCTATGGATGAGTGACTACTCAAACTCCCCTGGACAGAGAGGCGCCAAGAAGGACACTAGAATTTAAGAAGACAGCCATAAACTATGGATGAATTTTGGGACTGAAAAGGAGTTTCATTTGGATTGGACCATCTCATTGTAAAAGGGTGTCAACCTGGGTGGGAATATTATAATGAATATTTTAATTAACTCTGGAAGTGTATAAAGACTATGATTAGATATTATTGCTTTGTTGACTGATAGGGCACCAAAGCTTGGGGTGTAAATCGGTCCTCCAAGGCTTCGTATAGAAGCTAATAAACATTACATTGCTAAACGTCAGTCTGTCTCTGTGCTGAACTCCCACGTGGGCCATATTTCTACCTAAGAAGGGAACTTGGTGTGACACATCCTACTGAAATCTTTCTAGGTTGAACATCTTAATATCTAAGAAAAAATAAAATACATTCTTTATTCTTTAAAAAAAACCAAAACAATAAGGTTGAGGTTTCTAAACTGTGGGTTGAGAACCCAAATCAGGCCATAATCCAGTGGCAATGTAAGATTTTTCTTTTTGGCCAAGCATTTGCCATGTGGGGATAGGGATTGTGGATAAGGCTTCTAGAGAATAGGGGTTGAGGTGTGGATTTCTAGGGGATTTTTGTATACTTGGAGGAGGGGGAGATATAAATATAAATAAATAAATACCCGAGGATAAGGTTGTGATCCTAATCAACATTTGATATATATTGTATGTTTTTGTTGCTGTTTTGAGTTACCAAATTATATAGTTAAGTCTCAAAATAGGGTCATGCAGGCAAACATTTGGGGAACCATTGCACTAAGGACTGACTGCCACTAATATTTCCAAAAGGTTTTCCTCCTTTTTAACTGCACATTTCCTATCTAGATTTATATATTTTTTGAATTCTTATGCCGCCCTTCCCCCAAGGCACAGGGCAGCTCACCAATCCATAATAAAAGTTAAAAACAGTAAAAGTCACAAATAAAAGACACCCTCCACACAAACTAACCCTATTTATCCCTGTCTGGCAAATGCTCTTTGAAATAAAAAAGTTTTGCATTGCCTCCAGAAGATGCCGAGGCTCAGACTCAAATGAGCCTCCCAGGGAACGGAGTTCCACAAAATGAGGACATTACCCCAAAATGCCCTCCTTGGTCCCCCACCCCACCCAATCAACAACGGTAACAGATGGAACCCGTCAGAATCTGTCCTGACCAACCATAGGGGCCATGAAGGGATGTGGTAGGATAGGGGGTCTTTCAGATATGTGGAACCCCAACCATTTAGGACTTTAAAGGTCAAAAATAGTACGGTGGATTGTGCCCAGAAAACTATAGGCAGCCAGTGCAGACTTCGGAGCATGGGTGTAATGGGCTCCCAGCAACTCATCCCCCAAAGGAGCCAAGCCACCACATTCTGCACAAGGTACAGCTTCCGAACAGTCATCAAGGGAAGCCCCATGTAGAGCACACTGCAGTATTCTAGCATCAAGTTGATGAAAGCATGGATGACAGTGGCCAGATCTGAATCCGAAAGAAAAGGCCGCAGATAGAGTTGGTGAAAAGCGCTCCTGGCCAAAACCACCACCTGACAATCTAGGTGCAGCAAAGAATCCAAAAGCACTCCGAGGTTGCAAACCTAAATGACTAGAGGGGGCCGGATCCCACCAATGGTAGGTGTTCCAATCCCCTCCAAGTCACAAGACCGGCAACTATCAACACTTCAGTCTTGTCAGGATTCAGCTTCAATTGGCTCACCCTCTATCCAGTTCCTGACAGCAGCCTACTTCGGTTAAGAACCAAGACTGAGGGATCTGGGTCGGATGAAAAAGAGAGGTATTGCTGAGTGTCATCAGCATACTGATGACACCTCACCTTAAGTTCAGTTAACACTTGCTTTAACCTGATGTTAAATCAAAATCATCAGGGGGAAAAAAGATAAATGATAATTCTGTGAAATCTACTGTGAGCAGACTAAATTATAACATAAAAACAGTCCTGAAGGTAGTCACAAGGAAATCATGGCAATAGTACAGTAAATTAGGACAGCTAAATGTTCCTTTAAATCTGTACTAGTCAATTTGGATAGACCAGCATGTTCTGCCCTGCGTCTTTCACATTATTCTTTGTCAGAATCTCTGTAAGTAATGTATAATGAGCTTGATCCTTTGACACAGAGAAAGGTTGTTGTTTTTTTCTCCCCTGAAAGCTGTCATGTGCAAGGACAAGCTGCCTGCACACAGAAACTTGAGCATTTTAGAGTTATTTATATCTAGTCTCTCTAATAAGGTACTAATTAGTTAGAGCTTAACCTGCTGTCCAGCATCACTTAGCATCTCAATAATTCCCCTGAAAACTAATCTAGGTGCCTAAATAAAACAAGGACATGTGCCCTTGCTTTTATCATCATATGCCTAGTCTGAGGAGTTGATTTATGTCCATTTTTTGAACTGATAGAAGGGTACCCACCTCAAGCGAAGTACACTATCGTTTCAAAGATATCCTCTTCTCTAGAGATTCCAGGAACATACCTTCACACAGCTATTCCATGGCACATAAACAATTTGAGCTTCACTTTATTATTTATAATTCAGTGATGTCAGAAACAATGAATGTTATATTCATCTTTCAGCTAGATCTCCAAGAAACTCACGTTTATGAAATACAGGTTTTATATCTGGACTGTATAATAGTAATGCATACTCCCAGATAAACTGTCTGAGAGACTACTGCATTATAATCTTGAGCCTCTTGAGAGTTATTTAATCAAAATAGCTCTGCTTAAGTGCACAACAAGAGGGGACATGAAAAAAAAAAGACCTTCCGAGGATCAAGGAGAAACAGAGGACTAAAAATTTCTATTCAGGAAGGTATTTAAAGGCAAGAGACTTTCATGATTTCCATTTCCAGGCTGAGATAATACAGAGAATATACTGTTCTCCCATTTGGTATAATGGTGTTCTCTACAAATGAAAAATATCCCATCCTGTTCCTTGATAGCTAAATCTTTCTATGACATTTTTTTGCATAGACGCCACCTCCCACCCCACTGAATGTGCGGGCAGGTATATGTGTCCATGTGCATGCCACGGTGGTGGGGGGGGGGGATGGGTGTGCGCCCGTGAAAGCACCACAGTGGTGTGTGGTGGTGCATGCACGCTCCCGGCGCAGACCCACCTTCACCTCTCACCCACTCATGGAGCCATCTGACAAAATGGAGGATGCTCCGTGGGTGGAGATGGGTGGAGAAGGGTGTGCACCTGTGTGAAAGGGAGCACACCCACCTCCATCCACCGCTGGCACACACCCATCCCCCCATCCAGCAGCACCATGTGAAAACGGTCTATGTACCAAGAGAGAACTTTCTGACTGAGTTATTGAATGCAGCTTCATCAAATAAGACTATGATCCTTGTTATTCAGTTATGTTGCTGTACCGGTGGATGGTACATGGCTGCAAACACCCAAACCTCATTTTGTTCATGCTTCTGCCTAATCAGGAAAAATCAGGCTTGAGACAAATTCCAGCTCTCCTCCTCTTCTGGCTCTATTTCATGTAGCTGTTGCAAACTACTTCCTTGAATTAGAATCAAAGTTTAAGGTAAACTACATTATTGCTGCCAAACGCAACAAAATCAATGAGCTTCCCAGTAATCTAGAGAAAAAAATAGCCCCAAGCCTCTCTTATGCAAACACTTAACATTGGTTTCAATGAGACAACCCGTGGCTAATTGTTTGCAACCCGAGAAAAACTATTGCAGTGCAGATCCTTCTGTTTGCATCAGTCTAAATGTTGACCAATATATATGACCAGAAACAAGATAAAACTGTTAAGTCCAATTAGGCTCAAAATTGCGATTCTATTAAAAATCAGAAACGGTGGGGTGGAAAAAAACAGATTTATAGCTATGTTTCCATATTATTATTATTATTATTATTATTATTATTTATTATATGTGATAAAATATGTTTTAAGTAGCTTTAAGAATATTTTTAACCGGGTATTATCACCCTGTGCTAGGAAATGAATGACAGAATGTAAGGTTGGCTAAAAAGTTAACAAAGGTCAAGTATTAACTTATTTTAATAGCTTATTGTGGATGTGGCTGCATCCCCCGAGGGGTAGCCCCCTTGTAAGGAATTAGCTCTGGGGTCCTGTCCACACACAAGTTTCTCAAGTTCACCAATATGTCTGTCATTGATCCCTCTTCTTGGGGTATGCTTCAAAACAGTCCTGCACTAATTGATGTCTAGAGGTCTATCACCCAAGACCAGGGCTTATGCCCCTCCAGCCACCTTAAACATATCTACATAAAGACCTCCAGCTCTTAACTCTCTCATGTCCACCTGGGCGTCTGTCTGCTTGGAGCATTCTTCCTCATTATAGCTCATTATAGTCATCCTCTTCTTCAGCAGAAGAGGACTCTTCCTCCCCATCTCGAGACTGGGAACCTTCCTCTGACTCTAGCAGCATTACCCTTAAAATTCCTCTTCCTCCTCTTGGAGGACTTGGTTCTCTTTTGCCAGGGAGAGACTCTGGTCCAATACCTTTTTTATTGTTCCCCCTGAGACGTTGGTCATACTAACAGAGTGGACATGGCCAGGCTTCCACTTCTAAGCCTTAAAGGGCCAGTGTTCTGCCCACTCTGTCTCTCAGCCTGTTTCCTCCACAGGCTGATCTTATGCCATGGGCTGGATTCCTTCAGACCCATACACATGCGCCAAACCCACTGGCACACCCACAGCCCCCTCCTTAAAGGGGAAGCAGCCCCACAGGACTGCTCTCTGATACACTCATACTGGCTAAAAAGCAGGATTTTTTCTACTTAGTACAAGAGCTGGATGAAAATAAAAATTGATTTTTTTTT
>QEPC01002194.1:857092-899838 GCA_003113815.1 Sphenodon punctatus | reverse complement strand
ATAGTTAACTTTTCTTTGCATAGAAAACTTATTCTACTGAGATTTCAACAGATGCCATCTGCTGTTTTAGAGGGCTGCTTTATGGGGATACTGATCCAACAGAGATTCTGCTGTTGTTAGTCTGGACAGATAGAAGACCTCCCTCGTTATTTGTTTTGCTGTAAGGCCACTCTGGAGACCCAAACTAAACTACTAAATCCTTTATTAGTGGGAAAATCAGATTGGGATATGGCATTAAAAAAATTTTTTTTGCTGACACACCCTCTTGATCAAATTATTTTGAAGGTTGCCCATCTAGCCCATGCCTTAGCTGTCTGTAGGCGATTGCACCAGGGCAAGAGGATTAATGGTGCCCCCCCTCTGATGAGTTCGTCTTATTAACCTGCCTGCGAACTGAAGCTGAGAATATTATAATTTGTTTTCTACTACAGAGAGATATTTGATCCCTAGGATATGTTGTCCCTGTGTGTTCTTTATGTGTTTTTATTTTATTTCCTTCTTTTGTAATAATTTGTTGGGACAAATTATGACAAAAGAATCTGTTACAACTAATGGTTTAAACAAACTTTACTACTACTACTACTACTATTATTCCCTTCACCTCCCACCTCTATCTCAGTTACAGGAGGATCATAATGCATTATCTCAGAACCACCATCTTCCTCATTTCTATCCTCAATCCAAATAATATCTGGCACAAGTTCTTCTATTATCTTGCTTAATATCAACATTCAAAAGACTACCCCTATTAGGACAGTTGTTCACAAAAGCCCCAATCTCGTCGTCTTCTACAAATCTATACTTCTCCCAATCACTGGTGGCCATACTCGGTTTATTAATGCCAGGATTTCCTACAAATACTTCCCCTGGGTTTATCTTATCATCATCAGTCTTCAAAAACGTTCCCATTAAGCCAGCACCAGACTGAGTAAAATGAACTTGTGGCTCCATAGGTAGACTATGTGCAGTTGCTTGCAAATCCAACAACTTCCTTTGAAGGAAATTGAACTTTCCCAAAATATGATCCTGTTCTTTCTTTGGTAGATCAAAAGTCTCTTTTCATGAAGCTCGAACTCTACATATTCCATCTTACCCTTACACTCATCCAGAAGGCATTCCTTCTCTACTATTCTGTTGTTCCTCACCTGAGGCTGGGGAATTATTCACCAGATCTTCTATTATCCTAAACTCAATCTCAGTCTGAAGAAAACCTCCTGACTTTTATTTATTTATTTATTTATTTATTTAAAATTTATATCCCGCCCCTCCTGCCCACAGGGCAGCGAACAACATTTATTAGAACAGTATGAAATTTTTAAACAATTTAAAAATACAATATGTGGGGGGAAAAACCACCCCCACCCCACCCTTACCTCTCGCCAAAAGCCCGACGGAACAGCCAGGTCTTACATATACGCCGAAACAGCAGGAGAGTAGGAGTCAGCCGAGCTTTAAACTCTCATGAATAACCTTTGGCTCAACCTCTTTCATACCCCCTTCTCCATGAGCTATAAGACCAGATCTACCTACATTGCTAACCCTCTGTTGAACATCAATCCCTGGTCCCAGATTAGAGGAACCATTAGGAATTCCACTAGGACCTGAAAAACGGTCATATGCCTCACTGTATTATCAGAAAACAAAATTATTCCGCTACAGCATGGGTGAGTCTCCTTTAAGTAACACCAGTTCTTGCCTTGTGTCCCCACTATCTACATTTGATCCATTACAAAGAGGGAAAAAAGAGGGATTTTTTAAAAAAAAACAACTTGTGGAAAAAACATTCCAATTATTCATACTCCTCTTCTGTCTCATAATTTGGTTAACCAATGGTGGCCAGTGATCAGACATTTTTCTTAAATGATTCAGTTCAAGGGAATTCAATTTTCTTAATATCCCTTGGTTTACAATTTGTATGAGAAATAGATCTAATATTATGAGCTCCTTGAAGATTTCAGAAAGACTGGCTGATTTTATAACCAATTGAATTCTGTGATTTTAATGAAAGCTGTGTATGCATTTCTGGCTGCAATGTCTTTGCCTGCCATCCAGTTTGGACAAAACCTGGACTGATTGTACCCCTTCCCAAGATTACTATCTCTGCCAGATTTCAGAAAGACTGAATCAATGGTCCGGATGTTATAAGCAATTTATTCTATCCAGTTTACACAACATTTACTTGGCATGTACCTCACACCTTCAGGATCACCTCTGACAAATTTCAGAAACATTTGATAAAGGGTCCCAATTTTATAAGCCTGCACAGCATCTGCAGAGAATGAGCCTACGCTAGCAGGGATTTTCTTATGTTTGTCACTGTGGTACAAGATGTGTTTGTGATGCCAATTGGCCAGCCGAAATGTCATTTCGAATGGCCACCACTTGTTACTGGGAAGTTGGAAGCATCTGCTTAGAAAAGAGCCAATAAGGGACTCTCTTATTTGCTCCATCAGTGTGCTGTAGGATATGATTGTGATGACAACTGGCCAGCCTGGATGTGTGAATGATGTCTCCTGATTTCTGGGATGATTCCCCCTCCCCTCTGCCTTAAGTCTCAGTTATGTCCCCTCTATGCCTGCCACACAGCCGCCCAGAATTGGTCCTGGAAAGATGGAAACATGAAGAGAAACCAATCACATCTCTGTCCCAGGGGTGTGAATGTCTTTGAAATGCTATGCCAATTGGTCAGAGGAGATATGTCTTCTCTGCTGTTTGACACAGGCTTTAGTCTGGTCAGGTACCCCAGGTTTGTGGGGGTGTCCAACTTGCAGAGAACACCCAGGAGGGGGCAGGAGGATAATTTTCAAAACTGAGGCCACATCCACACCTGACGGTGGCAGTGCTTTGGAAGTGACGTGAGGCAAAGACGTGGCAGTGGAGCAGACCTGGATAACTTAACTACCACTGGTGGGAATGTGTTTCTGCTGCAACTTTACTCACAGATGACAGAGTGCAAAATCCAGCCCTGTCATCTGTGAGTAAAGTCGTGGCAGAACCCTGTTCGCACCCGCGGTACTTATGGCATCTGACTGTTCCCTGTCGCTGATTCATTGCCTCGCATCAGTTTCAAAGCATTGCCACCATAAGGTGTGAATGTGGCCTGAGACCCTTTATCAAATCTTTCTGAAATTTGTCAGAGATTATCCTGATGGTGTGAGATACAAACCTGCCAAATTTCATGTAAATTGAATGGAATCCAAAGATGTTATTTCCAGAAATGTATTTATAAGTACATTGCTTATAATGTCAGGACCCTTTACCCAATTCTTCTGAAATTTGGCAGAGATCGTAACCATGAGGAGCTGTATAATCTTTCCAAGTGTGGTCCAAATTGAATCAAAGACATTACAGCCAGAAATGCGTAAACAGTTTTTCTTAAAATTACAAAATTCGATTGCTTATAAAATCAGATCCCTTTATCCAATCTTTCTGAAACCTGGCAGGCATAATGCCCTCCATTTGGGGTACAAACTATACAATGGTATGAAAAACAAAAACGCTATAGCCGAAAATGTGTGTTTCAGGTTTTTTTTCTATTATCTCATAATAATTAAACAAAAATCTTTTATTATTTCATTATTTTAATTTGTTTCTGTTATTCAATAATGAAAACGAAAGATCCCTCTTTCATTTTCATCACTCTAATAACAAAAATGAAGTGCACATCTTATAATGATTTTGCATGTTTCAGTGATTTTGCATGGTTCAATATTGAATGTTGATTCAATATAAAATTCTTTGACATTTTGTATTTGCTGGCTGGGGGACGCTGTTAACTATGTATTTCATTAAACTGCATCCTGCCCTCTATGATGTAGTATAACTTATAACTTCTGTTATAAGTCCCATCTCAAGAAAGGGGGAGGAGTGTGGCAGGATGCAGATAAGGCTGTGTGCATGGCCCTTTAAGAGGCATTCAACCATCCTGAGATAGAGCTGGGCTAAGGGCTCTAAAGGGCCACAGCTGTGGTAGGCATGGCCAACCCAGTCCTAAAGCCTGAAGTAGCTTCAGCAAGCCAGTCTAGAGGGAGTCAGAGGGGAGCATGGCAGTGGAGTAGAGGCTGCAGGGAAGCCTATCACTCTGGGGAGCTGAAGGATAGCTCCGAGATGGGGAATGAGAGATTAATTTGAGGCTGACTGGAAGCCTGTTGACCAAGAAGGTTTGGACTCTGTATATACTGACACGAAGGAACATAGGGTCACACATGACCAGAGGGAACATACATGCACTGTTGATTTATAGAAACCAGTTTGTAACATATACTATTAAGTTGTAGAAACCAATATGAGACATTGCAAAATAGAAGCAACACAGCCCCCCAAGGGGCATTGATATGTAAACAGAGGTCTTTCCAAAAGGTGCGAGTGTGTCTAGCACCAGCTTTAAGAATGTAAATGAGAGGAAACTACATATGTGAGTGAGCCCAGAGGCACAGGAGAGGAAAGGAAAAAACAAAAGAACTTTCTGGAAGACTCAAGAAGAAACTAGGGTTTTCTACCCAAGGACTTATAAGGGACATTCGAACCCATTGAGGACAGTTACTGTTCGGATCTTACTCAACCTCTGACTCGCTGAGTCTCGGATTACAGCTGGAGGGCTGGAGCCTGTCAGCAAGCCTGCTGAAACAATGTGCTGAGAAAAGAGACTTTGCTTTCTAACAAGCTTAAGGACTAAAAGTCCAGCCTCACTACATCTGACTGAGAAATGGACTCAAGCTCATGGACTTTCTGTAGGGTAAGATCTTAACTAGGGACTTACTCAGTACAGACTGGGATTCCGTTACTTACTTTGTTTTATATGCCACTCTGCATTCAAACTATCTTTGTTTATGTAATCAATAAACTTTCTTCTTTACTAAGAAGTGTTTTCTGTTGTCTCACATTGGGGAACACAGTCTGAGTATCTTGTGCCCTCAAGCACTTGCAAACCCAAAGAGAAAGAGTCTGAGAATGGGAAGCATCTGGAACTTGGGTGACAAAAGTGTTGCCCCTTTGCAGGACTGAATCAGCTAGAGAACTGATTCAGACAGGCTGCAAGTGAGGGAAACTGAGTCACCTAACCCAGAAATGAGTGTTATGCCAACCCCATGGCATATACATTTTGGGTGATAGATGGCACTATGTGTAAATAAACCTGGAGAGTAAAAGCTAATTCCCTTATCATCCAAGTCCTTTGAGGGGCTAAGCCTGTAAGCACTCAGTCCTCGGGGATCCTACACTGTTACAGTGCCCATTTCAGCTGGACCAGGAGCTCGTATTTGTGCTACTATAATGAACATTCTGACAGAGGTCTCCCCGATATAAGAAGCCCCCTCTCCTATGCCTTCCATGATGGTGTTTAGCCTGCACTTGTGTGCTGCTTTTCATTTTGCTTAACAGGACTGAAACAGCATGCACTGAGAAAAACACAACAATGCTTTTCATCTGGACACCTTTTTATTTAATGTAATTTATTTATTTATTTATTTTAAAATCTTACTATCCTGCTCCTCCTGCCACAGGCAGCTCGAGGTGGCTTACAATCAATAAAACACTAATAAAACCGTAAAACACCATAAAAGGAGGATACTAAAACAACCCGCCCAAACCACTCCCCCCCCCCCATCAACCTTCTCCCCCACCAAAAGCCTGGCGGAACAGTCAGGTCTTACAATTTCTTCAAAAAGTAGGGAGATCCAGAGCCAACCGGGTCTCAACCGGGAGGAAGTTCCATTGCCGTGACGCGGCCACCGAGAATGCCATCTCCTATATGGCCGCCCGGCATACTCGGGGGACCTCGAACAAGGCACCCCCGGATGACTGCAGGGGCCAATTCAGAACCCAGGGGGTAAGGCGGTCCTGCAGATAAGAGAGAGCCGGTGTAGTTGCAACACTGTAATCAGCATGCAAGCATACATTTTTGGCTTTTTCTTTCTTTACCATTTAAATCAGGGGTGGGAAACACTCAGCCCTTGGATCCAGAGTGAGATTTCAAGGAAGGCGGCAGTCATGAGGGCATACACTTGAGGATAAGAGATGGATCCATGGCACATATTCATTACTGCATTACCTATCCTTCCTCCACCCTTAGCGCACCCCTTATGCCACCCTGATACCATTTACTATCCAGCATGCAGAACTTGTACCAATTTTCAAAGTAGCTTACAGGAGGGAAAAGTATCCCCATTCCTCATTTCAATGTAATGTAATCTTCATTAAAATGAAGTGCATTGATATTGTTCAATTTAAACTGGGTCTTTCTTCATTATTTTGATGCAGTAAATTGACAAATCCTATTATAGTAAAACATCCTGATAGAACAAACAAACTGGTCCCATGGGTTTTCATTGGACTGAAGTTATCCTGAAATTGCGCAAAGTTTCTTAACAAATATGCAATCCAAATGGTGCCTGGTGTTTATGAAAGGGATACTGGATTTTACATAATCTAGAGTCTTCCTGGTTTTGTTTTTCTGTACATGCCATGCACATTCCAAGATGGATAAACATGTTCTACAAGGAAATAAACAAGATGCTGATAAAAATCTCTGCAGACTTCACATTAGATTCTTCTTGACTTTGATAGTTTTATTAAGCTGACCTTCTCATTGTAACTTGCAATCTCTTGTGAAGCTGAATGTTGCCTTATGGGTCCAGTGGAGCAGAACCATATGGCTTGCATTCCTCCTCCCTTCCCCAAGGTACTGCTAATTTCATCCTCTGCACAAATTACAACATATTAGTAAATAGCATCAAAATAATGTTGGATTTTCAAAAAGAGAAAAGAATAAAGTCTTGATTTCTAAGACAGGTAATTTGCTTTGTCTGAGAGTAATAATGATACGTTATTGATTTTTCATTTTGAGGATAATTCTCCACAACTTAAAAACCAACACTTGTGTCCACAAACTTGCTCGATGCTAAGAAAATATTCTCTCTCTTATATAAGTCTTTTTGACCTTCCCATGAGCTTTAACAGAAGCTGTTCTTTCTGTGAATGGGGAATACCATGTTTTCGGCCTATTATTTGACTAGCATGTCTGGTCCATTGGTAGCTCTATTCTGGAGCAGGTTCAACCACTACTCAACCACTGCTTTTCCCTTTCTGCCCAATCCTAACCCTTACCTGAAGGGAGACAGCAGCTCTCTAAAAGGAATTCTTTCTGTGCACAGTGTCATCAAAGGGTGTTATCACACAAGACAGTGCTCCACTTTCACCACCGCTTTGCCCCGGTCTCACCACCTGTCTAGATGCCATCCACCAGATGTTCACCCTGCATTGGGCAGGGGATGCCACTTGTGGAACCACCTACGTTATCAAGGAGCACAACTTGCTGAGCAACCCAGCCCAAACCAGGGCAATGGGCTCCCATGAGTCTGTCTCCCATGTGAAAGGGCCTCAGCAGTCCCACTTCATTCAGGTATACCCACAACGTGAACACGACCATGGTGCTGGCAATGATCAGGACCCTGGAGGAAGCCACTGCCGCTGTCAGATCTGATGGAGCAGTGTTGGTGGGGGTTTACGCCCTGCCCTGCCCACCCATTGGCTGTTGGAGGGGACCCTGAGGAAAAGGAGGATCAGCCCTGGTGTCCTCTGGCTGCATCACCATGCTTGTCTATCTCAGGCCTGGACCTGGTTTGAATAGACCAGCTAGGGATTGGGGAGGGGTGGGGTGGGGTTCCTTACCAAGAAGAGCAGTGCTGTGATCCACATGGTCCCCAAGTCAATTTCAAGCCAGGAAGCACTTCTGACTTGATGCCAACCACAGTACTGAACAGGAAGATTCATCCTCCACCATGTCAATTTCAAGCCACGAAGCCTTGAAATTGACACATGGAAATTATCTTTGCTGGGGAGCACAGCGCTGGGGAGTTTCAGGATGGGAAGTGCTTCCTAGTTTGAAATTGACACAGTGCATAACAGGGCCCATCCTAATTGGATGCTGGCTCTTCAATGGAGTAGCATCATCATAGGGGTGAAGGTGCTTCCTGAAACTCAGATGCTACTGTAAGTGGAGGAGGGTACCTGATTGCCTGACACCTGAGTTTGGGCATGGCTGAACCAACCCAAAAGCTAAGGCTAAGTGCACCCCTTATGGAGGTTGGAAGAGGTAGAAACCCGGAAGGGTTCTGCCTCTGAGGGACTTTAGGAAGAGTCCTTGAGGGATCAGAAGCTAGGAGGAAACTCTGCTTCAGAGAGAAGACAGCCCAGAACTGAGGGCTGAATGAACACGATTCTGGGAGAGTGCTTGGACTGGGCTCTGTTTCCACACTAACAGCGCATGGATGGTGTGGCTCATGCCAGAGGATTTAGCAGGCTGCAGGAGGGTTTTGTACCTGGCCTCCAAAGCCTAGGAAGTGGCTCTGATCTCAAATAGTAAGGAGTATGACAATAAAAGGAAACAAGAGCATCATGACTAAGAGACTGGGAGAGGTTTATCTCTAGCCTGAGGAGGGACTGTGCCAGGCCAGAGAGGCTTGAGTGGAAACGTTCTATGCCTCCAGGTTTGAACTCCTTATGTAGAACTATATATGGTGGTGGGACTGTATGCCTGATAGGAATGTTGAGTATATGAGGCAAATGGTGGAGGACTATGTCTTATGAAATAAAGATACGTGAGCAAGATTCCCCTATGAGAGAGACTACTGGTGCAGTATCCTGCGAAGACTCACCTAGGTAACCTTGACCCAGTTGCAGGGGGGTATCAGCACTGTGGAGCACAGCAGCACCTATCACTAGCAAGAAGCCCCCCCCCCCCCCGCCAGCTGGTCTATTTCAAGCTGGGCCCAGGCTTCAGATAGTCCAATGTTATGATGCAGCAAGGGGACACCAGGGCTGCTCCTCCTCCTCAGAGTCCCTTCCAACAGCTGATGGGCAAGTGGCCTCAGGTGCTGTGCTACTCCCACAAATTACTGGCAGCAGTGGTGGCTTCCTTCAGAGTCATCTAGGCCCAGAGTTCTGGGGTTCTACTGATGTGATGGACTTCCCAGGGCTGAACTGGAGCAGGGGAATGGTCGTGGGTGCTCCCGCACCTGCGGGACCTATATGGGGGTCATCCCATTTGAAGGGCTACTGATGCTGCCCATGGAAATGGCAGCAGCATGACTTATCCATGGATTCACCATGCTTTCCAGGAGCCCCACCTTCTCATGTAAAGACACCCAATGTTTTGGCATTTTGGACTTTGCTCTATTTAACTCTATTTAACTATATTTTCTAATTAAAATATCTAATTAAAATAACTAATTTTAGTTAGAATTAAATTAACTATATGTTCATATCTACATTGGATTGTTTCCATATCCATCTCTAGTGCAGCAAGATCTGTGATCTGACTCCAATGCAAAAAGGTTGTCAGACCAATACTGGAATAACTTACAACCGATTATGGCCTAAATGTGGAATGCAATGTGTGGTGAATACTCTAGATCACATAGTCACACAGATGATACAAGACTCTTATGAACCTTTCCTTCATATCATGATACTCTCAAACTCAAGCTTTAGCAGTGAAGTAAGTATGTCCCATTGAAGTGAATGAGATTTACCTCAGCACTGAGAGTTAGTAGCTGAAACAAGTACCTGCAAAAATGATTATACCCATCGGAATTGTGGTGCCCAATTCAACTAGATAATATTGGGTACTAATTGGTAGCTGATTAGTTCCCAATTGGCTACCCAATTGGGGTGTGCAATTTCATATCATTTGATTAATTACAAAAATGACTAGTGCTCCATTCCTTTTCATAACGAAGGTAACAAAAACAAATAAATAAGCAAACTACATTCATTTGACTTGATGCATTTTCAGTTTATATTTTTGTTTAATTTTCTAAAAGATAATAATTTATTGCCACTGAGGTCATTCTACACATCTGCTCCCTTTTCCAAAATTGCACTGACACTGCCAGCACCATTCCAGAAAAGGGCATGCATGCATGGAATGACCCCAGCAGACACTGCATATGCACAGTGATTTTTAAAAAAAATATTTTTAATAAAATAAAACAACCCCCCTCCACCCAAACAGTAAAACTTTATGACCACCACCACCCCAAAAAAAACCCCAACAACCCGGGTTGGAAATAAAAACGAAAACAAGAATGAATGTTGTGACTTTGGCACACCCCTAATGCCCAACATAATGATTTAGCAGTCCTCTGCACCGATTTACCAGCATGACATACAAATTTAATGGTTTTCCATTATCAAAATTGGTTGGTAAAATGGAATGTTGGTAACAGGTAATTTGGTGCCCGAATCGGTACTTATTACCCATGGCTACTCATTTTAGTTCACTGAACAACTTGAGGTGTTCCTCAACATTATGCTCTGTAAGCCTGTGAATTACATTATTATTATTATTGTTATTATTATTATTTCTGAACATCGTTAACATTACATATGTCAGGGGCACCCAACTGATGATCAACACATATTGAATGTGCATCTCTCTTTCTTTCCGTTCACAATGCTGAAATCAAAGGAGAATAAGAATGCCCAGCAAATCACATAACAGCATATTAAAAAGGTCAGGATAATGCTGCCAGCAACCATATTTTGCAGATTGTGACATTAAAATTCTGGTTTTACATTACAGTGACAATGATTGTAATGAGAGCGAGAAGTAGCAGAACATGAAACTATTCTCATGACAGTATCCATAAACGAGAAGAGGGAATACTGGATGTAATTGAATTGTTATCTTGCGGTCCCCTTTTGATGCCTCCTCCAGATGGAAGTTGGAGATATAAATTGTTTTTCATTCACCTGTGCTTCTAAGAAATAACTTAGATGTATCTGTATTTTCATCATTATAGGTTCTACCTACTAGATAGGTTAAGTATATGGGTTTCTTGTCTTTTATAAGGTTGTTTGTAAATAAATATAATGAACAGAAAAACACCTAATGTGTAAAGAAAGGCCTGTGCCACTAAATTTTTTGTTGTTGTTCTTGTTAGGTATGGTACCAAATTAGGCCTTGAACATTTTACTGCAGAGTAATTAACTGGTTATATTATTATTTATTATTATTAACAAACATTTATATAGCACCAGCAGTGTACCTGGCACTTTACAAAGTAATAAAACAGACACGGTCCCTGCCCCTAGGGCTTACAATCTGAGAGACAGGAGCTGGGGGAGAGACTTAGGAAGGGGAACAGAGGGAGAGACAAGGGGTCTAACATTCATGAAGATGCGAGGTCTCAAGTGCACGTACTTGGCTTGGTTACGATGAGAATGACAGCAGGCAGGTCCATGTTGCAAGGATAAGGGTAAACCGATCGTAGGTATAGGAATAGTGGCTCAGCAGGATAAAGAGTCAGACAGAGCAGAGCGAAAGAGGTGAGTTTTAAGGAGAGATTTGAAGGTATGAAGGGAGGGGGCAAGGCGGATGTGGACAGGGAGGGAGTTCCAGGCATGGGGGGCAGCAAGTGAGAAGGGACGAAGGCGCTTAGGGGAGCAGGGAAGGCGTGGAAGGGTGAGAGAAGGGACAGAGGAGGAGCGAAGTGCACGGGCTGGAGTATGGAGGGCGATAAGTGCAGAGAGGTAGGGGGGAGCAAGGTTGTGAAGAGCTTTATAGGTGAAGACTAGGAGCTGGTGCAGGATTCATTCAGGAAGGGCAAGCCAGTGAAGCGAAGAGAGGAGGGGCTGCACAATAAATACTTATATTTACTGAGCAGTTATTTTCTGCTCACTATCACATATACAGAAGCAATAGTAATTCATTTCCTTGCAGGAGTATGGACTACTTGTTTATGCCTGTGGAGTATCATGGGATGTATCTTTCACCGAAGGGAATGGAGATCTTATGCCAGTTCAAGCACATAAACCACTCCACAGTTAAGTTTGAGTGGAGCTAGATCTCATGATAAATTATTAACAAACTTCTCCACATTTTGAGTGGCCAAAGAGAAACACAAGTCCGTACCCATTACCCAATAAACTGTGCCCCCTCTTACACAAATGTACACCCACACACTTTCACATGTGCATGAACACACACTCGCTGTCTCTTACACACACTAGCAAACACACACACACGGACACATTTATATCATCCAGCAGTTCCCTTACCTGGTCGTGGGAACTTCAGCAGCTGCAGGGTCCTGCCTGCTAGTCTCACAGCATCTGTGTGCCGGAGTCCCTGAACTCTGGTGGCCACCGCCTCCAAAAGCATTGCCTTTTCCACCTTATACAAAAGGAGGGAATTCCCACCTAAGGTTGGGCTCTTGGATGTTATGTGTTAATAACTGCAGTAATTTGAAGATTACTGAAGACCGGAATATTCCACAAACGTGAAGGGGAGGGGGGGGACTTAATTAACTCTGCAGTTGTTAAGTGGATTTAAGTGCCCATATATACAACCCCCTAGATCCATTTTGTAAGATGAAAACAAACTCCATTTGAAGTATTTGTCTATGTTGCTTGGATAATGAATTACAACAGAGAATGCCTTGGGTGAGTTATCCATTATAAAACAGGCAATCTATGCTTGTAAGGAAGAATACTGGCATGTTTTTACTGTCATTATCACAGGATCTACTTGCCAGATAGGCTAAGTGCAGAAGCTGTATGTCTGTAGGAATAATGAATTGACTAGACCATTTCTTAAGGCTGGTTACTTACAAATATAACCTTGTTGAGGATACTGAAACAATGAGACAATAACGCTTTTTAAAACCCTGCACAGTATAGGCCCTTGCTATGTTTGGGACCTACTCCTGAAGCCTCACACTGAGGGTATCTTGTACTCAGAAACCACCTGCTGTTAAGGGATCCTGGCAAGTCAACAGGTGATTGGGCCTTTGCCAGGGTGGGCCCCTCAGTGTCAAGCTTGCTCCTTCCAGATGTCCATCTTAGTTCCTGTATCCTCACCTTTAGAAAGCACCTGAAGACTTCTTTTCCAGGTGCTTTTAGGATCCACTACTGATTTCCTTTTATGTGTCCTTTTGCACTGGCATGGATATTGGAAAGGGAACAGGGAGATGGAGGTCTATTAGCAGGGCCTTAGCCTGTAAGTCTAAAGAAGAAGTGCTTAGTATCCCGTAAGGATGGGCAAACGCAATTCGTAAGTTCGGAGTTCGGACCGAACTCAACCAGTTCAGTCGACCAAACCGAACGTCCGAACTGAACTTAATTTTCGAACCGAACCAAATTTCTGAACTCTGCTCTGTTTTCCCATCCCTAAAAGATAATATTCCATTTAGTTCAATGGGGCTTGAATTTCTGAACTTTGTTCGGAGTTCTGACCGAACTCATATAGTTTGGTCGACCGAACCGAACTTCTGAACAGAACCGAATTTCGGAACTGAACCGAACCAAATTTCCAAACTCAGTTCTGTTCACCCATCCCTAGTATCCCTCGGAATCTTACTTGGCTAGCCCCCAGAAGAAAACAAGGGCATGGTTCATCACTGGGACTCTAAGCTGTCCTCCTGAATGCACTAGGAGTAGGGTAGGCATATTTAAAGGAGATTGTATGGCCACCCTAACTAGGAGGCAAAGTAGCTACAGAAGGAATAGGAGCATCAGAGAGAGAGGGAGGCATAGGGAACCCAGGCACAGGCAATGGAGAACAAAAGCTCCAGAGAGAAAGAGATGGGAATACACTGAACCAGGGACAAGGTTGGTGTGCAAGAAGTCTGAAAGCCCAAAGGAGGAACAGCAAGAGAGAGGCAGTCTAGAAGGAGCAACACCACAGGGGGACTACTCAGAAGGGGAAGAAGACCCTACAGCAAGGGAGGGGTGTGTGGAGAATTGTGACACAATACAAGGTCTAGAGGAATTGTAGCACTAACAGTATGAGTGTGACTCACATGGGCTAGACAGAGAGAGTACCAACAAGAGGAGTGCAACACACAAGAGCTGAGGGGACACAGTACTGAATGGATGTTGGCAGCACACACACAGAGTTATGGAGAGAGACACTAGATAGGGGAAGTGTGACACCGAGACCTAGAGGGGGCAAGAGTTGCAGCACACACAGGAGTTCAGGAGGCAACTACTGGGCAGGAGGAGTGTAACATACTTGACCAGAAAGGGAACAACACTGGGTACAAAGGGAACCACACAAACACAGGTACACGGGACTGTGGGAAATAAACATTAGCAGGAAGAAGACAACACAGAGGATCAGAGGGCATACAAACAATCTTATGAAGAGATAGGAATAATGCTCTTCAATAATACAATGGAGGACCAAGCAAGCCACGTAGATCTAAATAGTAGGAATGGGAGTTCAGATGGAAATTCTGATTTGATTCTAACCAGAACCGAACAAGAATTAGATCCAATTTAGGTTCGTATTTCTCAAATTTGGATCTGAGCAATGAAGGCCAAAATCCATATCTGCTCCGAAGCTCTGCCTCCTCCAGACTCCTAACCCTAACCCCAGCTTACCACCTGCCCCCCAAGGGCACACTGTAGTGGGCAATGAACTGGGCAGGTATGGGTCTGTGGGATAATTACTGCATTCATATTTCCTATAGGCTCCAGAGTCTGAACTGGGAGCATGTGGTGTCTGGCACAGCCTGAGAAAAATACAATAGAAAATAAATGTACATGCACAAAAAATGGCCACCATGGCTGTTCTACACATGCACAGCCATTTGAGAAAAAATTCAGTCGGTATGCGCATGCCCAGCTGCTGACTGAGCATCCACAGACTGGCTTCCATTTTCCAAAATGGCACTGGTGCTACCAGTGCCGTTTTGGAAAATGGCCACATAGGCCAGCGGCGGACAGGCATTAGACAACACCAGCAGCCCTGTCCAACGTCCAGCGACACCCCCCCAGCAAACATCTCAGGGAGCCCCTGAGATCAGTGGGATGTGGGCAGTGTGAACTTTGATGCCCAGCTCCCCCCTCTAGAGACTTGGCAGGAGGAGGGGTGGAGAAGGGATCCCCATTGGACCTGAGGAGATGGAGGGAACAGCTGCAACGCTCCCGCTTTGACAAGGGGGCGGGGACTGAGTTGAGCAGCCGCCGGGTCGTGGCTACAAGAGCAAGGCGCGGCCGGCGTCTGCATGCCCTTTGGTTGGGCTCTTCGGTTGGGCCCTTCAGTTGGGGCCAGGGGGCTAACTTCTCCATTATGAATGTGGTATGGGAGTGGGAATTGGCTAGGAGGGGGATTTTGCCTTTTGGATTAGTTGAAATGGAGGAGGAGGATTCTCCCCCCTGCCTTATAGTAAGGGGGGGGAGTTGAAATTCCTGGATGTTTAGTGGGAGGGATAAGATTTTTGGTATGGTATGCTATGGGGGTTTTGCGGGGATTTGTATTTAGTATATCATATTATGATGTGAAGTTTTGCTGTTATTATGTTGGGGAGGAAGAGGAGATTGTCAGATTTGTTGTTAGTTAAGGGTTGGAAGGGAGGAGGAAAGGATTGTTGAGACTAATGTATATTTGTTGTGGGGAGTGAATATTGAAATGCATTATGTTAATTGATATGTATATGATGTATTTTTTTGTATTGGTAGAGAGGTGGTCCCCCCTCCCAGTGAGAGCGGGGGGGGGGGTAAGGTCAGTCGATGGATTCTCTCCTGGTGGCATCAGGGGTAGAATATGGACAGGTGATTTTGTTGGTTGGATTGATTTGTTGTATTGTATTGATTTATATGTTATTGTGTATATTTCCCTCTGTTTGTTAGCCGCCTCAAGTAGCCATGGATGAGAGAGTTGAGGGAAACAAATAAAAGGTGATGATGATGATGATGATATGATATGCATAGGACAGTCATGGTGGCCTTGTTTTGCAAATGCACATTGTATTTTTCCCCAGGCTGTTTTGGACACTGCAGGCCGGTGGTTCAGACTCCGGAGCCTACAAGAAAAGTAAAGCAGCTAGTCCCTTGTTTCCACCCTTGCTCTGCCCCACTGCCTCTAGATAGGCCTCCCCCAGACCCCTGCCGGTTATAGTGGGACTCAGTTGGTAAGGTCCAGGGAGGAGCCACAAGAAGGGGCAGAGCCACATGCAGAGAACAGGCTGGAGCCAGTAGTTAGATTCAAGCAGGCAGATAGAAAGCAGCACCTGTGAGTGCTAGCATGCTGAAGAGGTCTAATAAAGATCCTGTTTGAGTTTACTCTACCCGAGTCACCTCAGCTCATTGTTACATGGTGGCAACAGTTCTCTGAACAGCCGAGGTGAGAATTCGAGGAGCAGAGCCGGCATGATGCAGTTCATAAAGCCTCCGACCACCTTAGACTTCAGCAGAAAGAACCTAGCAGAGGAATGGATCTTCTGGAAGCAGGAGTTTGAGCTCTGCACAGAGTTAGTCATGATGAAAGCAGCGGAATCAAACAAGGTAAAATTGCTTATCTACTTCATCGGAGCACAGCGAAGGAAGATTTTCATGGGTGGGATCCTAAGCCAGGCATCCCACTTATCATCGGTGATGGGACCGTGGAGCACTATACATTTTTCATGAGGGATCAGTGAGATGGTGAAGGCCTATGTGGCAGACCTAAGAGCCCTAGCAAGCACCTGCAATTTCGGGGATCTTGAAGATTCACTGATTAAGGACAGAATCGTGTGTGGCACTAGGGACAGAAAATAAAGGGAGCAGCTGCTCTGCAACGGGGAGCTAACCCTACCCAAGAGTCTGGACATGACACACGCTGCAGAGGCTGCCAAAGAGAGACAGAGTATTGGAGCCATGAGGAATAGATGCCATGCTAAGGGTGCGCACAAAAGGCCCAATATCAAAACTAAAAGCAGGCAGAGAGATCCACAGTGCAGCAGGCAGTGTTTCTATTGTGGGAGGTCCCACGAGATGGCTAAAGAGAAGTGTCCTGCATTTAGACAAAGACGCAGTGCTTGCAGTAAACCTAAATCACTTCAGCAGCATGTGCAAAGCAGCTAAAAGAGAGCAAAGAGTACAGCTTATGCGGGAGGAAGAGGAAGCCACCACATCAGACAGTGAGGATGAGGAGCCGGACATGATGACTATCAGTGTGACGCCTCAGTCCCACCACGTGAGGGCCGCAGGAGCCAAACGACAAGCAGTCATTTTTGCAACCATGCAAATAGGGCACCGAAGAGTCTGGTTCCAGCTAGACAGTGGGACATCTTGCAACATGTTCCCCAAGGAAGAGATTAGACCTAACACAGTGGTCAGAAAGATGAGAAGGTCCCTGGTCATGTACAACATGAGCACCATACAGCCAGTAGGTAAATGCAGACTAACAGTGAAAAATCCCAGAAATGGGAGAAAATATAATTTACAATTTGTGGTAGCGGAAGGATAAGACCAACCACCACTTCCAGGAGCACAAGTAATCCAGCACATGGATCTGATCAGAGTGCAGCACCACAACTTCATGCATGCAGTGAAGCAGCAGCAGACGAGTGTCACGAAAGACACAGTCCTGAGACAGGACAATCAAACCAAGCTGTCACCAATGAGAGGAACAAGGGACAGAGTCCTAACCAAATTTGAGGATGTTTTCAAGGGAGATGGATGCTTCAAAGGAAAGTCGCTCCTTGAAATTGATCCTTTGGTGCCACCATTATGCCTTCCACGTAGGAGAATACTGGTGGCACTCAACACACCAGTAAAGAAAACACTAGCCAGCCTATGCAAATGAGGCATCATCAAAGTAGAGGAAGCATGGGTGAGTAGTATGTTGGTGGTGAAGAAACCATTAGGCAAACTATACATATGCATTGAAACAAGGCCACTCAGAAAGGCACTGAAAAAGGCACACTACCCTTTGCCCACCATTGACTATGTGCTTCCCTGTCTATCCAAAGCATGCTTATTCACGGTCTGTGACATACAAGATGTCTTTTGGCATGTTCAGCTGGACAAAGCCTCCAGCAAACTAACCACATTTGCAACCCCATTTGGAAGGTACAGATGACCATGCATGGCAATGGGCATCTCCCCTGCTATGGAGATTTTCCAAAGATGCCCACACCAGGACCTGGAAGGTCTGCCAGGGGTGAAAGTCATAGCAGATGATGTCCTCATATACAGGGAAGGCACTAATTATGAGGGCGCAGAACGAGATCACAACGAGAAACTATTCATGTTCCTGGCCAGATGCAGAGACAGAAATGTGAAGCTCAACCCAGAGAAAATGAAACTGAAACAATGCCAGGTAGCATACATAGGAGACATACTGTCTGCTGAAGGTCTGAGACCAGACCCCAAGAAAATTGAAGCTATTGTAGAGATATCTCCTCGCACAGACGTGAAATGAATACAGATGCTGATTCGCATGGTAAATTAGCTTTTGAAGTATTGCCCAAACCTGGCCACTGAGGGAGAGCAACTTCAGCAATTGACCAAGCACCACATTGCCTTGGACTGGGGAGCATCTCAGTAAAACGCTTTCAACAGTATAAAAGAGCTCCTGACGAAGGCACCAATTCTCCAGTACTACAAACCAAACCAACAGCTGATCTTACAGTGTGATTCCTCAGAGAAGGGGCTAGGAGCAGTCCTGATGCAGGACAGACCCACTGAGTATGCCAGTAGTGCACTCTCAGACCGCTTTTAGACGAGACTCTTAAAAAGTGCCTTGCAAATATATGTAAAGAGAAAACGGCACGGGGGCAGGTAGCTGTTCCCCCATGCTACTGGAAGTGATGTTGCTCCCATTCTGAAGCAGCAGCCACCGAGAACAATCGTAGGTTTGAAGATGCAGCATTGTGAAACCCTCGGGTTTTACAATGCCACATTGTCAAACCTGTGCTTGTTCTTAGTGGCCGCAGCTCAGAATGAGATCAACATCACTTCTGGTAGTGCGGGGGGATGCCTAACCACCACCACCCCCTGCAGGCGCAGGTTTTTCTCTCTATGTATCTTTGCAAGGCACTTTTTGAGTGCCTCGTCTAAAAGCAGTCTCAGAAACTGAACGGAGCTATGCACAAATCTAAAAAGAGTTGCAAGAAGTAGTATTTGGATTGGAACGGTCCCACCAATACACATTTGGACATCCAGTTGTGGTACTCAAACCACAAGTTGCTCAAGACCATAATGATGAAACCCCTACTTTGGCCAATGAAACGATTGAAGAGAATGTTGAGGAGACTACAAAAATATGATCTACAGATAAGATACTGTCCTGGAAAGAGTCTTGTGCTAGCTGACATGCTTAGCAGAGCCTTCATTGAGGGTGAGGAGAACAGTGGAGACAAAGACATCGAATTGATTAACATGCTATTCTACATACCAATGAAAAATGACAAGCTTGGGGAATTAAACACCACCACAGAATGAGATGCAACCCTTCAAACACTGAAAAACAGGATTTTAAAGGACTGGTCAGCAGACAAGGCCCAGACACCAGTTGGCACAGAACCCTACTTTCACTGCAGGACAGAGTTCAGTATTCAGGAAGGGCTGATTTATTTTTAGTTTAGTTTATTTTATTAAGGGATTGGCTTTTGCCAATCCCAAGGGCTGATATACAACGGTTTGACGCTCATGATCCCCTCTTCGCTTAGACCTCAGGTCATAGAGAAAATTCATTCATCCCATCTGGGAATTGAGAGTTGCCTATGCTTGGCAAGAGACTGTCTACTGGCCCAAAATGGGAATTCAGCTGAGAGCCTTCATAGAGGGCTGTGAAATGTACAGATCAGATGGCACCCAACAACATAAAGAGACACTGTGGCCATATGACCCCCCAGCTCATCCATGGGAGAAGGTAGGGACAGACCTTTTGATGCTAAAGGATGAACAATACCTCATCACGGTTGATTACTATTGGAATTTCTGGGAGATTAACAAACTGGAAGGCATGAGATCCAGAGAAGTAATCCAAATCCAAATCCATATTTATTTATACCCCGCACTCTCTCCGAAGACTCGAGGCGGCTTACAACAACAACAACAACAAATATACATTCATGGACAATCCACGCAGGGGGCCCAAGTCATTATCAACAATCAAAATACATAATATACATCTCAATATCAAGACAAATATGACAACAATTCTAAACCCCACCCCCTTATGACTCGCCAATGTCCCATTCTGTAATCTCCCCCACAACAACGGGGCAGATCCCACACATCATCACAGCATCCCCTGCTGCCACCAGGGAAAACCTAACCACCTCCACCCCTCTCTCACCGGGGGGAGGTGGTCCCACCAACTCCACATCGGCGGTCATACTATACTCCTCACTCTCATCCCCTCCCTCTTTTACTAACGCCCATCCTGGTACACCCCCAATGGGCAATCCCCCTCCATTTCCTTCTCTTAATATCAATCCCCCCTCCAAACCCTTATTCATATTCCCAAAAGGGATAATAGGAGCAACCTGGGTTACTGCCGCCTCCTGCTTTCCCTTCTCTACCTCCCCCTCCGACTTTCCACTTTCTCCCTCCATCAGATTTACCCCCCTCCTACCCCTCCAGACCCCGAAGGGCCCCAAAGGGCCGCACCCTTTGACCGCGACCGACGGCTCACGACCGACAGCGCAGCCGCCGGTGTGAGATTTAAATCCCCCGGCACTTCCGGCCACCGACGCCACGGGTGGGGGGGGGAGAGGGGGAGCCAGGAACCTGTTAATGTCCCCTCACGTCTCTTCCCTCCACAGGTGTCTCACAGCCCCCAGCAGCAGCAATCCGCATGGCAGGAGAGCCCAGCAGGAACCAGCTCCAGGGATGCGCCCAGCAGATGGTAAGTGAGCTGGATCACATGCTTGAAAATGCATTGTGCCAGACTTGGTATCCCAGAAAAATTAATGAGTGACAATGGACCACAATTCACATCAGAAGAATTCTGAACGTTTGCCCAGACGTGGGAATTCAAACACGTGACTTCCTCGCCAGTGGGGGGTGGGAATTCCAGTTCTCCCGAGATCCGATATTGCCGGTATTTGGGTGTATCGGCTTAATCTGATAAATCCAATATTTACCTGTACCGGCATACCAGATTTTTAACATTGCGCCCATTGAAGTCAATAGCCGCAATGTAAAAAAATCTGGTACCGCGGCCAATGTTAAAAATCCGGTATGCCAATACCGGTAAATCCGGTACCAGGGAGATCTGATACCGGTACATCCAGTATCTGGTATTCTCCCTGGTTTCCCACCCCTACTCGCCAGCATACCCACAGAGTAACGGGAAGGTAGAATCAGCTGTCAAGACAACAAAAAGACTAATCAGCAGAGCAGCAGCAATGGGGGAAGACCCCCACCTAGCCTTCTTGGGTGATTGCAACACCCCTATGCAAGGGTGCAGTAGCAGCCCAGCACAAGCCTTGATGGGTCGCAGAATTAAAACACTTCTTCCTTTCTCCAGTGAGCATCTGAAACTTGAAATCATTGAAAAAAGACAAATCATAATTGAAAGGGCACAGCAGAAACAAGGCCGCTATTACAATCGGTTAGCATGAGACCTGCCCACATTGACAAATGGTACTCCTATGTGGGTACAGTCCCTGGAAGGGCCCCAAGTCAAATGGGCCAAAGGGGTCATCAATAAGTCAGTTGCACCCAGGTCATACGAAGTGACCACTTGAGAAGGTCACATTATACAAAGAAACCGAAGACACTGAGGGTTAGACAAAACTTGGTGACAGACAAGTCTTCAGGAGCCAGAGTCCAAAACTTAGTGACAGACAAGTCTTCATGAGCCAGAGTCCACACGAGCCAGTTGATACAATAGAAACTGACCAGAGCTCCATGCAGCAGCCAATGAGTGAGAAAGAGGTCCCAGAGGTCAGGGAGCCCGATCCACCAGCCCAGCACTCCACAGAGGTGGAAGAAAGGTGATCAAGATGAGGGCGTCCCCTGGAAATGCTGAAACACCTGCAGGATTTTGTCCTGAAATGAGGCCATGGTTCTCCAAAAATAGCCATGTGCTAGCAACCTCTGGCTGTAATCCTACAAACAGACTGTATATAGTGTAAATATGGGGTTTTTCTTTTTTTTTAAAAAAAGGCAGGGGCGATGTTATAGTGGAACTCAGTTGGTACGGTCTAGGGAGGAGCCATAGGAAGGGGCAGCACTACGTGCAGAGAGCAGGCTGAGACCAGCAGCCAGAGTCAAGCAGTCAGATAGGAAACAGCACTTGGTAGCATGCTGAGCAGGCCTAATAAAGAATCTGTTTGAGTTAACTCTACTTGAGTCGCCTCAGCTCATTGTTACATTGCCTGCCCGGCCCATTGGCCACTGTAGCCTACCCTTGGAAGGAAGGGGGAGGCTGGTGTGCGTAGGAGTCCAAGGGAGGGAGAGCTGGGGACAGGATGGATATAGGCATGGATATAGGTTGATAGACCCCCGCTGGCAGATACAAACTTAATTTTGGTTCATATCCTCCAGTAGGTTTTTATTAATTCTTATCAATATTAATTCTTATCCAAGTTCAGACCATTGTTACTGATCCAAATCCAAGCCACCCATCCCTACTAGGTAGAGGAACAGGAACATAGTCGTTCACTCAAGGCTAAGAGGGAAGATCAGGAATCCTTAACACAGAGGAAGATAAGAGTAAACACAGGGAAAGAGCAGAGGGGGTAAACACCACAAACAGGGAGGACAGGAGGGCCAGATGAGAGGAGCCAGATGAGAAAAGGCCACCAGGGAACAAACCCACAGAGGCAGTGAAGTAGGAGCAAAACTATGGCCACTTTCATGTATGCCGCCGCCCCCCCCCCCCCCCATATTTGGGCTGCGGGGGGAAATGCACAGATCAAATACGCATGGGGATTGGTCAGTGTGAAAGGGTCCCCCTCTATTTCCTGTTCTGAATCCCATGAAATTTTGCCAGCAAAGCCACCGTGGGGTGTGTGTGTGTGTGGCTTTGCCGGCAAAGGTGGAGCCCCATGCATATTTAGGCTGCACATTCCCCCTTGCAGCCCAAATATGCGTGGGGGGGCATGTATGAAAGTGGCCTAACTCAAAGGACTAGACTGAGGGAAGAGGAGTTGCAGGGAGGGTGGGGGTAGGGCAGAGCCCTCCAAGGAGAGATATTAGCAGTTAGCACAGAGGAAGAAACAAACAGGGGTAAGGCAACACAAAGCTTACCAAGGGCTAGAGAACACACACATGGAACCATACACCCCAAACCTGGAAGTTTCCCAAACTGGTTAGGGTTGAGCACATACAGATGGGGACACTGAGAGAAACATGTTCTGCTGGCTTCCAGCACACCTTAAATACAGCTGAGAGCCAATCAGGGAGCTGGGTAGGTGTGGCCACTAAAACAAGGAAAAGAGGGAAATATATGAAAACCCAGCTTCAGGTTAGCCAGGTGGTAGAGCAGGAGCAAAGGATCAGCTATTTCCAAGTCCTGGGCCATGAGTTTGAGACCTAACATATAAATATTTCCATTTTCAAATGGACTTTTATTCTAAAGGTATTTTATATCATTGTTACAGTGCTATGTTGTAAAGTGCTTCAACCATCATTTTGGTGGGAGAAGAACACTATAGAAATAAAATGATTACGATTATGATTAATATTATTTAAAAAGCAGAGGCCACAGTGCCACAACGTACATTGCTAAATAGCAAATAGGGTAAGGTACCAATCTAAGGTTTCTCCAGTTCCTGCCCTGGCTGCATGTATCCACAAGATTAGGAACCACCAAACCCAGTGCACTCATTATCTCACCATAAATTGTATTCCCTATGCCCCCCCCACCTGCCAATACTGCCGCCACCTGCCTTAGGCAGACCTATCGGGGACAGAGGGCTTTGTCTCACCCCTGTAAAGGAAGGAAACACATGCCGGTAGGCTGTACTGTGGTGATGGGCCAGGAAGCTGGAGCTTACGCCACATAGAGCATTTCCACCAGGGAAAACGTTTTGGGCATGAAGGCAAGTCTCACATGACAAGGCTTGTGGGCACCATTTTGAGGTCCTCAGAGATCATTTGAGCAGTTCAGCACCTGGATCCAAAGGAGGAGCAAGCATCCACCACTCTCCCTACTGTGCAGGACTGTGAGCACAGCTGGTCGTCAGCTTTGCAGGGGCCAGGAAGGATTGTTTTCCTCTCAGACACTGTTTGGCCGGGTGGCCAGCAGTTTTTCACCTTCCTCACAGTGTTTTATTGTAACCAGTTGGACTAACTGAATTTGATTATTGGATAAGGGTGGAGTGCAAGTGTTACAATTGTTGCACCCTTGCAGGGGTCCACTTAGTTATCAGTTAAGTTATTTCGAATAGTTAAACAATTGGCGAAGACATCTCCTTATGAGATGGAGGCACATGACTCAATCAAGAGTAAGAATGGCCAGATTTTGGTAAATTGCCAGGGAGAGGGTTGAGCATGGAACTCAAGGACAGGGGTGGTCCTGGCTGGACAGTGGTCTTCATCGCCTGCTTATGCTGGTAACATAACTGTAACAAGGCAGAGTCCCTGTGGGTTGTTGGCCCTTTAAGAGAGGCTGAGTGGGCCCCAAAGCCACACCCACTCAGCACTATAAAGCCTGGAAGCAGGCAGTGAAGAGGCAGTTTTTACCTGGGAGCTGAAGGAGCAACATCTCCTTGGAAGAAACCTAGAAGCTGCTGCTAATTCTATGCTATCCAAGGTGCTGAAGGATTTGAGTTGACCCAGCTAGTGGGAGAGGCTATGCCCCGGAGGGTACCTTCTGCCTGGGGAAGGCTTGGTCAGAGCCTGGGGTTTAAATGCTGGTTGTATGGACTTTGGGAGGTTGATGTGTTCCTGTGTGGGTGAAAAGACTGTACTGGGTCTGCAGGGTGGAGGCAGCTGAGCCGGCAGCCCAGGGACTATGAATACCTATTGTGGACTGTGCTTCTGCTAAAGCTAATTCCTGTCATAAGTTGCTACTCTGAGGCCCTGATGCTGAAACCACTCACTGTACATCACTGCTAAGCTGTCACAACACCAATGCCCTTCAACCCAGCCATGCTGCAAAAGTGACCTAACAACTTCAGACTCGCACCGCTTTTAAACGAGGCTCTGAAAAGCACCTCCTGAGCCCAGCAGTGAGAGAAAAGCCACCTGGGGAGTGTTGTTTACACACTCCCCGTGCTGCCGGAAGTGACATGCTCCCCATTGCCAGCAGCGATGGCGGCTGGAGATGCGGTGCTTTGAAGAGGCGTATTCTGAAAGCCTCACTTTTCAGGCTTTCAGAATGTGCCTCTTCAAAGCACTGCATCTCCAGCTGCCGCTGCTGCTGGCAACAAGAAGCATGTTACTTCCGGCAGTGCAGGGAGCATGTAAACACTCCCCGTGCAGCTTTTTTATCAATGTGGGGCTCAGGAGGTGCTTTTTGGAGCCTCGTTTAAAAGCGGTGTCATAGGGTTTTACGAAGTCACATCTTCAAAGCTATACGTGTTGATCCCATTCTGAAGCAGTAGCCACTGAGAACATCCGTTCTGCTGGCATGAGAGAGAGGATAATAAACTCCCCACCCCACCCCCGTTGCAGGTTTCTTTCCCTGTGTATGTTTTGGAGGTGCTTCTAAGCACCTTGTCTAAAAGCGGTCCAAGAGCCTTGAGTTGGGGTACAAGGGTGTCTGACAATGAAGCCCGAATAGGGTCAAGGACTGGAAGAACTTTATGACACTTTCATGATGGCTATGGTGAGAGCTATTGCCAATCAATATATAAATACTGCAAGGACTTTGTAGGTCCAAAGAGCTTGAGAACTCATTGTGAGCCCCAAACTCAGTGGGGAATCAGGGGTACAGGCTGGTCCTACCTGTAAATCCACAGAAGAGCAAGAACTCAAGACAGCCAAAGGCCTATGTGCACATGAGCTGTGAGCCCAGAGTGTTCTAGAAGCCCTGTTTGGGTACTAAGGAAAGGGATCCAGTGTAAATAAAACATATATAGGTGACTGTTAGCTCCAGAGGGTTGTTGGGGTGAACATGCACCCCAACCTGCTACATGGCCCCATGAGAGGACCCCTGAGGGGTGGCTCCTGTTACACACAACAATGTAGCACAGATTTTTGAAGACAGGTCACTGCTCAGCAGACCTACAATCTAAGATGAATAAGGGTGAGGGGAGCATCGGGACAGATAGACACACACATCATCCTCATTTTACAGTTGTGAACTAAGGCAGACAGGCTGTGATTTGCCCAAGGCCACCCTGTGCATCCATGGCTAGGACAGGATTTGAACCCAGACTTCTCAGGCCCAAATCCAGCACTTTATCCACTACACCACATGCCTCTCTTAGTGTTATGGCCATTTACTGTGATTGGGAATGTCCCCTCCCCAGATAAACTGAATTGGAGTCAAGTGTGGCCTTTAAATTCCAATACGTGGACGTATTTTCTTCCAAGGTGTGGGGGCAATGTGCATATTAACAAAGTACACCGTTAGAGTGCAAATAATGTCATTCCTCATAATTCACCAGCCCCTTGAAACTGTGCTCTTCCCATCTGAACGAAGCAAGCGCCTCCCTGATCTTTCAGTGTCCATCCTTTAAGATGAGCCCTGTAACAGAGTGGATGCAAAGAGGCAGAACAAGCTGGCTGCTGCACCCATGACAGAAAACAGCAGCATATGCAACTCTACAGCTAACTAATTAACCTCTAGCTACAAGCCCACAGGTGTATAGGGCTGAGGAGAGGGTTTTGTAAGTCTCAGCCAATCGCAGTTAGGGGAGGAGCTTGGAAACAAGCAGCTTGCCACTTGAGAAGAAAGGTTGCTAGTAGGGCTGATGAGCCTAGGACAGCCTAAAAATTGCTGGGGAGCTATAGGAGACAAGCCTCTAAAGTCCCTTGGACCGGCAAGCCCACATCCTTGGTCTACGCAGACATTTTGGGGCATTTTTAGACACACACGTTAAAGTTCCGGATGTTTCAGTCTTCTGGGTTTACAAGTCCACAAGTAAGTTTCGGATTTATTTTTCACACGCACACTGCCCTGAGGCAGTTCTTGGATGCATCCTTCACACAAACACTGCTCTGAGGTAGCCTAAAGTAGCCATAGCTGTAAATGTGACAGGCTGCCATGGAAACCAAGTAGCCACAGCTGCCTGGAGCAAAGCAGTTTACCAGGAGAACCTTTTACACAACAAATGTTCTGGGAGAAGTTTCACGCAGAAGTTCAAAGATCTGGATGTTTAAGATCTGGGTGAGTGATTTAGACACACAGAAAGTTATGGATGTTACAGAAAACATCCAGGAGAAATGTGTCTCTAAAAACACCCACTATGGGAGCCTAAGATGTGACTTTTCTTTTTTTAATTGGCCCCTGGAAGAGTTGGGACATTGTTTATCAGGCTTGGAAAGAAGCCAAGGGCTGCCTTTGAGGATCAAGCCAGGAAGCATTGAGCCTCACTTTTCAGGCTTTCAGAATGTGCTTCTTCAAAGCACCGCATCTCCAGCCACCGCCACTGCTGGCAACGGAAAGCATGTCACTTCCGGCAGTGCAGGGAGCATGTAAACCCTCCCCGTGCAGCTTTTTTTATCAATGTGGGGCTCAGGAGGTGCTTTTTAGCGCCTCGTTTAAAAGCCGTCATAGGGTTTTACAAAGTCACATCTTCAAACCTATACTTGTTGCTCCCATCTGAAGCAGTAGCCACTGAGAACATCCGTTCTGGTAGCGTGGGAGAGAGGCTAATACACCCCCACCCCCGTTGCAAGTTTCTCTCCCTGTGTATGTTTTGGAGGTGCTTCTAAGCACCTTGTCTAAAAGCGGTCCAAGAGCCTTGAGTTGGGGTACAAGGGTTTTGGACAATGTAGCCTGAATTAGGGGCAAGGACTGGAAGAACTTTATGACACTTTTATGATGGCTATGGTGAGAGCTATTGCCAATCAATATATAAATACTGCAAGGACTTTGTAGGTCCAAAGAGCTTGGGAAATCATTGTGAGCCCCAAACGCAGTGGGGAATCAGGGGTACAGGCTGGTCCTACCTCTAAGCCCACAGAAGAGCAAGACCTTAAGACAGCCAAAGGCCTGTGTGCACATGAGCTGTGAGCCCAGAGTGTTCTAGAAGCCCTGTTTGGGTACTAAGGAATGGGATCCAGTGTAAATAAAACATATATAGGTGACTGTTAGCTCCAGAGGGTTGTTGGGGTGAACATGCACCCCAACCTGCTATGTGGCCCCATGAGAGGACCGGCTCCTGTTACACACAACAATGTAGCACAGATTTTTGAAGACAGGTCACTGCTCAGCGGACCTACAATCTAAGATGGATAAGGGTGAGGGTAGCATAGGGAGAGATAGACACACACATCATCCTCATTTTACAGTTGTGAACTAAGGCAGACAGGCTGTGATTTGCCCAAGGCCACCCTGTGCATCCATGGCTACAACAGGATTTGAACCCAGGCTTCTCAGGCCCAAATCCAGCACTTTATCCACTACACCACATGCCTCTCTTAGTGTTATGGCCATTTACTGTGATTGGGAATGTCCCCTCCCCAGATAAACTGAATTGGAGTCAAGTGTGGCCTTTAAATTCCAATACGTGGACGTATTTTCTTCCAAGGTGTGGGGGCAATGTGCATATTAACAAAGTACACCGTTAGAGTGCAAATAATGTCATTCCTCATAATTCACCAGCCCCTTGAAGCTGTGCTCTTCCCATCTGAGCGAAGCAAGCGCCTCCCTGATCTTTCAGTGTCCATCCTTTAAGATGAGCCCTGTAACAGAGTGGATGCAAAGAGGCAGAACAAGCTGGCTGCTGCACCCATGATAGAAAACAGCAGCATATGCAACTCTACAGCTAACTAATTAACCTCTAGCTACAAGCCCACAGGTGTATAGGGCTGAGGAGAGGGTTTTGTAAGTCTCAGCCAATCGCAGTTAGGGGAGGAGCTTGGAAACAAGCAGCTTGCCACTTGAGAAGAAAGGTTGCTAGTAGGGCTGATGAGCCTAGGACAGCCTAAAACTTGCTGGGGAGCTATAGGAGACAAGCCTCTAAAGTCCCTTGGACCGGCAAGCCCACATCCTTGGTCTACGCAGACATTTTGGGGCATTTTTAGACACACACGTTAAAGTTCCGGATGTTTCAGTCTTCTGGGTTTACAAGTCCACAAGTAAGTTTTGGATTTATTTTTCACACACATGCTTCCCTGAGGTAGTTCTTGGATGCATTCTTCACACAAACACTGCCCTGAGGCAGCCTAAAGTAGCCGCAGCTGTAAATGTGACAGGCTGCCATGGAAACCAAGTAACCACAGCTGCCTGGAGCAAAGCAGTTTACCAGGAGAACCTTTTACACACAAAACTTCTAGGAGAAGTTTCACGCAGAAGTTCAAAGATCCGGATGTTTAGGATCTGGGTGAGTGGTTTAGACACACAGAAAGTTATGGATGTTACAGAAAACATCCAGGAGAAATGTGTGTCTAAAAACACCCACTATGGGAGCCTAAGATGTGACTTTTCTTTTTTTAATTGGCCCCTGGAAGAGTTGGGACATTGTTTATCAGACTTGGAAAGAAGCCAAGGGCTGCCTTTGTGGATCAAACCAGGAAGCATTGAGAGCCTGGGGCCTGGGTCAGAGACTTTGCTTTGCCTGCAGGCTTCTACTAAAGAAATAGTGTTTATCCCAGATGGGTACAACTTTGTGTTATAGCTTATGTTTGGGGACCCATTTATTGGGAGAAGCCCTGCAATGAGTCCAGCTATTAAGGGGAGAAGTGGAGGCTGGGAGGGTGTTAAAATCCTAGTCTGTGGTGTTAGACCCTGAGACAAAATTGATACAGAGTGCTTATTTGACTGATAGCTCCATCAAGGGCTCATTAAAAGTGCTACTTGGCACTACTATTGCTATATCCCAGTGGGGTAATCATTGTATGATCTGCAAGGGCTGAGGAAAGACTGGTTTTGGTGTGGGAAGGAACTGAGCTAATTCCCTAAGCGACTCTTCCAGAGTTAGGCCACTTTTACACAAGGTGCTTAGAAGTGCCTCTGGAGCCCCGTATTCAAGAGGAAAGCTGCATGGGGAGTGTTTATATGCTCCCGGAAATGATGTTCTGCGCCGCCTGTTCTCTTCAGCAGCAGCAGACACGGGGCTTTCAAGAGGCGCGTTCTGTAGACCTAAAAATTGAGATCTACAGAACATGCCTCTTGAAAGCCCCGTGACTGCTGCCACCACCGCTGAAGAGAATGGGTGGCACGTCACTTCCAGTAGTGCGGGAAGCATGTAAACACTCCCCATGTGGCTTTCCTCTTCAATACTGGGCTCCAGAGGCACTTCTAAGGGCCTCATGTAAAAATGGTCTTGGATAGTTGACCTGCCCATAAGCTCCTCTGAGCTTCTCGGGACATTCTGACGAGACCCTACTTCTAGGTGTGCTATCCTGATACAGGAGGTAGATCAGGCTAAGGATGGTGGAGGTACACCTGAGCTTGGTCCACAAAATAAACTCCACCTATATGTGCCACCAAAATGAGAAGCCACACAGTCTATTGAGAAGATATATAAAAATAGTGTGCTATTTTGATCTGTTGGTCTTGATCTTGGCTTCCTCAGGGTGGAGCTTCAATAGTCTGATAGGTTTCTTTTGGTTTTCTTATTTCCTCTCCCCCCCCCCTCCCCCAAATAATAAAAAAAGGGCACATATTTCTGAAATCTAAGGTACTTTGGGTACAAAATGAATCAATGTAATCTCTCCTTCCTTGCAAGAGGAAAGAAGTGGGTTTCTCTGAAACTGACGGTATTTCATAGAGCTTGAGACAGACTTTCATATGTCTGTCTATTTACTGGTTTCAGGGCATGCACTTTTGAAATAAAATGAGGCTCTGAAAAACAAAATAAAGATTTCACACAAATGTTGCTACACTGCACCATGAGGTACTGGTTTTTCCAAGTCCTATGGTTTTATTAGCATTCAGACAGAGACACTATTTTCCATTGTGTATTCTAGCTCAGTTAACATTGAATGGCTGGCTGCCATGGTCACCCCAAACACTGGACCTGGTGGACGCACAGACACGTTCACCTAGCAATGGCCCGGCTGAGCAGTTTGCAGGGCTGGACCATGGGCTAGAGATGTGTGAACGCAGTTTGGACGTTCAGAGTTCGGCCTGAACTCAGCCAGTTCAGACAGCCGAACTGAACGCCCACAGCCCCAAACAGTTTGGTTGTGTTCAGATGAGTTTGGGCTCGTTCGGGAGGGAAAAGACTGGCTGGCAGGTCCGGGGAGGGGGGCAGCTGAGGAGCTGACTTCCTGGCTCCAGGGGTGGAGAGAGGCTTGGACTAGCAGCCAACCTGCCCAATCACCATCCCTCTTTTCCTCAAACCACTGGCTTCACAATCTGTGATTGGCATGGGGCTAGGCTGCACGGACCCAATGGGGCTTGTGGTAAGGCGGGCACAGCAAGTAACAAAAGTCATTGCCCTCCCCCCTTCCAGCACCTTCTAAGCTAGCCACTGATCCTGTCAGCAGGCGTTTTCAGAAGTCTCCCTCTCCCAGCAGTTTGTGTTCCTAATCCATTGCCATCCTCCTCCTATTTCACCCATTTCCACACATTTACCTCTATAGTTTCATTTATTTAGATTAGATTAGATAGATTTGGGTGTTATTTTTATCTTTTACCCCTCCCTGTCTTCATTCTCCCTACCCTCCATTGAATCCTTCCCTCCTCCATGTATATATTCCATCCCTGATTCCCTTTCCCTGTTTTTGGATTTATTTAGAGTAGCATTAGATTGATTTAGGTTTCATTTCACTTTTGTACCCCTCCCTGTGTTGTTTGTTGTGAGCTGTCTGTGTTTCCCTGCCCCCATTCCTGTGTGTGTGTATATAGATAGATAGATAGATATTAGTTATGATAGATAGATAGATAGACAGTTGTAGGAGTTAGCTTAGTTATAGAGATAGATAGTCTGTAGTGATTAAGTTTTAATATTTTATAGTATGTTTGTATGACTAGCCCTTTGTAGATATTAGATAATATTCCATTTAGTTCCATAGGTTTTAGAATAGTTAATAGCAGTTAGAGTTAGTGTAGATATATATAACATTAGAAAACAAATTTGAATAAATATATAAATATATATATATATATATATATATATATATAAAATCTTCCTCTACATTCTTTGGGTGGGAGAAATGGAAAAGGGAAGCAGGAGAGGCTGGTCTTCTGCCCGTAAGGTGGGCAATGGGGCATGTGGCAGAGGTGGCAGGGACCTTGCCAGCGGAGTGGCAACAGGCATCAGCAGCAGCCCGAGACCATCACCATGTCCCAAACTGCACAGACTTGATTTTAGCAGTCAGGCTTCAGAGGCTCCCAGCAGTGGCACTAGGGGTGTGGTATGCCGGCGCCTCCTGCCAGCATCGTCCACTGGCATGCAGGGCAATGAAATGCCTGCACTCCAGGAGGCTGTAGCTGCAGGAGAAGATGCAGGTGCTTCAGGGTCGGATGTTCCTCCAGGGCCGCCAATGTCCCTGACCCCCATTATGATCCCCAGCAGTCCAGGGCTGGTGGATCCCAGCCCGGCTGCTAGAGGCAGGGCCCAATCCCTGGACAATGGCGGCGGCAGCAGCAGCAGCAGAAGCAGCAGCTATACAGGGCACAGGGAGAGTGGCAGCAGCATGGTGGACAGTAGGGATGGGCGAACAGAACTGAGTTCAGAAATTCGGTTCTGTTTTGTTCGGCTCAAAATTCGAGTTCGGTTTGGAAGTTCGGTTCGGTCAACCAAGCTATTCGAGTTCGGTCTGAACTCCAAACTTCCGAACAAAGTTCGGAAATTTAAACCCCATTGAAATAAATGGAATATTGTCTATCAGGGATGGACGAACAGAGCCAAGTTTGGAAATTCAGTTCGGTTCGGCTCAAAATTCAAGTTCGGTTCGGAAGTTCGGTTCGGTCGACCGAACTGGTCGAGTTCGGTTCGGAAGTTCGGTTCGGTCGACCGAACTGGTCGAGTTCGGCCCGAACTCCGAACTTCCGAACCGTGTTCGCCCATCCATAGTGGGCAGTCTATCAGCCTCAGGGTCCCAGTACTCCCCTTCGTGGGACATCACTCAGATTGGTGACAGCGAGACAGACACTAATCCTGTGGAGGAGATGTCTGGTGCTGAGACAATGGCTGTCCTTCTGAGAGCTGTGTGGCCATCATGTTCTTCCCCTCCCAGCAGCGCTATCAGCGGTGCATCACCCGGTGTGGGCCAGAAGGCAGGAAGGGGCAAACAATCATCCATCTGGGTTCATTTTAAATCGGTGCAGGCAGATGATCCCAGGGAGGTGCAGTGCAGTTTGTGCCAGAAGGTGGTGAAGAGGGGCAAGTGCTCACCAACCTTGGCACAACTGCCATGGTGAGGTACCTGAAGGGATCCTACAGCACTGTGCTGCTAAGTGGGCAGGCAAAGGCAGTGGATGCTAGTGGGTTCCCAACTGCAGCGGCCAGTCGTACGCCTCCATAAGAGGGTAAGCATCCTGCTATAACAGCTGCCTCTAGCAACAGGAGTGGTATCGCTGCTAGGGGGAGAAGCAGCAGCATCAATGCACCATGGAGAAGCTGGGGTGGGGGCAGCTGCCAAGTCCATAGGCAGCTGTAGGATGTGGAGGGCGGAATGGCTTTCAATTGAAAGCCACGCGCATGTTGGGGAAAATGATAGCGCTGAATGGGCAGCCCTTCTCGGTAGTCGGGAACATGTGGTTTAGGCGCCTGATTGACTTCCTGGACCCCCAGTTTAAGTTGTCCTTGCGCACCACCCTGAGTCGGCAGGTGGTGCCAGCCCTGTACCGGGATTTAAAGGAGCAGGTGAGGGAGCAGCTGGAAAGGGCTCTGCACCACAGACCTGTGGTCGAGTAGGAATGCACAGCACGCCTACCTGGCAGTGACGGTGCACTGGTGGCAGGACACAGACACAGCGTTTGGGAGTGGCAGGAGGGGTCCCAAAGTAGGGTATAGGTGGGCCCTGCTTCAGGCAGAAGTAATGGATGCCACCCCCACCCCCACAGACATCAAGACAGCACTGACTGCCATGGTGAGGGAACGGGTCACGCCAGGTGCACCCTTCACCAAGGGGTGCATGATAATGGACAACGCGGCCAACATATTGAGAGCAGTCCATGATAGGGACTTCACCAGCATCCCTTTTGCTGCACACACCCTTCACCTGGTGGTCAGGGACGCTTTCGGCTTGAGGGAGAAGGGGATTGGGGGATGCACCCTGATTGAGTGGGGCAGGAAGCTAGCCGATTTCTTTAACTGGAGCGTGAAGTGCAGCGACCTCCTCCAGGCGATGAGGCAGTTGCCCTGGTGCAGCAGCTAAAGGTAGGGCTGAAGGCGCAGTTTGATGAGCTCCTGCAGTGGGAGGAATACATGTTGGCAACCATGCTGGACTCCAGGTTCAAGGGCAGCATGGCACACCAGACAGTGCTCTATGGCCATTGGAAGGATGACCTGGTGGAAAGGGTATGGCAGGCAGAGCGGGCTCTTGAGAGTGCGTGGCAGCAGCAGGATGCCCCTGGGGGTGATGGGAGTGGGATCAGCCACCCCTTTCAGCCAGCACAGTCTATCCCTGCCCCCAGCCACAACAGTAGCAGCACCAGAAGCAGGCTGAGCAGCAGAAGCACCCCTATTGCCAGCAGCATCAGCTCGTATGTGTAGGGCACTCTGGAGAACATGGGCTCGTGCACAGCAGGGCAGACAGCGTGGCTGAGGGAAGTGGTGGAGGTGGTGTCCAGGCAAAGTTATGTGAGGAAATATGCTATTGTCTCAGCAGCAGTGGAGATCTACCTGGAGTAGGAGCCCTGCATCGAACCCAGCAGCGATCCTTTGGCCTACTGGGTTGGCAAGACCAACTTGTAGACGGCCCTGTCAAAAGTGACCAAGGGTCTCTTGTCTTGCCCACCAACCAATGTCCCCAGAGAGCGGGTGTTCTCTGTGGTGGGGGACATTTACTCGCTGCACCGCCTGAGACTGGTGGCCAAGTTGGTGGAGCAATAGCTTTTTATTAAGGTCAACCTTCTGCTGCTAGAATTCCCTGAGCAGCTGCCGTACATGGATTGATGGTGCAGTGGCACATGCCATACCATGCCAGGGGCAGTCTTGGGACAGGGCTCCTCCTCAATCTGGGCTGCTGCTGCTGCTGAGGTGCTGTCTCTCCCTGCCAATGCCCGGCACCCACCCTGCCTCTCTCCCTCACTATATGGCCTCAGTCAGCCTATCTGACTAACCTCATGACGCCCGGTGGCATTGGGAAGCTGTAAGCCTGTCAACCAGCCTCTAGCTAGACGATCTTGGCCCACCTATCTGACTGACTCTCTCTCTTGTGCACTGCACAGTCTTCACCAGCCTATCTGAGTGCCCGGCCAAGGTCCCAGCCTGCCTTCCCTACTGCCTCTCATGCCATGCCGCCTGCCTGCCCACCTGCCCAGGTTGCCAAGATCAAAGCCTGCCTCAGTCTGTCTTCCCATGCTCATGCCACACTGCCTGTCTGCCCACCCACCCAGGTTGCCAAGATCTAAGCCTGCCTCAGTCAGCCTTCTGATGCTCATGCCAAAATGCTTGTCTGCCCACCCGCTCAGGTTGCCATAATCAAAGCCTGCTTCAGCCTGCCTTTCAATGCTCATGCCAAAGTGCCTGTCTGCCCACCTGCCCTGTGGGCAAGCTGAAGTCCTGCCCCAGTCTGCCTGCCTCTCATGCCAAGGTGCCTGTCTTCCTGCCCTGGCAACCCTGGGTGATGTGCCCCACTGGCCAGGTAATCCCACTGCTGCTGTCTGCTGGTCAATGGGTGCTCTGCCCTAGCAAATCCAAATGTGCTCATGCAATCCTGCTGCTGCCATCTGCTGCTGTATGGGAGCTCTTCCCTGGCAAATCCTACCATCCTGGATCTATGGGTGCTGGACACAGGCAAATCCTGCTGCTGCGGTCTCTGCTGTTCCACGGTTTCTGTGCCCTGGCAATCCAATGTCTGCTGTTGCTGCTGCCAATACTGCCTCTTCTGTCTGTGCCATGGGTTATGTGCCCCAGCAAGCCAATGTGCATGTTTTCTGCCTCTGATGTGCCATGGGTACTGTTCCCTGGCAATCCAGTGTCTGCTACTGGGTTGCCATGTGATTCACCACCGGGAAAGGCTTGACTAATTTGCAGAAGATCTTGTTGAGATCTGATGAGTAGGATGCAAGCCTGCAATGCCTGGCTGAGTAGGAGTGCAAGCCACCAAGCCATGGCCAGGCCTCTACCGCCGCTCAACTGATGTCTGGCAGCCTGCAACACCTGGTCAAATAGGGGTGCCAGCCACCAAGCCTGAGCTGGGTCTCTGCTGCTGCTCCACCGATGCCTGGCAGTCTACAAAGCCCAGCTGAGTAGGGGTGCCAGTCACCAAGCCCTGGCTTGGCCTCTGCTGCTGCTCCACTGTTGCCTGGCAGCCTGCAATGCTCGGTCGTGATGGTCACTAGAACTGGATAATCCAGCATAGAGCAAGCAGAACTGGAGGCCTGCCAGTGTGTTTGTTTAAGATATTAAACAGCCCAAACCCCTGCTAGGCCTACCTCTACTTGGACTGACCAGGAAGACTTGGGGCTTGGTGTCTGGCACCTCTACTTGGCCGGGCATAGCAGGCTGGCAGGCCTCCAGTTCTGCTTGCTCTTTTAATGGGTTCTCCAGTTCTATTCACCATCATGGCAGGAGTGACAGGCCTACAGTAGTGCCTGCTGGTTCCCAAAGCGGGTTTGCACATGTTGTGAGGTACTGTTCTGGGAGCTCACAGGAGAGAGAACCTGTATGGGAACTAGGCTTGGGGTACCCAGTTCCAATTGCTGTTGCATATCTATCCAGCCTCTTTGCAGGGTAAAGAAGAGGACTCTTAAATGCTTCCCCTGCTTCAGAAGAAATTAGGCCCAGCGCTTGACCCCCAGGAGTGCCCACCCGATTCCCATCAGGGCATGGCTGACCTTCTGAGACCTACCAATGCCTGCCAGCTTGTAATGCCCAGCCAAGTAGGCATGCCAGACACCAAGCCCCAAGCCTTCCTGGTCAGTGCTGCTGCTGCCACTGGGTCTGAGATGACCAGCCCTGGCACCATGGGCACCCCCAGGGGTCAAGTACTGAGCCTGCCTGCCTGGGAAACCTGGGGTGCCAAGCACCAAGCCTTCCCGGTCTCTGCTGCTGCTGCTTCTGGGTATCAGATGGCCTGCCATGCCACCACGGACACCCCTGGGGGTCCCTAGAGCACCCAAAGCCTCCTGGCAGGACTGAACTTTCTGAACGTTCGGGGGGGGTCTGAATTCCGCCGGACTAAACGTATGAACCCGAACTAAGTTTTTAGTCAGAACGTCTGAACACCTGAACTCCATCCTGTTTGCACATCCCTACCATGGGCCTACTAGGGATGGGCGAACGTGGTTCAGAAGTTGCGAGTTCGGACCAAACGCGACCAGTTCGGTCGACCGAACCGCACTTCTGAACCAAACTCAATTTTCGGACCGAACCAAATTTCTGAACTTGGTTCTGTTTGCCCATCCTTAGGGCCTACTTCATTCCGGGCCCATGTTTTTGGCCTGGCTGCTACCTCTTCCAGGGTTTGAACTGAGCCTACATCTGACAGGTTCGAATCAAATGTACAGGGAATTATGCTGGCCCAGGCATGCCCATGTAGGCCAGCCAGGCCAGTGTCATGTTTGTTAGCTTGCAATGTTTATGCCGTTCCAGCTGTAAAATCAAGTATCTAAGTTATCTTTCTCGCATAACGTCTGATTATGTTTGCACTTCTCTAAAGCAGTTCTCCTCTTCTTATTTTTTTTTAAGCTAGATAATCTTTGTGGTACTTGAATCCAAATTAAAAATCCTCCACAATTTAATTTGAAGACTAATTTAAAAACTCAGCATGCCATTCTCATTCTTGCAGATTTACATCGTCGTCATGATCCCATGTGGCACTCCGTACATAAACAATGTCAAAGACTGTAAGTAAAAGCTTCCACGGGAGTGCAGGTGGTGGGGTGGGGGGAGTAGATGCAACAAGCTGTCCTTTCCGGCTTAACTTGTCTTCATTTTAAAGGAAGTTGGGTTCATGCCTTCTTGAAGCTTCTGTTTTAAACCAAGTTGCAGCTGCAAAGACTTTCACAAATGACAAAATTGCAGATGTGTGAGAATTTGAAGCATGATTATTATTTTTAGGAGGTTACAGGCACAATGTGCCATACCGTTGATACTTTGGAAAAACTGCTAGGGACTCGGAAACTGAAGAAGACCCCCTACCCGCAGATGTTCCACATGCAAATTAACACTTGAATAAAAATGCAAATAAGATAGTTTTCTTTTTAAACTGCTTGTTGATTAGATACCTCAAGTTAGAAATTCCTGTTCTGCTGCTGAAAATACCAAATGTATCCTCCGTTGATTTCATTGAAAATGAAAGGACCTAAGGCTTTTTGTAATGTGTTTTAATATGACTTTCACCCATTAATCTAAAGTGTGTATGTGGCTATCTATATAAATCTTAATTATTTATATCCCACCTTTCCTGCCTAGGCAGATATATAGCTATAGTGTATTATATATATAATAAGTTCTGCATACCTACTACTAGGAAGTAGGTGTAAGAGAAGCTTTAGGCCTGTTCCAAAGCAGTTTGTTGTCCACTGGAACGTTCCACTGAATTCTAAGGTATTTGGTTAAATACATACCACACACCAGAAGTCTGTTTCAAACATGCTAGTTATTCCATAAGAAGTAACACTGACTGAGAGAGCTTGTAAGAATACTTCCCAAAGTCACTGTCAGCTATTAGGGGGTGCACAGTTGCACGCAGACCCGTGGCCCTGGGTGGCCTGCTGGGACCCGGAGCCTGAGGTTAATGGCCAGGTGGGGTTGGGGTCTGGCAGATTTATGGTCACAGTGTTTTCTTGAGTCTGGAATAGTCTACATTCTTTTGCCCCTCTTCTGTCATCCGTTGCACATTGGAGTCACTAACTGTATTTAAATGATTGGGCTTGTCCCACATAAGGTGCATACATTTTTTTACCATTATGATCTGAGGTATGTTAGTTTACAAAGTTAATCTCATGTTTTAACAATTTATATTCGAAAAATATCATAATCTCACTATTCTGTATACAGTGGCTGGTTTGTTTTTGATTATTTTATTTGTGAGTTCCCAATAGCGGGGCCCATAATTGTGGCCTGAGCCCAGGTCATTCACAGCCTTGCTACGCCCCTGTTAAGTGTGTTGCATTTATGGGTTTTGTTCTCACTAGCATTTTATGGAAGACAAGTACCAGCTAACTCACCTTGACATCCACAATGTTTCCATGATCAGGAGGATTAAAGTGAGGATAAAAGAAAGGTATTGATGTTTGTAAGAAAGGGTGGTTAGAATGGGGAGTGAGACTCCTAATGTGGGAGGATACTTGTGTGGAATGGAGGGAGGGAAACTCTTCGATTTATGCAATCCTTCATAGTCCAGAAATCCTTGGTTCCCCACATGATTGCTTACTAACACATCTCCACCTTCACCTTCCTCTCTGTGTATTTGTGAAAGAAAACAACATCCATGCTTCACTGATTATTTTTAATTCTAAGTCCCCTTGCTGACATTTCCCTGCAAGTTCTGAATCGGGAAGATTGAGGGAAGACACAAAATATTTAATACCATATAGAAAGGTATTATAGAGGTGGAGGAAGGTATTACCCTGTAGTAACTTTCATTGCTCATGAGAACAAGACCTCTGCTGGAAACAAATGCCTAGTAAACATTTTTATAGGATGGCTCTAACTGTCTATCCATTACAGACCATTGTAATAATGAAGGGTGGGAAGTCTTGTCAAAAGGTTATGTTGCTGGTTAGAATTTTTTCTGCATTGAAGAGAACAGAGGGATCTTAAACAAAATAAAATAAAAACAAAATTCTCATTACTAGTCAAAAAAACACTGATGCATTATTAAGGTTGCTCTCAAACAGAAGCCACAACATATGAAAATGTTTCCATAAGCAGTATAATCAGCAGGAAATGATGAAAACATAATCATGGAAAATACAGCTTGGCAAGAAAGAAATCTGACATAGCTGACAAGCAAGCAGAATTAAACACATTTCTATCTGTAAAAAGCTTGCTTGCAGGCAGATAAGAGCTGAACATCAGCAAAGAAACCACCTCCAGCCTCTCTGGAGGGATATCATTGTCTTCTATGTAACAAGAATGATAGTCTTCGTCTATGCTCATGGATATGTGAACTTACAATATCCGTCTCTGTGCTCAAGAAGAAGGAAAGGGCAAGACTGACAGCTCGGCAGGATGATACGCTTGCAGTACAGAGCGGGTTTAGTGAAGCATAGCGGTGTATACACACCCCGGCATTGTACGACTGTACAACAGCAACAAAATGACACACTCCTAAAATGACAAATGTAACACACTGATATTCACTGAAATGTATTGCATAATACTGAAGGGTCTGCTTGGCTGGCCGTTCATGTGTCTATCTCCTCTGGTAGATCTGAAGCTGTGTATGACTGAAGAAATTGCTGCACAGCGATGATTAAAGAGGAATTAGGCACATATCGGCATGAGTTAATTGTGCAGCGTTCAAGAGGGTACAAGCAGAGGAAATCCTGGTCATCGGCGCCAATCCAAAACAACCTCCGTGTGGGATCCCCGCAGTGTGGGTTCTGCGTGGGTTCTGTACAGCACAATATACTTGCAATGGATGTATGCACAATTTGCACAGAGCGCAAGTGGGGCATGGCATTGGCCCCACTGTGTAATTATTGTTGTTTCCAATGTATTCATTGTGAGCTTTTGGAACCCCACAAAATGGTGCAAGAGCATTCAAAACCCTTCAAGTCCTAATGGGATCGACATACTCGAGAGGGTAGATAAATGAAAGGATGAAGAATGTTCCAGTTGATGTAGCCCTCTGTACTTAAGGTTTTTAGAGTTAATTAACCTCTGTTTAATTCATATGGCATCATAAATCAATATTAAGTCCCTGTATGAACATTAGGGGTGGGCGAACTTGGTTCGGAAGTTCGGAATTTGACGAAACTTGGTCTGTTAGGTCGACCGAACTGAACTTCCGAACCGAACTCAAATTTCAAACCAAACTGAACTGAACCGAATTTCCAAAATCAAATTTCAAACTGAAAGGAACTGAAACGAATTTCCAAACTCCGTTCTGTTCGCCCATCCCTAGTGGACATTATTCTCAATGGGTGAAAATAAATGTACATCCTAGGGAGGGGGAGTTGCCACCAGTCAGAGCAGGTAAGGGAATGCAATAAACATTTCTCTGCAGAGGGGAAGCAATGAGTGACGTGTGGCTGCCTTGCCCCACCCCCACACTGTGCCCCACTTCTGCCATGACAGGCTGCCTTGGCTTCCAATAAAAAAGCTGCTATGACAACCCCCACCCCGGGCCAGGTTGGTGCAGAAACAGATACGCCTAGCTGGGTGGCTCTTGGACCCAGACTGTGGAGCCCAGTTCCTTCCAAATCCACATTTCTGGACCAGCCACCTAACCAGGCCAGCATCGTGTTTATTAACAACATCCAATGAGTAAAGAGATATTTTTTTAGGGGTATGTTCAGATGAACATTCCAGATCCGGGGCTGATAATCTGAAGGATCTAGAATAGTGGTAGGAAACCTCTGTCTGAAGGTCTGAGTTCATCCCATCACTGCATTATTATTAATATTGTTATTATTAAAATATATTTGGCCCTCCCCTAATTCCTCGGTCTGGCCCTTATATCCAGTCCCTACCCTCAAGCAATGAAAAAGTAGCTCAAGAGAAGACACATGAGATGATGGCATACGTTCATGGACAGGGATCCATGACACGAATCTATGACCTAGATCATCTTCTTCCTTCCCCCCCATCTTGAGCAAAACGTTGCCCCCACTTCCTATTTGCTTGCCCTGTGAGCTTGTACTAATTTTCAACTGAGTGGATGTATGGGTTTATTAATTTTTTGCTTCTGAAGCATTCCCCCATTTGATGACAGGTTCAAACCCTGAGAACTTACTGAATTTGATCCATGAAAGTGGGATTTTCTAGCACAGTCCTATAAATTTTTGAAACATCCATGTGTCTGCAACTTGAAAATGAAATCTACAGCGGCTTAGATTCTTCCTCGGTTTTTATACTTTAAAATCCCGTTCAGTGTGATTATTTTTTCCACTTGAAAAAATAGCTGCTTTTATGCACATTTTATTTCTCCCAAACTGAGAGGATGAACTAGAGGAGGATAAGGAAGAAAATGATAATTACTCACCTATTGATTCCAGATGCCATTTTCTTGGGGCCTAAGGTATGCATGATTCTCTGCCATTTTTTCCAGTCGAATATATAGGTGTACATCTTTGATGCCCAGACATCTTTCCTTTAAGCACCTCTTCATTATGCCCTTCAATTGTATTCTATAATTAATCTTCTACATCCTATTTGGATGTTTCTATTCTGTCTTCTCAGAATTATTTTTGATTTAAATTAGTCAAAAGATTCCCATTTGATTAAATCAGTCCTCGTTTCAGATTTACTGCAGCCATTTTGTGTCAGTTCCTCCAACACAATCAGTACTCAAACCTGTTCCCAGCCACATAGCATCTACCTGATACAGGGGAAATCTCAGGACATTTTTAGATGAGATGCAGGTCCACCCATGAACCAGGCATTGTGAGGTTAGGGGTACCTCACACGGCCCTGCAAGGAGGGAAACCCTCACAGGGGGGTAGGGAAGGAGTAGGGGAAGAGGGATACCCAGACCTTTCACTCCCGGGAGTGTAACGTTGCAAGGCAGTGCCTGGAAAACTACCCTCAGGATAGAATCAGGGCCTTGGAATCCAAGGATCCCCCAGCCTATATCATCACTGGGTATCTGGGAGGAGCGCAAGCCTTGAACCACTCCCTGATTCCCATGCACTCGGGGGACCAGGGCTCCAGGGGACACCAAGGACATGG
>QEPC01002194.1:846984-856992 GCA_003113815.1 Sphenodon punctatus | reverse complement strand
GTTACTGACTGCTACAGCTTCATGTGTCTATGATGTCATGGCAGAGGGAAAGCAGTTGGGCAGGGCTTGGGGTGGCGAGTGTTGCTAGATGAGGGAAGGGGAAGCGGCCGCCTGAATGACTTGTTTGCATAGCTAGTCCATGGTGGCGGTAGCATGTGGAGGCTGCCTGAGTAGGCGCAATGGTCACCCAGGGAGCTGCCCACTAAAATCCCTCCCCACACATCCACCTGAGTGGGAACTTTGTGGCTGTTCCACTCACTGGACACGGACCACCCCTCCAGCTGTGCACCATTAAAAATGGGTGCGATGGCTGGGTTAGCATAGCAACAACTACCTCGCCACACTGATGACTCTAGGCTAGGAAGCATATCTGGGGCAGATGGATTCCCTTTGTAATAATGAGATCCATGGCAACTGCAATAGTTGGAAAGGGGGGGGCAGTGTATAGTAGAGCTGAAATGTGTAGCTGCCAAAACGGGGAAAACTCATTGAATCCAAACCATCTGTCTGAAAACAAACAAACTGAGTAATGAACACGACCTCTCCGATCTTTGATCAATTTCCCATTCTCTCAATATCAGTCTGGCTTGTTCAGTTAATTTGGTTCACTCGTTTCATCCATTCCAGTTTTTTCCATTTCTTTTCCATCGCTAATCTTCATTGTTTCTGGTGAAAACAAACTGAAAAATAGAAATGGAAAAAATAAACAAAACGAACTGGACAAACCAAAACTACAAAAAATTGGTTATGCAAACAAATGGACTGATGAATCGTGTTTGAGTTAACTACAACCTGCTCAAAATCAACAAGAAAGACACCTGCTGGCATTTATTGTGTTGCTCATTTGCAGAACCAGCAGAGTCTGGCTTTCATACAGAGTGTGGCACTGTGACTGTGCTTGTGGCCTTGGCTGACCTTTTCATAGAATTGGATAAGGGAAATTCAACTTTATTGATTCTATTAGAAATGTCAGTGGCATTTGATACCATTGATTACGAGGTGCTGGTAACTCATCTTCACCAAGCTGGTGTGGATGGAGCTGTGCTTCAGTGGTTTCGTACTTTCCTGGATGGGAGATTTTGGCAGGTGGTGCTGGAGGACTGTTTGTCGTCTCACTGGGGCCTCCTGTGTGGGGTCCCACAGGGTTCTGTTTTGTCCCTCCCCCTGTTCAACATTTTACATGCAGTTGCTGGGCACGGTCATGAGGGGGTTCGGGGTACGGTGTAATCAATATGCTGATGACACCCAGCTCTACCTTTTTGTTTTCATCTGACTCAGATGCGGTAGTCTTAGTGCTTTCTTGGTGTTTGACAGCTGTGGGGGATTGGATGAGGGCGAATCAATTTAAGCTGAATCCTGACAAGACAGCAGTGATGGTGGTGGGCAGGGGCAGTGATCTGGGGGTTGGAAGGACTCATATTATAGATGAGGTTCACCCCACCCCTGGTTATGCAGGTCCAGGGCCTGGGGGTGTTCCTGGATCTGGGCTGCACTTGGATAGTCAGGTGGTGACTATGGCTGTGAGCACATTTCACCAATTACATCTGGTGAGGAGGCTCCAGCCTTGTATTTCTAATTCTGATTCTGCCACCATCATCTATGCCCATCATCCATCCTCAAGATTAGACTACTGTACTGTAATGCCCTCTACATGGGACTTCCCATGGTGATGGTCCAGAGGCTGCAGCTAGTGCAGAATGTGGGGGCCCATCTCCTGATGGGAATGGACCGATATGAACATATTACTAAGATTTTTTTGTGAGCTGCATTGGCTGCTAATAACCTTCCTGGCCCAATTCAAGGTATTGGTGTTAACCTATAAAGCCGTAAATAGTCTAGGCCTCACTTATCTGAGGGATCACCTCATCCCCTGGGCCTTGGGCCGGTCTCTGCAGTTGTCCGGGGGCACCCTCGTGGACACCCCATATTGTAGACAGATGGCCACCATGAGGAGGGTGTTCTCGGTGGCCACTCCATTACTGTGGAACTCCCTTCCAGTGGAGATTTGCCTCTGCCCAAATCTGCTCACCTTCTGGTGGCAGTGTAAGACATGGTTGTTCCGCTGGGTGTTTGGAGGAGACAGGTAGGGTTGGTAGGATGAGAGGGGGTTGAGGGAAGGAAAGGGGTGGTTGGGTTTTTATGCCCCGGTTATGTATTTTACTAGTTTGGCCACCCCAAATTGCCCGAGGCAAGAGGGAGCAGGATAATAAATACCTGTGTACATAAATAAATAAAATAAAATTAAAAAAAGGCCTCAAACCTAAACTAGTGTTGAAACTCGGTCCTTGGAAAACTTCAGAATTCACCAGAGGTTTTGTTCCATGGTTCAGAATTTCCAAACATACTTTTCAAGCAGACTTCAGAGCTGCTGCACACTGTCGGGGATGGCTGGAGGTGGCGATGGGTGTGTGGCGCGTGTGCAGGATGGCACACGGACACACATCAATTTCCATTGACCTCCACACATGGAGGCACCTCTGTTTTCCCCAATGCTGAGGGTTATGTTTACCTTCATCATACCATGCCGTTTTTTTAACAAATAAAAAACGATTTATTTCTATATGGATTTATTTCTACATGCAGTTGCAGACTGTTTCACAGGGTTGTTTTATTCTTCCTGAGCGAATGTCCCCTGCTAATCTGCATTTTTGTGCACTGCTTGTTTGGCACAATAATTAAAGAGTTTTCACTCATTGCTGATGGTGGGCCATGCTGTGGGTGCACACAGTTGCACATTTGTGGGGTTGTCTTCTGGACCGATTGTCCCACTCTTGCTAGTCTGCTTTTCTGGGTAGTGCTTTTCTGGTTAGTGCTTTGGCTGTGGGTTAAAGAACTTTGCAATATCTTGATGAAGTTTTCCAAGGTATGGAATTCCAAGTCTGAATTCTGAAATTTTGGGAACAGTGTCAAAGGGCTGTCGAGCACTTGGGCCGATTACTCGGAACTTGGGTATTCAGCCCGAATACTCAAAACTACTATTCTGTACAGACCTAAAAAAAATCCTTATTTTATAAGCAATTGAACTTTTGTGATTTTCACAGAATTCATGCAAACAGTAGTCCTGAAAACGTTAGGACACAAATGAAAATTTCAAGGCATAACCTGGACTTCAGGTAGCAAAAAACAGGGGAGGGGAGCAGCCAGCAATCAAGACACATGATTGACACATCCAGGCTGGTCAACTGGCATCACGAACACATCCTGCAGTACTGTGACAGAGAACATAAGAGAATCTTATTGGCTAAGCAGGTACGTCCAACTGCCCAGTAAAAACAAAAAAGAATTTTACACCCATATTCCAGGGTCTGTCTTCCATGAAGGGGATTGGGGGACTGCAGCTTTCCCTAAGCTGGATGTTCTGAGGGGGTGTGGCACCCTTATTGTCTTCCACTCCTGCTCACTAGGAGTTGAAAGTGCCCCTGTGTGATGTGAAGTCTGCAGGAGCAGGTCAGGGTGATGCCCTTATCAAAGATGGGTAGATAATTATATTGTTATAGCCAAAAACCTTCACAACACAAATTACAAAAATGTTATAAAATAAATATTAAATAACAAAAGAAAATTTCTAACAATAGTAATATACTCTCAGGAGTGCTTCCAGAAGAGAGGTTATTAAATGTCCTCATCATGGAGAGTCCCTACAAAACAGTCTAATGGTCCACATTTTTGTCAAAAATTTAGTCATCTGTATAGTAATAAAGGAATTACGTCCTTGTAACAAGAAGACCAACACATCGTACTGACTACACAGACGCATTTGTAGGACTGATGCCCTTATCAGTGTTCTAGCCTAGGCTGGTGTTCTATGTCCCTTGAGCAGCTCCATACGGGCTCTGCTCTGTTTTGGGAATTGGATTGCTTCTTTACTGGATGCGTGTTATTTATTTGTTGTTTGTTAATCCAGGGGTTGCTGCCATCCTTTTCCCCCCCCCCGACTATAATTGTCTGCCTCGTCTGTCTTGTTGCTGAGGGTACAATAGGTGATCTGAATGCATTCTCACCAGGAAGCCAGCTGTAGCATTCTGGGGAAAAAGCACATGACCCTCAGTCATAATTGGTCACTGCATCCTTCCCCTCCCATGATGGATTGGCCCTCTTTGCATGTTCTCCAGTCTCCTGGACCCTACCTGCTTCATTACTCCAGCAGCACTCTGGCCTGAACTATGTGTTAATCCAGTTTTGTTTACCTAGCTCCAGACCAGCACAGTTCCACAAATATGACCATGCATTTCCCCTTGGCATTCCCTCGGACCTTCCCATTCTGACCTTGCTCTGGCATTCAGCCTTGACTGTGATATTTGACACCAGCTGTGACGTGAAGCCAATTTAGGAGTAATCTCAAAATAGGGGTGTCTGTAAATATGATCTCCTTTTAATTTTGCATACCAAGCCCTGCCTCATCTCACATCAAGCTGAGGCAACATGAGAGAAGCAGATCATCTGGCCCATCATGTTCAAGGTTAAAAGTTTTCTTTTGCTCCCTTAATACGTTAGAACTGGTTCTGGGTTATCCATTTGATTTCTTCCCTCACCAACGCCAAACTCTGGATTAGACAGGGGACTTTATGAGAATCTGCTCAGGCCCAGACCTGCTGATCTTCACTTTTAGCAGCTCAGCAGCTATTTAATTTTAATTGCTCCCCAAGCATAGGCCAAAATGCAGGGCAAGAATCCTTCACAGATCCTTTGAAGTTTGAAGAGCCTGTATTCACATTGCCTCGGGCGTCCATTCTCACATTTATGCGAGAAATGTAAGCGGCTGAACACCTCCACGGCACATCTACAATAGCAGCTTAACAGGGAATATCTTGTAGAGTGCAGCTGTGGCTATATCAGTGGACTTCACGTTTGGGCTCTTAAACAGGTGTAATTGCAAAATGCAATAAAAATATTAAAAGAAATCCATGCTAATGAATTCTGATAGGTCTAGGTTTCACATCACACTGCGCAAGGTTTTCATGCTTCAGTTAGGGGGTTATTACATCTATGAATAGCCCCGAGTAAAGATAATAGGTAAGTGACTACTCAGGATGCAAAAAGTTGTTTTTTGGGTTTTTTTAAATTGATACATCAAGCAAAAAAGTGGTAAATCTTGCCTTGCTTCCAGCTTTGAAGAAAGGCAGAGGTAAAAAAAAATCATTTCCCAGCCATTCCTATTGCTCTGTTTCTAGCCAAAAGACAAATTCAGGTTTCATCAACACAGATGCTTCTGTTCTAGCTTTGCAAAAATTAAATGAGTGAATCATTGCAAGGAGCTGCAGTTCAACAGGGAGGGCAAACAAAAACCCCACAAATGTTTCCCCGTGAGAATTAGCAGCCGTGAGACTTTATAACAGGAACGAGGAAGCAGTTTCAAAGGATCTCTCTAGACTTGGAAGGAGAAAAGAGAATTTTAAAATGTTTTTTCCCCTCTACTCATTCGCATTAAAAAATGAAGTGTAGGAGACAAAGCCAGTGCTAGTACCACTGCAGACAGTACCACTAGTGCTGGAAAACAAAGACATTTCATTTTGGGACATCCTATCTTAGAATGTATGAGTCAGTAGGAACCTCTTCTATGCATAGATCCTACCCCTTTTTATTTTGTCTGCCATTTGATCCTTGTTTTCCTCCATTGTATTTATGCTTTTAATGCCATTAAATTATTCCTGATGCCCCTCACAAGTAATTATAAACACAAAGGGTAAAAAACAGTAGCAAAACAGAAACAAAAATTGTCAGTTACTGTAGCTGACTATTTATTTTTGTTTCCCTCACAAGTAATTGTTTTTCTATAGAACTGTCAGCCAGCTGTTCATGCCTACCTGCCTTGAAGTGCTCCCTACCCCTTCACTGCTTCTCTTTTCTCCTATGTACACAGTCCCTAGTATCTGTAGATCTGTTTATCATTTGATTTAAATGAGAGAAATGCCATGTCCCCACCAAACACCTCCTATATGATTCTTGCACATCATCTCATATTTGCCTAGTCTTAGGGGTGTGCATGTCGTTTTCATTATTACAATAAAGATAATGAACATTGAAAAATAATAATAATCATGAAAATAGAAATGAAAATGACTTTTTGGTTTTGAAATAAAGGTAAAAACTGAAAAATGTATTTCTGGCTATAACATTTTTTGTTTCTTATTCAATTTTGATGACCCTTGGGATCGTTATACCCGCAATGAAGGGCACTATTTCGATCAATTTTCAAAAAGGTTAGATAAAGGGAACCGATTTTAGAAGCAATTGAATGTTGTGATCTTAAGAAAGGCTCCATACACATTCATGGCTACACCTTCTCTATCGTCCATCCCATTTGCATGAAACCTACGAATTTTATGTCTCTCCACATGATTAACATACCTGCCAATTTCCAGAAGGTTTGGATAAACAGTCCTGGTGGTATAAGACATTAACTTCAAAATGTATTTCCAGCTATAACATTTTATATTTCATCCTGTTTATAGGTAATTTGGAATAAATATATCCCATACCTTTCCTGTTGTCTCTGCCAAACTATAGGACAATCTGATAAAGGTACCCAATTTTATAAGCAATTGAAATGGTCCCCTTGAAGACCATTATTCAGATAAATAGCAGCACATGCAGTACCAGGGGGAGGCATAGAAGGGACATAACTGGGACTTTGGGGATAGCATACCAGCAATCAGGAGCCATTGTTTACACATCCAGGCTGCCCAATTGTCATCACAATCACATCCTGCATCACTTTGACAGAGGACATAAGAGAATATTGGCTCTTTCCTAAACAGATGCTTCTGACTTCCCGGTAACAAGTGTGGGAGAGATGTTGGGATGGTCACAGCACAGAATGAGGATATTTGGTTGACTTTTCTTCTGGCCAATGGCATCACAAGCCGATCTTATACCACAGTGACATGCAAGAAAATCCCTGGTATAGGCTCCTTCTCTGCATATACTGTGCAGGCATATAAATTTGGAAGCCATTATCATATCTTTCTGATATTTGGCAGAGATAATACTGAATGTGTTATATACATCCCTGCCAAATTTCATGTAAACTGTTTGGACGAAAAAGATGTTACAGTCAGGCATACATTTATATGTTAATTGCTTCTGCCACCAGAACCATTAATCCAATCCTTCTGAAAGTTGTCAAAGGTAGTAAATATGAGAAGGGGTATAATCAAGCCAAGTTTCATCTACATTAAATGTGAGGCAAAGAAGTTACACCTAAGAATGTATATGAAGATTTTTGCAAAACAATATAATTCAAATGGTTATAAAATTTGGATTCCTTTATACAATCTTTTTGGAACTTGGTATGCTTAATGCCTTCCATTGAAGGTATAAGCTTTCCAAGGTACATCCAAATATAATGAAAAACAAAAAAGTGACAGCCAAAAATAGAAATGACAGATTTAAATAACGAAAATGAAAAAAAAAAAATAAACTGACATGGGCCCCTGGTGCACACCTCTAATTTTCAATGTCTTACATGCCTGAGGAACAGAGCTGAAATGAGTACCTACAAAACTTGGGTAACCCTGTCAAATTTCTGGGAGCCAACCCACTATCTTCAGGTTGTGATGGTACCCAATAAGTGCCCAATAGTTTACCCAAGTTCTGATTTAGGTCCCAGAATGCCTACGTCTGATTTATTTTTTTTCCAGTTTCCATCCCATTTTTCATTACTTTCCTAAACCAGTTTACCAATTCATAATTGGTAAATCAGTACCAATTAATTTCCAATTTTTCATATAACTGGGTACCCGAATGGCACTTGGCTAGCATGCCTGGTGGACTACCCAGCACCCAAATTTGTGGGTATTACCAAGGTAATAAATTGGATACCCATTTTGGCCTTGCGAAGGCTCAAAATCTGGCATACTCTCACCAAAGTAGTGGATCCAATAAAAGAACATCTGGAAACTAGTACTTTGTCTCCGATCTCTTTTATATTTGGAACCAACATTGAAATTCAACACTCTAGATCTAAAAAGACATACATTTGTTTATTTTGATTTTTATTCAGCAACTTATATCCCGCTCCCTCCATCCCTATGGCAGCTCAGGGCGGCTCACAAAATATTTAGAACAATATATAAAAACAATATATAAAAACAGTACATAAAGGGATTACTAAGACAATAAAAAAACAAGGAGGAGGTAAAACCACTTGTAAACCCCCCCACACTTATTCCCCCCCATCCCCCAAAGGGCTGGATGAACAGCCAGGTGTTACAGCCAGGCGAGCTGCCTCTGGGATAGAGAAGGCTATGGAAGGGAAATAACTGGCGGTCGATGGCAAACAGAGAAATATTTGCAAACAATGGGAAGTTAGGGTGCATTTATATGCACCGGAAGTGGCTGCCCGTCATAGGAATTGGCGATAAGCGTGGCCTCTTTAAAGATGCATTCTGGAAACCCCAATATTGGGGTTTCTAGAAGACGTCGTTAAAGAGGCCTCGGGAGGTTGTGCGTTCCACCAATTCCTATGGCAGGCAGTCACTTCCAGCGTGTGTAAATGCACCCCACATGGCTTTTCCTCCTGGCACGTAGAAGAACACGCTTCCCAGGCCACTCATCTAAAAGTGGCCTTATACTTGCTTTTTATCTACTTTAAGAGAAGCAGCAATATGAGTAGCTTCAGCACAGTTTGTAAGAGTTATTTCCCCATAACTGTGATATAGGTGGACTGTACCACAACTTAATCAGAGCTGAAAGGTGTACCCATATGAATGGGCAACACTGTCAAATTTGCAGTACCCAAATGTCTTTCTTTATTGTATTTGTTCTACCCTATTCTGAGGGCTCCAGGTAGGTTAAACCACATAATAGCACAAATAACTTAAACAAAAACATTTTTTTTTTAAAATCCCTTTCCCCAAACTCCCCCAAGCCCTCTTCCCTGCTTGCCAAATACCTGTCCTAGCCAAAATGTCTTATAATGCCTCCCAAAGCTGGACAGACCCTGGAACTAACTTCCAGGGAGAGTTAATTCCATAATTATAGGGCAGCTACTGAAAATACCATTCTGCGTGCCCTTGCTGTTGCCAGTTGCCACACACCCTTTTAGCTTGCCCCGCATGGAGAACTCTGGATTTCTTGACAGTGCCCCTTGAGCCACCATGAGTGGGTACTGTGTAGCTCGCTGGAGTGTGCATTCCTCTGCACCACCTTCAGGTGGTCGTTCGGATGAATGACTTCTGCGTGGCCATGCATGATACCATCTTGTTTAAAAACACCCTCTTTTCCTCCTTCTCTCAGTCTAAAGGAATCTATCCATAGCCATTCACACATACATATCCCATTATCTCTTCCATACCCCCTGCAGCCATTCTCTCCAACTTGCTTGCTAACACACTTTTTCAGAGCAGGCACAGCAAGTCCAAACAGTCTGCTGTTCACCCAGACTCTGTTGTGTGGCAGGCTGCTGAGCACTCAGCAGCAGTACAGAAAAACCTAGATGAAAAGCAAGAGGTTCTCCTGGCACTCAGTCAGGCAACATACATACTATTTGCATAGGGGCTCTCCCGGAGGGCAGGGCCCAGGCTTAAATGAGCCCTCCCCTTACCATGATGGCTATGCCTTGATCAGAACCCCATCAGTGGTGTAAATTGTGATGGGAGTCGCAATCGAAATTGATTTGTGATAGTTTTCATTGGCTGCAATCCCAAACCCAATGCATGCAGATCCTGAGTGGGTCCCACACTGTACAATGTGCCTGCAATGGACTTGGGTGAAGATTGCATGCATTTGCAAGGCTTGTGTGTAGCATGGAATCAGAACCATGGTCAAGGCCATGAACTTATATTAAAGTCTCAAAATATGTTGGCTGCAGGATTATCAATTAACTTTTATGTTGGAGACTCTAATTCTTTGTCTTAGGATCTCAATTATTATTCCTGCTGGGTTCTCCTGTTGGCCAACACTAATTCAGAGACATTGACTGAGTCAAATTAGTTGGATAATCAGCTGTTTTATTAGAAGTAAGTGCCCAATGAAGATACAAGCAAAACTCTACTGCGCCGTATGTAA
>QEPC01002194.1:820775-832130 GCA_003113815.1 Sphenodon punctatus | reverse complement strand
GATAAGTGCAGAGAGGTAGGGGGGAGCAAGGTTGTGAAGAGCTTTATAGGTGAAGACTAGGAGCTTGTGCTTGTGCAGATCATGATGATCAAGTTCACCCTAGTTTATTTACAATGGAGCTACCAGCCACACATCTGGCACACCCAAGGTTTCACTGGGAGAGGAAGCTCCTTTTGGGTCCAGAACACATCACTACTCCTTCCTTCCCCTTTCCTATTTGATTGGATGATAATGTTTATTTAGATTGCAGTTGAATGGGTTTGACTATTAATGTCTGTTAACTGCTGTATAATCGCACACTCATGCCAACAGTGACTATTCCAGTAAGCTCTTTGCTATTGTAATTTAACTACTTGGCAAGGATAGATGCATAATATGTTGTGAGGAAAAAAATAGCTTGGTTTATTGTGCAAGTACAGAAAACATCACCACGTTTTGCTGGTACAGGGATGCTCTAAAGTAAGATAAGGAAGTACAGTTGACAAACCAGACTCTACTTCTGGTTCCATGGTTTCAGGGGCTTTTGAACATCCCAGCTTGCAGTTGCAGTCTTTTTTTGAGGCTCAGGTTTCTCCTCCTAAGCAATTTGACCCTAATAATCACCAGAACCAGGTTTGGTTCGATGGTGAATGTAGGAGGGACAAAGGAAATGTATCTGCAATTTACTCTGTTTATCACCAGGGTCACTCATCTTCATTGCCGAACACTTATTTTCAAGCTAAAATAGAATATAAGGCGCTCATTAAGAGGAAAAAGTGTAGCTATTCTGACCTACCATGGCTTTTGCTCCTGGAGGCAGCCAAGGCTAAAGATTCAAAAAAGATTTGGAGGTTAGTTCATACAGGTATTAGGGGTTGTTCCCCTAGGATAATTTCTGCTATTCCCCCGTGTGTATGGTCAGAACATTATAGGGAACTTTATGTTGAGCTAACTCCCATAGCCACATCTGACAGGAAAATGAGCGATCCAGAATTATTGCCTGACTGGCTTCCATCTCCGCTTCCGAGGTGATTTCTATGATCATCTCATTTAAGAGTAATAAGGCCCCAAGATGGGATCTAATCTCCATTGACTTTATTAAGTCATTTAGTACTTGGTGGGCCCCCCTACTTTCTACTCTCGTTACTTTTATTAGTAAATCTGGTATCATACCAGTTAACTTGAGGCTTGCGGTGGTCATACCGATTTACAAGAAGGGTTCTCGTATGGACCCCGCAAATTATAGGCCAATTAGTCTTTTGAGTTCAGTCAGCAAGATTTATGCTAAAGCCCTACTAGGAAAGCTTACAGATTGGACTGAAGAGAATAACATCATTTTTCCAGAACAGGCAGGATTCCAGAAGGGTAGGTCGATTGTTGAACACTGCCTGATTCTGACTCAACTAATAGGTAAATATACGGCATCGAATGGGCATTTATTCGTCGCATTTCTGGACCTTAGGTCTGCTTTCGATTCCGTAAATAGGGAATTATTATGGGCCAAACTTGATAGCACTTCAATGGACAAGAGACTTCTATTTCTTATCCAGAGCCTATATGCCAATTCAAAGTTAGTCATCAAAACAAACTCCAAGGGGGACATCTCTGAGGAGATTAGTGCCCCCAATGCGGGTAAGGCAGGGTTGTGTTCTGGCCCCTGCTCTTTTCAATTTATTTATTAATGATGTGGTGCCATTAATGGCACAATCTCAATTTTTCCCTCCTAAGTTGTCTTCACATCCTGTCGGCTCCCTGCTTTATGCAGATGATCTGGTCTTACTGACCCAAACCCGTATTGGTCTGAAATAACAGTTAGAGACGTTTTTATCATGTTGTGATGAAAATTGTTTGAAAATTAACCACAATAAGTCTAAAATAGTCGTATTTACAAAAGCCAGGTCTAAAAGATCATTGAAATGGATCTTGGATGGTAAACAGATCGAGCAGGTCAGATTCTTCAGATACCTTGGACTGTACTTTCATTGCTCGGGTTCTTGGATGAAACATCATAAAAGAGCTGTAGCAGCTGTGAAGGGAACTGCCTTTGCTATCTATAAATACTTTGCAAGTTCAGGGAGAGCAGAGTTCAAATTGGCATTAAATGTCTTTAATTGTAAGGTCGGTTCTCAATTTCTATTTGGTGCAGAATTGTGAACCCCATTGATTTATGTTAATCTGGAGGGGGTTCAATCAAGGTTTCTTCAAACCCTAGTTGGTGCTCCCAAAGGAACCCCCAGTGCTGCCATAAGATTGGAGTTAGGCCAAAAAAGCTGATCTCACATAGTGTGGGTTCGTGTGACCAAGTTCTGGAATAAAATCTACAGAGCCCCTTATAGGGGGCTTTGGCATATCTAAAAGAAGATTTATATAAGAGCTATTGGCACTGTAGGGTAGAAGCCCATTTGAAAAATTTAGGTATTCCTAGCAAATACTTGCACAGCAATGGTTATCACTCGACAGGGGCAGAAATATCTCAAAGGTGGGTGAATATCTCCTGGCAGGATGAAATTGCCAAAATAAGATCTTCCCCTCATATGGGAGGGTTTCTTTCATTAACTCTGGATGAAGGTAGAATGGCAAGCTATTTGTCCTTGACCGTCTCCCCCAGAGAAAAAAGTCTTTTTTTGGCTGCAAGATTTAATACCTTACCCATAACGCCCTCCTGGATGGCCGTTATAGTGCGCTTCCTTTCCATCAGCGTCTGTGCTCGTTTGACTCCATGGAACTTGAAACAACTGATCATGTTCTAAGATGCCATCTTTATGACAACATTAGGATCGGGTTTCTTGCGTTTTTCTTGAAAAATTATCCAGGAAGATCGGATTCTTTTTTGCTTGATTTGGATCTTTCAGATAAGGAGACTAAGGTGTCATTGAATGTAATCAGGTTTCTAACTCTGGCAATGAACCTTTATCACTTGTTCCTTGAGCATAGATTACCTATGGGCGAGTCGTGACACTCCAATTATCTTTATAATTTTGGTAATTTAGCTGTGAGGATGAGTATTTGTGCAACTTGTCATTTTATAGTTGATTAATTTTTTGATTTGCTTGCCAATTGAGAACTGTTTAAATAACTTCAGGTTTAATTTTGGAGGGTAGCAGATGACTTTGACAAACTGGTAATGGTTTTTGAGCACAATGGGTTCCAAACCAGTTTGTTTTCTTTTCTTATTGATATGTTTTTAGTATTTTGTATTAATGAATTTTGTTAACAATTTTTTATTTTTTTTCCAATAATTGCACTACAGGCAATTACTTTGGTCACACCAATAAAGATTATTGGATTTGATTTGATTTGATTTGTTGACAAACCAACAGAGATTGAGGTTCTAATATTGGGTGTCTTTAGACATAACAAAGATCGGGTGTCAAAACCCCTAAGCATGTGTTTGGCCATTGTGTGTACGCACCATAACAATCTCAACACCAGTTTAGACACCTGTTGAACATGCGATGTGAACACCATTGCATCACAAGGACAGTTTGTGTGTTTTGGCTGAACACATGACTAAAGTTGTGTCTAATGATATTGTGCAACATGTTAACAGGTCCAACGTGGGGGAACAAGGAGGCAGCGTTGTATGTTGAGATCGGGTGGCGAGCAAAACACCAATTTGCCCCAATATGGACTGTACGTTGAAGCAGTGCCACATAATCAACACAGGGCCAAACTGTGTTCATATCAAGGACCCTTTTCAGACAGACACTAACACTGATAAAAATGGGTGTTACATTTTATTATACATGTTACAGGGCTGCAGGTGTGCGTTATGGGTGCCCTGCAACATGTATAAGAAAATTTAACACCCATTTTATCAGTGTTAGTGTCTGTGTGAAAAGAGCCAAGGTCACAACACACATTTTGACACCCGTTGAAGTTATGTTTAAAGACACCCATTGTGTGCATATAATGGGAGTACATAACCAGTATTAGAGTGATCCAAATCTCTTGTTTGTGGTCTCGCTGTGAGTAGCTACCTAGGAAAAGGTAAAATAACTTCTTTGTGTCTTTGTAAGCCAATGGGTTAACACAGTTATATGTACTTTAGGGTGATGAAGAAGTTAAGGAGTGAATAGAAATGGTGGCTACACCATTGCATATTCAGTTACAGTAGGTTCTGAGTGGAGAATTACTACACATTTAAAAAAATTACTACTCGTATAAAAATCAGTTCAACACAAATGGAAAAATTAACTAGCTAAGCTTACACTTGGACTGCTTATTGAGAAATAAAACTAAGATATTGCACAATAACTGAAAGTTGCTCACATAAACATTAGCTATTGTAAACACAGGAATAAAAATTATTACAAGCTGGAGTCCCTCTTTATTGAAAATGGTTTGCTGAAAGCAGGCATTTCAAATTATTCTAGATTCTAGGAATTTAGTCAAAGGTCTTGACACACCTTACAGGAAGCAGCATAAAATTCAGAAAGCTTTTTGTACATGTAATTATTTATCTGTCTTGACTCTACCAGCTTTTGTTGCACTGTTACACTATAGCCTGCTATGGAATTTTGTTGAAATACTTGAGTGCAAAGTTACGTGTCCTCTAATTTTAAGTCTACTGCTGTTTGTGATATTCAGATTTTTACTTTGCTTCCAAGCCATATATTTTGGAATTCTTTTCATGTTTTTCCTCTTCTTCCTCCTCATTTGAATATGTGCCTCTCAGCAGCTCAATGATACTTTAGGAAGTTACCTTCACTTGAAACCTGCCTGTGTTGCCATCCTTACTTGCCATGGAAAGCTAAATCTAAATCTAAGAGTAGTGCTCATTTCTCTCTGGGGACCTATTCTCTGGTCTATATTCCCAATGCAAGTGAACCAACACAGCTTGTAGGTCAAATAGCAAATGCTTGCAATGGAGCTGTTTTGTGAATAATCCACACAGCAAGATTTATTCCCCCAGATTATATGACAGGTAACTTTGGACAATGAAAAAAACCAAAAACAAACAAAAAGCGGAGACAGTCATAAGCTGTTTGTCACGAAAAAACCAGCAAATTATTAGCTCTAAATCAGGGGTAGGGAACCTCAGTTCTGGGAGCCAAATGCAACCCCTCTGCAAGCTTTTATGTGGCCCTTTTCCAGTGCCTGGATCTGGCCCCTGGATCCAGTCCTACACCCAAGCACTGAAAAACTTAGCTCAGGAGACTGGAGCAGAGAGGAGGGCATGCACACAAGGATAGGGGACAGATCCACGACACAGATCCATGATCTCTGGGCCCTCCTTTTCTTGAATTAAGCACCCCCGCCCCCAACCTCTATGTGGCCCTCTGAGCTTGTGCTATTTTTCAGTGTGGCCCCTGGGACAGAAAAGTTCCTCACCTCTGCTCTAAATTGTTTGTTTAGCTGTATTCTAAACCTGATTTTTTTGTTCCTCTTTAGTTTCTAATTCACTCTTTAACACTGAATCCCCTGGTACTCACCTTATTGTAACAAAAATGATGATTACTTACCACTGAGATACATGTTGCATGTTTTTAGACGAGCAAATCGACGTGCGGGAGTGAGATTTGGGGAACATATACGCACATGGACTACATGGGTAGCAAAACAAATGGGCAGCTCCCAGCATTGCAACCACAGATGCAGAGGCAGCTGCCACACATTTCCCCTGTTATGCACCTGCCCCAGAAACACATCCCATAGGCTGCCATCCCCTCCCTAGCCCCCATCCATTCACTATCGCCATTCCAAACTCCGCCCAGTAGCTCACCATCTGCCATGATGCACAGCTGCTGAAACCATGGGAAAAGCCACAACAGCCATTAAGCCCTTCCTGCCCAGGAGCCAGTTAAGCCCCTGCCAGTCCCAACTAACCACTCGTGTGCATATCGGGCAGGACACCTGCCAGAAACACCTACACACAGGAATCCCGAAACACCACTTACAGAATTCAGACACCAGGGAGCAAATGGCAGCCTTTATTGAATGCCAGTAATGAGCAGGATAATGATCCCAGGGGTCTTCACAAAATGTTTAGAAGCCTGCAAAAGAAGAGGATAGTAGACTATGAAGAAGTGTCGGTTCCCAGAAAAGTTATTCTCTTTCCGAGAGTTTCATGGCTTGCCACTTGCAAAAGTCAGTCTGGCATACTTCACTTCCCTGCCCCCCTCCCAACAGCCCATTGAATTCCTCTCTCATATGCAAGGCACTTGCTATAGCGCTGTCTCTTTCCCTGGTAACAACAGATGCATGGGCTGGTTGGAAATCTCCAGGAAATTCTGCTGTTAGGCACTGTGGACCGAGAGCACACTGGGCTGGCCTTTGCAAGTGACATTTTCTGGGTGCGAGAGCTGGGGAATCTACACTCCCCAGCACGTCTGTCCAGGTCTTGTGACTTGCAAAGGCTTCTATCCCCACCCACAGAGCCTATGAGTTGACAGGGACAAGCCCCGGCTATACTCTCATACAATAGATTTCCAAAGGGGTTTGCACTAGGGATGGGTGAACAGAATGCGGTTCGGATGTTCAGATGTTCGGTCGTTTGGTTCAAAACCCGAGTTCGGGTTCAATGATTTGGTTCAGCCAAGTTCGGTTTGGCCGAAATTGGCCGAACATTCAAAAATAGCAAAACCGAAATCGAAACCGAAACCTAAGTTTCGGCCCTGGAAAGACGTTTTTCCTGCCCCCGGACTCATCCGAACACGACCGAACTGTTTGGTCATTCGAAAGTTCGGTTTGGATGTCTGAACAGACAGAGTTTGGTCCGAACATTCGAACCACGTTTGCCCATCCCTAATTTCCACCTCCATTTGAACTCTTTTGAAGTCTGCAAAGGACAAGATCTTGTAAACACTGTTCTATGATAGTGGTGGACCTGTTTGCTGACATGACTGGCTGCTGCTATTCAAACAGGAAGGGGCCATTTTACCACAAATGTATTTAGCTTACTCCACATGGTACATTCCACGTTTCGTGGCATGGGTGCTTTGTGGTTCACGGGAGCATGCATCTGGATGCTCCACCTTCAGACAGGCGATTGGATGTGTGGCTATATGGGGTAGCATCTTCTCTGAAAACACCTGAAGTTGTGTAGGAGAGTGGGTGGGGAGAGATAAAGGAGGGAATGAGAAAAGGAACCAAGTTGTCTGAGCCTGATAAATAAGGAACCAAGTAGAAAGAGCCATAAGTGACCCATTTCCTCATCTATTTCCCGCTCTCTTTCTATCTTTCTGTTCCTTGAGTAGCTTGTGCCAAAGCCTGCTGACACCAAGAGATTCAGCTTCCTGCAATTGGCTTTGGATCCGACCCAGTATGATTTATTTTCCAAATCTCATTAAAATAAATATGTTTTAGGGCAATTTTCTGCCACTGCTCCCATTGTTGGTTTCATTTGAAAAGCAGATGAGTCGGTTCATCCACAAGCAGCAGCGAGGAAACAAAGCACCTGAAATAAGATTTCTTTTAATACAAATTGGCAGGAAATTATTTTGTATCATGCTTGATGCTCGGCAAAGTGACTGATATAAAATGTATAAGAGTTCAAAGATCTGCCATGAATGTGGTTTTGGGCATTATTTGGAAGGTCTGTTGTGCCTAACGGTGTTTTAAATATTTTCACTAAAAGGTGTTTGCTATCATTTGTCATTTTCTTCCTCTAAATAGAAATAAACAAACCTGATACATCTTCAAGAGTGTCAGGAAGCACTAGTTAGATATTATTTCTAATGCACTATTTCAATTATTATCCTTGGACTTTGCATTAAGATTGCTTTGCTCCTGGTAGTGTATTTTTCTTTGTTTTGAGGAAATTCATGCCAACATTTAATATCTTTAGGAAATCTGACTTGTAATTCTGAGGGAAACATTGCCAGATCCATGGAACTTGGGTCCATGTGTGAAATGGTGGTGAAGCCTCCATCCTAACCTATGAATGTTGTGTGATGGACACATGCTGATTCACCTATTAGAAAAAGGGAAATGTTTCCATATTTTCATTTTTAATGTTCAGTTAAACTAACATCCCCTTTAAGGTCTGGTTCTCCCTTCATTGTATACCCAATGAGAAATATTACAAATATGCTGTTGTTTCTAGTTTATTTAGGGAGGGGGGGGGCAAGAAAGAGCAAAATACATACCTTCTACTAGCATGACACCTTCTTTGACTCACACACGTGGGGAGGTGGAATCTGAACACCATGGTGGGTGTGGGGAGATGGATGTGCATCCATGGGAATGCCTCAGCTGGTGGGTGGGGGTGGTGCACTCCTGCACTCCATCCATCACCCATGCATGGAGCAAGGTGCACAAATACCCAATGCTCTGTGCATGGAGATGGGTAGGTGGGTGTCCATGAAAACTAGGGATGGGACACCAGGGAGAATACTGGATACTGGATTTACCAGTATCAGATCTCCCCAGTATTGGATCTCCCCGGTATCAGCAACCAGATTTTTAACATTGGCCGCTTTACCTGTTTTTTTACATTGCGGCTATTGACTTCAATGGCCACAATGTAAAAAAAACGGAAAAGCGGCCAATGTTAAAAATCCGGTATGCCGATACCACTAAATATTGGATTATTGGATAAATCCGATACACCCAATAATCAGGTGTATTGGATTTATTCGATACTGATATTCCCACCCCTAGGAAATGCCCCCCCACCCCATGCACCTCCCACCTATGCCCATTAGAAAGGGCCTTAGTGGNGAGCAGGATAATGATCCCAGGGGTCTTCACAAAATGTTTAGAAGCCTGCAAAAGAAGAGGATAGTAGACTATGACGAAGTGTCGGTTCCCAGAAAAGTTATTCTCTTTCCGAGAGTTTCATGGCTTGCCACTTGCAAAAGTCAGTCTGGCATACTTCACTTCCCTGCCCCCCTCCCAGCAGCCCGTTGAATTCCTCTCTCGTATGCAAGGCACTTGCTATAGCGTTGTCTCTTGCCCTGGTAACAACAGATGCATGGGCTGGTTGGAAATCTCCAGGAAATTCTGCTGTTAGGCACTGTGGACCGAGAGCACACTGGGCTGGCCTTTGCAAGTGACATTTTCTGGGTGCGAGAGCTGGGGAATCTACACTCCCCAGCACGTCTGTCCAGGTCTTGTGACTTGCAAAGGCTTCTATCCCCACCCACAGAGCCTATGAGTTGACAGGGACAAGCCCCGGCTATACTCTCATACAATAGATTTCCAAAGGGGTTTGCACTAGGGATGGGTGAACAGAATGCGGTTCGGATGTTCAGATGTTCGGTCGTTTGGTTCAAAACCCGAGTTCGGGTTCAATGATTTGGTTCAGCCAAGTTCGGTTTGGCCGAAATTGGCCGAACATTCAAAAATAGCAAAACCGAAATCGAAACCGAAACCTAAGTTTCGGCCCTGGAAAGACGTTTTTCCTGCCCCCGGACTCATCCGAACACGACCGAACTGTTTGGTCATTCGAAAGTTCGGTTTGGATGTCTGAACAGACAGAGTTTGGTCCGAACATTCGAACCGCGTTTGCCCATCCCTAATTTCCACCTCCATTTGAACTCTTTTGAAGTCTGCAAAGGACAAGATCTTGTAAACACTGTTCTATGATAGTGGTGGACCTGTTTGCTGACATGACTGGCTGCTGCTATTCAAACAGGAAGGGGCCATTTTACCACAAATGTATTTAGCTTACTCCACATGGTACATTCCACGTTTCGTGGCATGGGTGCTTTGTGGTTCACGGGAGCATGCATCTGGATGCTCCACCTTCAGACAGGTGATTGGATGTGTGGCTATATGGGGTAGCATCTTCTCTGAAAACACCTGAAGTTGTGTAGGAGAGTGGGTGGGGAGAGATAAAGGAGGGAATGAGAAAAGGAACCAAGTTGTCTGAGCCTGATAAATAAGGAACCAAGTAGAAAGAGCCATAAGTGACCCATTTCCTCATCTATTTCCCGCTCTCTTTCTATCTTTCTGTTCCTTGAGTAGCTTGTGCCAAAGCCTGCTGACACCAAGAGATTCAGCTTCCTGCAATTGGCTTTGGATCCGACCCAGTATGATTTATTTTCCAAATCTCATTAAAATAAATATGTTTTAGGGCAATTTTCTGCCACTGCTCCCATTGTTGGTTTCATTTGAAAAGCAGATGAGTCGGTTCATCCACAAGCAGCAGCGAGGAAACAAAGCACCTGAAATAAGATTTCTTTTAATACAAATTGGCAGGAAATTATTTTGTATCATGCTTGATGCTCGGCAAAGTGACTGATGTAAAATGTATAAGAGTTCAAAGATCTGCCATGAATGTGGTTTTGGGCATTATTTGGAAGGTCTGTTGTGCCTAACGGTGTTTTAAATATTTTCACTAAAAGGTGTTTGCTATTATTTGTCATTTTCTTCCTCTAAATAGAAATAAACAAACCTGATACATCTTCAAGAGTGTCAGGAAGCACTAGTTAGATATTATTTCTAATGCACTATTTCAATTATTATCCTTGGACTTTGCATTAAGATTGCTTTGCTCCTGGTAGTGTATTTTTCTTTGTTTTGAGGAAATTCATGCCAACATTTAATATCTTTAGGAAATCTGACTTGTAATTCTGAGGGAAACATTGCCAGATCCATGGAACTTGGGTCCATGTGTGAAATGGTGGTGAAGCCTCCATCCTAACCTATGAATGTTGTGTGATGGACACATGCTGATTCACCTATTAGAAAAAGGGAAATGTTTCCATATTTTCATTTTTAATGTTCAGTTAAACTAACATCCCCTTTAAGGTCTGGTTCTCCCTTCATTGTATACCCAATGAGAAATATTACAAATATGCTGTTGTTTCTAGTTTATTTAGGGAGGGGGGGGGCAAGAAAGAGCAAAATAAATACCTTCTACTAGCATGACACCTTCTTTGACTCACACACGTGGGGAGGTGGAATCTGAACACCATGGTGGGTGTGGGGAGATGGATGTGCATCCATGGGAATGCCTCAGCTGGTGGGTGGGGGTGGTGCACTCCTGCACTCCATCCATCACCCATGCATGGAGCAAGGTGCACAAATACCCAATGCTCTGTGCATGGAGATGGGTAGGTGGGTGTCCATGAAAACTAGGGATGGGACACCAGGGAGAATACTGGATACTGGATTTACCAGTATCAGATCTCCCCAGTATTGGATCTCCCCGGTATCAGCAACCAGATTTTTAACATTGGCCGCTTTACCTGTTTTTTTACATTGCGGCTATTGACTTCAATGGCCACAATGTAAAAAAAACGGAAAAGCGGCCAATGTTAAAAATCCGGTATGCCGATACCACTAAATATTGGATTATTGGATAAATCCGATACACCCAATAATCAGGTGTATTGGATTTATTCGATACTGATATTCCCACCCCTAGGAAATGCCCCCCCACCCCATGCACCTCCCACCTATGCCCATTAGAAAGGGCCTTAGTGG